>CM035164.1:126225870-126823933 GCA_020205615.1 Panax quinquefolius | reverse complement strand
AGCCCACTACTCTCCGGTATTATAATTTTATCTACCGCTTCTTTTAGTCAAGCATTGACTCGTTATCGCGCCCCACTAATCGAGCCCTATTTACAACATCCTCAATATAAACACAGCTTTACGAGAAATAAGATGTCGACGATTCCTGCTTCAAACCTCTTAAAAACATTCATGTCATTCTCTCTCATTATCCATCAAGTGGGACGCAAACCGGATAACTCCGCAAATTTAGCCCTCAGACAAGTAATACGTACCATATTGTTTTGTTCCAACTTGATAAACTCCACTTCCTTCATGTGACGTAATACTTTCGAAAGTATTTGTCGCTGAACTTTCGAACTTCGCCAAAGACATCTTCAAGACGACAAAGTCGAGTACGCTTTTACCGATTCCCACCAAGAATCGCTTCCCACGCAACATAAAGGCGGCAAAGGGAATCTTTTGCTCCTGAGCATCCCAAGACATCAAATATCTCAAGCGATCCGCTTATCCACGCTTCCGCCATAAGTGGTTTTGCTTTCCTTAAACTCCTGTGGTCCCACCTCCTTGAATCGCTTAGCTGACCACCGAGAGTTTCCAAAGTTTCCATCTCAGATTTTGGACAGAGCCGCCTCGCCGCTCATTGCATAATCGCATAAAGGCCCAATATTTGATCATTCATCATTTGGTCAAGGTCATATTTCGCATGAGGATTGTCGCCTCGATGCACATTATCCTCGATTATCGATATGTGGTGAATCAACTACGCTCAGGCTCCATTGTTATTCTCAACATTCTCGATGTCACTTTTCGATACTACCACAAAACAAAGGTTAATCGACACGTAACATATTATCCCTAAATTCGACGATCGACTAATTAAATACCACATAAACTTACGTAGTCATACTAGCGAAGGAATTCCCCGCCTCTCCTCCTAGTATTATTCTCACATCTTAGCTGTGATCATATCCTAAGCTTTGATATTAACCGTGACGCCCCAAAATTAGGTATACATCACCCATCTTGGGTCGCCGACATACGGTACAAAATTCAAATACAACTTACTAATACAACGCCGTGGTACAATACGACAAAACATAACCGTGAGTTCAATTACAATTATTGTCTACTAGAGATTATACAAACTCAAAAGGAGTCCTCATTATAATTATTAACACACTATTTCACGTGCATAGTGAGGACTACTAATGCTATCCTTCTCGACCGTCACCACTCGCCTCCCGACTAGTCCTCGCTATGTTCTCTATTTCCTCAAGAGAACAAAGGAAAGAAAGCAGAGCTCAATTACCCAAAGAAGAAATATTATGACTAAGATAATGCAGTAATAAATTATCGTTAGCCTTCAAATGTTGTTAAACCCGATAAAAATATAACAACATCAAGTTTAATCAAAGCTGAACAAGCAATCCATTAAAAGAGCCAAGAGAGAATAAAATCTACTATCTTTTATGATTTAAAAGGTTTTTTTCATGACTTTTATCACTGGACTCAAATTTTAATAAATAATCCACATCATCGAATCACCCACGCACTACTACCAAGGATATTCTTTAAAGATCAATTTCACAAATTATCCATGCAATACACCAAGGACATTCGTATTCATTAATGGTCACGATCATGCCAACAACCTGGCCCATCAATGCACTACGCCAATGATAACTTTTTACCACATCATTTGTAATAATACTACCATGATTATCAAGTAGTTTGTAATATTCATGAATGCAATCAAATTGCAAAAATAAGCTAAACGTGGAAAATCGAGTTTTAAAAATTTTTACAAACCATATACCCTTGATCACCCTTTATGCATAATTATTAATTAAACGAAAAGAAAGAACAAGAATCATACCCTCAAGATTCGAAAAGCCTCGTGTACAAATTCACCTCCAATCCTTTTCAAGGCTCAACTCAATCCACCGGTTCGTTCCTTCCTTTGATCAACGCTAGCCACCCAAGTGTTTGGCCTCTAGAGGTGATCCACCAAGGAAGAATAAGAATTCAAGAAGATGGGTATTCGCTCAAACCCTAATTTTCATCTCTATGTAAAAGAACGCATCCCCAACTATCGAATTGGTATCATTTAATATCCGATATAAGACTCTTATAAAGATATCAAGAACCCTATTAAAATAAGGTATTATTTAATTAAACTCTTTAATTAAATGGGCTCCTAATCTTATTAGTGATAATTAATTAAACTCCTTTAATTAATTTTTTCCTCCTAATCCTATTAGGAATAAACTGAGTACTTATATTAAATTAATTCCTAAACTCTTTAGAAATTAAAATAATAATAATTGTAATAATATTAATAAGACTCTCTTATTAATTTATATTTAATATTTCTAAAATATTAAATAATAATATTAAGCTATTTAATTTATTCTATCACCATGATTAAATTAAATATACATAACATATTATTACGATTATGCCATTAACTTCTTAAATAATTATTCTTCCTTTTATGGTGTGACCCTTTAGGTTCTCCATATTAAACTGGTCATAATAAATTAATTAGAACAATTCTAATCTTTATTTAAATAAATAAATTAAACAATTAATTTATTTAAATAAATAATATTTATTCTACAATAGTGATGTTTCCTCCCTAAATATCAACGACTTTCCGTATAATATAGATTTCAACATTAATCATAAAAGAACCTTTCGAGTAAATAGTTATCGTACAATTCAATCCTTCCACCATACAACGTCCTGAATTAAATATAAGACTTGGAATTATCACAAGTCTTATTTTATTTAATTATATGTATTTCTGATCCTTAAACGCACAACACCAAATAATGCAAATTAGAAACCCTTTCTAATTTCATTCTCGCCGCCAAGACTACTGGGTCATTTATTTATCGAATCACATAGACATTTCTCTTTAATAGAAGTGGCAGATTCTTTATCGATCATACATTATTCCACGTACAACTTATTATACCTAAGCATACCCTCCACTTTTATCAATAAAGATTTAAATTTTGTCAAATAATTTTTAATATTATGGTGTGAATTTGAGATAATATTATAGTTGTGGGTAGTATTTATAAATTTTGCAAAAGTATGCAAGTGGTTATATTATATTCGATTGGTCTGGGAATATTTGGTTTAGCAGGGAATATTCGTACAACTACTCAATCATTGATGGACCCTCACAATGTAATTATTGTTGGATTGAGAAAACGACAAAAATATTTTATTGAAATAACTATGGAAGTTTTACCGTTGATCATTTGTTGAACTACTCTAGTAAAAGCATAGTATATGTCGTGTGGTTGCATAAGAAGAGCATTACCAGATTGATTATCGATGCTTATGTGAGAAGTCACTCGGTTTGATTCCATTATTGTCGATTAATAATATGAATTATTATAACGATAATGACGCTTTTGTTTTATTCAGACATTATTAACGTAATAAAACGAAAACATCTTTTATATAAAATGTAATACTTTATTAAAGTTATTCTATAAATAGAATATATTATATTTTATTATGCATAATAGTGTTGCGTAGTGTTTTTGCATAGTGTTTCATAGTGTTTGCATAGTAAAATGTTTTTATATAAATAGAATATATGATATTTTATTTAAAAGATTTTGCTTTTAAATATGGACCGTCGATTAAAGTAAATCAATCTAGACCAGCTCATGGATTAATTACTATGCACTCTATTTTCCTATAAATAAGCTCATTCCTTCATTATTTTCTTTTAATTCACGAAAACTCTGTAGAGAGAGAAATTATGAGAGAAGCTAGAGAGAAAATCTATAGAGAGAAAGAAGAAGAGTATTCGGTACTTCACTACTTTGATATCCAAAGGTCTTTTTACTTTAAGGGATATTATTTGTTGTACCGTAAGGGTGTTATTCTTTCTTATTCATGAAGAGAACTTCATTATTCCATTCTTTATAATTACATTGAATAACTCAGATACGCCAGCATACCCTATACTTGGTGAAATCCTCTGTTATTCCATTCTTTATTATTCTGTTGGAATAACTCAGATACGCAGATACCCTATACATGATCCGTCAGATACGTGGTTTACCCTATACTTGGTGACATTCTTCTATTATTCTCGCTGGAACATCCTGTACATGTCTTTTACACCTACACGGTTCCGCTTTTTATTATTATTCTTGGAACATCCTGTCATAGTATTTTACACCGACCGGTTCCGCTCTTTATCATTATGTTGGAATATCCTATCACATGTGTTTACACCCGATGCGGTTCCATCTTTATTATTCTGTTGAACATCCCGCTTGTGTGAATTTCACCGACCGGTTCCGTTATTTATTATTCATTGAATAACTCGCTCTACGCTGCACCGCATGTATGGTGATTTCCTTTGTTATACCATTCTTTATTATACCTAGTTGGTTAAAACTTTGACTTCTATACTCCATGAAATTAGTAGAATATCCTTGATATTTGCGCTTTCATCCAAAGATCTTTTATGGAAATATTCTTCGATCATTCTTGAATTTTACTCTACAAAACAAAGATCTTGTTGACAATTTGACGTTACTTAATTCCTGGATAAAATAATTCTTGAACTTGTTTTATTGAATTATTATGTCATTGTCATCATCCTCATGTTATATTATGTTATCTTTGGCTTACGTGCATAGATGAACTTAGTATGATTATGACCGTGGATCATTCTTGTATAATCACGGCTTGATATAAATGATGTGACAAAAGTCCTCGGTGGCTGTGAATGCAAATTGGTGGATAGTTTTTGGTATGATTATGACCGTGGGTGATTCTATATAGTCATGACCATTGATAATTTGATGAAAATCCTCGACCGTGGTACAGGGATGATTAGATGTGGTGGTTTATTTATTAAAATTTGAGTCTCAATGATAAAATTGATGAAAACCTTTTAAAACCTAAAAGATAGTAGACTTGATTCTCTACTTGACTCTTTTAATGGATTGTATATTCACGCGCAGCTAAACCGGTTGTCTATTGTATTTTATCGCTTTAACATCATTGAAGGCTAATGATAATTTATTCGCATTATCTTAGTCATAATATTTCTTCTTGGGCTAGTTGAGCTCACCCTTTCTTTCAATGTTCTCTTCAGAAATGAGAACATAGGCGGGACGAGTCTGGGAACGGAGTAATGGTCCGAGGATAGCATTAGTAGTCCTCACTATTCGTGAAATAGTGTGATAATAGTTGTAATGAGGACTCCTTTTGAGTTTGTATAATATCTAGTAGACAATATTTGTATTCAAACTCACGCTTTATGTCGATTGTATACCTACGCTTATATTAGTAAGTTGTTTTTGAATTTATGTACCACGTAAGTGGCGACCCAAGATGGGTGACGATACCCAATTTTGGGGGGCATCACATAGATGTCCCACAAATTGTACTTGTCAAATCTTGTCCCAAGCTTATCCTTTGAAACCTTTTCACATAAGTTGACAACCCTTATCTTAACATACTTAAGATTAGAATCCTCCCCGTCCATAACTTTTATGGAGTCTTCAAATTTGAATTTTGAGGTTACCATTTTCAGAGATATGCACCATTTCTAGGACATGACCTGTAAGGATACTTTGGAATGTCGGTAAAATCATTTTGGACCGCACTATGTCCAACAAGGTATGATTTTTCATTCGGATACATCAATCAATTATCACGTGTCGATGTGTCCATTATGAGAAAACCATTTGAGATGATCCGAGAAACTTATTGCACAAGTATTTATTCCTTGATCTAATCAAAGAATCTTAATACATTGCCAATTTGTTTCACTTCAATTCTTTAAACCTTTCAAATAATTCACACTTGTATTTTTAAGAAATACACACATTCAACTCTTTGAATGATCAACTCCTTTTCTTATACTAGTTTGTTCAATTTACAAAATAATTTTTCACGTAAATCAAGTGTACAAAATCCATTAAGTAATCTTTCAAGATTATACTTTAAATATTATTATTATAAATAGAACAACAATTGTTCTTAATTATAATACCAAAAATTTTATCATTCAAACAATAAAATAGAAATAATATTTTTAACAAGAACCGGAATACAATAACAACTTATCGACTTAATAGATTTGCCCAGTAGTATTGCTAAACTATAAGTTTCTATGGCTAATATGCAGAACCTTTACTTCATTTTCCACACATAGATTACTTATATTTGTTTAGCTTTCTACTTACTTGGTCCCTTCATAAATCTATATTTATGATAACCAAAGTCGGTATCCAATACCCAAGTAGAACCTCGACTTAAAGAAAAATTTATTTTAATCATGAACAAAAAACTGTATTGTATCCAAAACTTCACTAAGCTTCTTTGGTTAGCCTCTCGCAAGATGCTTCTCGCAGCTTCCTTCCAAAGGTCTGTGCTTATTGCGTAGAAGGCAAACTCCTTTGCTATCCAAATCGGTTTTGTTCTTATTATCTTTTATTTTGCCTTTCTATTTACCTTCTTTGAATCTTTCTTCTTTCTAAGATCCTTTGGCCCCTACCAAGAAGACTTGGTCTTTCTTGGTTGAAAGTGACTCTCAACATTTTTCAACATGTTAAGCAAATCGGCGATGTTGATATCTAGCTTGTTCATATGAAAATTCACAACACTTGTGAAAGGAGTCCTGGAGTGAGGGCAAGATCAAATCTTGGCTCAACTCTCCGCCCACGACAAAACTCGTTTGTCCTAATTGATCAATCAAATTGATTATGTTAAGAACTTTTTATCTGCATTATAGTGCCATTGGCCATTCTAGATCGGAAGAGCTCCTTGAATATCTCGATATCTATCGGTCCCCACTTTCCTCACCATCAACTACTTGATGTGCGGGAATATATGTAAACATCCATCCATTTCTTTCATGTCGACCAAGCTCGTTACTCATGGATGCGAGCATGATGCATTGAGCCAATCGTGCATCATCTCGCCACTTTCTAAAAGTAGCAATGTCTTCCTCGGAGGCATTATGCGAAACCATTCTTGCAGGATAGACGATTAAGGACATAAGATTGTTTTTCACCATGAGAACTATTCTCAAATTCCTTAACCAATCCGCTTAATTGATTACCTGGTTAATTTAGCATCTAATATGCTTCGCAAAGGATAGTAATTTTAGACATTGTAAAATTTCAGTAAATGAATTTGTAATTAACAACATTTTAATATACATTCTCTTATTAATTACCAAAATAATTTAGGTCTTGTTTTAAATTGGTATCTCCCACTATTTTCTTCAAACTATATTACCCTCACTTATATAGTTCGGTAAAAAATCTAATTAAAGATTTGCTAGTGAGAATAAGGATCCCATTTCAAATGTATATAGCCTTGTGGTGACACAACAAACTATATATAAATAAATAGGTAGACAACTTTTGTCAATTACATCAACTATGCAACTCCTTTTCTTTTGCCTCTTAGATTATTTTGATCAAGTGGTGGCACATCCGAATCAAAATTATCCAAGTTAAGTCCGACCTAGCACTCCATATATTCAAAAAAAAAAAATATCATCCTTGTGGTGACACAACAAAACAATATTGTTCCATTTTCTTTATAAGCATCAAATGTGATAAATTAACATCTTAAATACTTAATACTTGCCTTGTGGTGACACAACAAACTCATATTAAATATTTAATACTCTATTAATTTTATCATGCTGTAAAGGCGACGTTCGATATTCCAAATATCTTTGAACGCTTAGGACTTAATATAAAAAATTGAGGGGTTTGTTATTAATTTGTCTCATCTTGTTTAGTGCGCATGCACATATATATATAAAATACGCGTCATATTAATGAACATGCGAAGCATGTTTGCATAATATATATATATATATATATATAGTAAAAGCATGCACATATAGAATACTATATTCTACCCGGACTGATTATGGACTTTTATTATAGTTTGGTTCACTAGAGCCACCAAGTGAACCAAAAGGTCAAACCCTAGGGGGTGCAAGAAATAATATTTAAATATAACTATTACATTTAAACCCTGCTCCATTATAAACGGGTCTTCAAGCGCTCCTTGTTCCATGATCTCCAATTCTTCAAAATTAATTCTAACTATTCCTATTACAAAACTATTTAAAATAAATAGAAACCTTGATCGTGAAATAAGGGAAGTACATAGGAGGAGATAGAATTTACATTAAAAAAATTAGAGAAGACGAGGTACGCAGAACCCCATTTAATAAAAACCCATACATTCATGCATCCAACTAAAATAAAATCCAATCATATTGTCAATAATAGTCCATAATCAATCCCATTTATTATCATACACATCACCATACGCATCAATAAATAACATTCATCTCATGAATAATAAACATTTAATATATATATTGATATCATTTAATGGGCAAATTTAGTTAAGTATAAAATCTATTTTGAATCAAAATAAACTCCTTTATTTTAATCCAAATTTAAATCAAAATAAAACTATTTTATTTTAATTTATCCAATTTTGAATAAAATAAACTATTTTATTTTAATCAAAATTTTAATCAAAATAAACTCCTTTATTTTAATTAATTATGGAATCCAATTCCATATATATAAAAAATCTTTTATTAAAGGAAACACTTGATTCTCTTTCC
Source organism: Panax quinquefolius (assembly GCA_020205615.1). Taxonomy (NCBI): domain Eukaryota; kingdom Viridiplantae; phylum Streptophyta; class Magnoliopsida; order Apiales; family Araliaceae; genus Panax; species Panax quinquefolius. The sequence goes on along the minus strand of CM035164.1, from coordinate 126,815,298 downwards.
TATTCACAAATAAACTTATTTATTTTGAATAATATGAAATCTTATTTCATATCTAAATAAACTCCTTTATTTAAGGAAATTAGGATTCTCTTTCCTATTCACAAATAAACTCCTTTATTTTGAATAATATGAAATCTTATTTCATATCTAAATAAACTCCTTTATTTAAGGAAATTAGATTCTCTTTCCTATCTAAATAAACTCCTTTATTTAAGGAAACATATAATCCAATTTCAACTCCAATTAGTTATTATGGAATCTAATTCCAACTCTAATTAGTTAGCATGAAATTTAATTTTAAAATTAAAATAAACTCTTTTATTTTAAGATTAAAATAAAGTTTTTATTTTAAAATTAAAATAAACATTTTATTTTAATTATAAAATAATTAAAAATATTATATATATATATAATATAACCATTAATATATATAAATATATAATAACCGTTAATATATATAAATATATAATAACCATTAATTATATATATATTACAACTAAAAATCACCCAAGTCTCCTGTTTCTTTAAAATTTCGTACATGAATCATGACATCCTTGCTATTCGGTAACATGTTACCAATTAATTAATTAAACGAACTTCTTTTGAAAATAAAGTAAGCCACAGACTCGGCAACATAATTTTTTTTTTACCGAAAACAGATTTCTCAAAATAATTATCACGTTTTTTTTTTTTTAAATTTTATATAACAAAATTATGCCCAATTAAATTGTTCTAAACACATATCAATATACATATCAAATTAAAACAATTAATAATTCGCATAAAGGTTTGGCTCTGATGCCACTGTTAGATTTGTAATATTCATGAACGCAATCAAATTGCAAAAATAAGCGAAAACGTGGAAAATCAGAGTTTTAAAAATTTTTACAAACCATATACCCGGATCACCCTTTATGCATAATTATTAATTAAACAAAAAAAAAAGAACAAGAATCATACCCTTGAAGATTCGAGCTTCCCTCGTCTGAAGTTCACCTCCAATCCTTTTCGCTCAACTTGAATCCACCGGGTTTGGTTCCTTCCTTTGATCAACATTAGCCACCCAAGTGTTTGGCCTCTGAGAGGTGATCCACCAAGAAAGAATAAGAATTCAAGAAGATGGGTATTTGGCTCAAACCCTAGTTTTCATCTCTATAGAAAAGAACGTCTTTCTCCCAACTATTGAATTACAGTATCATTTGATATCCGATATAAGACTCTCTTATAAAGATATCAAGTAACCCTATTAAAAATAAGGTATTATTTAATTAAACTCTTTTAATTAAATGGGCTCCTAATCTTATTAGGGATAATTAATTAAACTCCTTTAATTAATTTTTCCTCCTAATCCTATTAGGAATAAATGAGAGTACTTATATTAAATTAATTCCTAAACTCTTTTAGAAATTAAAATAATAATAATTGTAATAATATTAATAAGACTCCTCTTATTAATTTATATTTAATATTTCTAAAATATTAAATAATAAATATTAAGCTATTTAATTTATTCTATCACCATAGATTAAATTAAATATACATAACATATTATTATTACGATTATGCCATTAACTTTTAAATAATTATTCTTCCTTTTATGGTGTGACCCTTTAGGTTCTCCATATTAAACCTAATGTGAATAAATCAATTTGAACAATTCTAATCTTATTTAAATAAATAAATTAAACAATTAATTTATTTAATTAAAATTAATTTATTTATTAATATTTATTCTATAATAGGGATAAGCCTCCTAGCGATCAACGACTTTCCAGATAATATAGATTTCAACATTAATCATAAAAGAACCTTTGAGTAAATAGTTATCGATAATTCAATCCTTCCACCATACAATGTCCCAATTAAATATAAGACATGGAATTACCACAAGTCTTATTTTATTTAATTATATGTATTTCGATCCTTAAATGCACAACACCAAATAATGCAAATTAGAAACTCCTTTCTAATTTCATTCTCCTTAACCAAGGACTACTTTGGGTTGTCATTTATCGAATCACATAGGACATTTCTCTTCTTTAATAAAGTGGTAGATTCTTTATCGATCATACATTATCTCCATATACAACTTATTATACCCAAGCATACCCTTTGATATACCCTAAAGGTCTTAAGGAATAAGTCAAAGTATAACTCATCATACACAAGATACTATGATGATCTCAAGTCCAAGGATCACTAGATTACTATCACTATAGAATTCCTATCGACAAAAAGTAAAACTCCATTAGGTATTCCTTAATGAGCCACGCTCAAAGGAACTTATTCTCTAATAAGCACCTACATACTTGTTTTAGTGTCTCCACACAAATGATCATGAGATCAATCATCCTCATCCAATGAGCAAGCAACGTATGGTTTTAGTTTTAAGCTTTCTAAGAATTTAGATCTCATTAGAATGATCATCATCATTATTCTAAAAGCATTGCTTAAAACTATGGTTTTATCACATATTATAAAACAGCATCATATAGATAATTAAAAGCCTTTAATAAATTAATACTTTTATTAATAAATGAATAAGATTGTTACAAAGTATATGCTTTATCATCAAACATGATTGGCTTGTGTGCATACTACTTTCAATACACCGAAAAATCCCTGGTCATAATCATACCAAGTCCATCTATGCACTACAGGCCACAGATGACTTTCAACATAATATAAACATGAGGATGATGACAATGATATAAGAATTCAATAAAACAAGTTCAAGAATTAATTTATCAAGGAACTAATAATGTCCAAATTGTCAACATGATACTGCTTTGTAGAGTAAAATTCAAGAATGATCAGAAGAATATTTCCATGAAAAGATACTGGATGAAGCGCAAATATCAAGGATATTCTACTAATTTCATGGAGTATAGAAGTCAAAACTTTAACCAACTGAGTATAATAAAGAATGGAATAACAAAAGAAATCACCATACATGCAAAGATTAATTGAATAGAAGTTATTCCAATGTAATAATAATAACGAAACCAAAGTTAGGCAAAATTTGCACCTAAAGGATGTTCCAACAGTATAATAAAGATTTTAATCAGTCCGTAAAACACATGTATATGATGTTCCAACATAATAATAATAAAGATTTTAATCAGTCCGGTGTAAACACACGCATGTGATGTTCCAATGTAATAATAATAAAGATTTTAACTAGGTCCTGTAAAAACACACGCATGTGATGTTCCAATAGAATAATAGAAGAATGTCACCAAGTATAGGGTAAATCACAGATACAAAGTTATTCCAATGTAATAATAAGCAATGGAATAACAACGCTTCTTCTTCATGAATAAGAAGGAATAACACCCCTTACATTAGTAGTAGATTGAATAACGCAGCAGATTGTAGTAATGTAATATCTCTTCTTCTTTCTCTCTTATTCTCTCTATACTTTCTCTCTATAAATTGAATGAATTCGTGAAAATAATGAAGCACTAGGCCTTTATTTATAGAAGATTTCTAGCTTAGCACTTGAAATGTGAAAAGGCAAGTGGCTTGGACGACTAGTGATGTGAAAAGAAAAGTGGTTTGATCGCTTTGAATGTGAAACGACAATTGGTTCGGACGCTGTAATATGACAAGTGGTTTGACGTCTGGTAAAGGTAGTTACTATCGACGAAGGTAATTACTATTGATGAAGGTAATTACTATCGATTTAAGGTAATTACTATCGATTTGAAGGTAATTACTATCGAGATAATTACTATCGATTTAAGGTAATTACTATCGACGAAGAGACTCTTAGATGATGACATATAGTCCCCCATAAAATAACCAAATTTACCACAAACGTCCTCATAATGACTCTTTATATACATCAAGGATTGAATAAATATTACCACAAATCATTTTATTTTTAATCAACACATATTTAATCTTTCAACAATTATTAATCATTTATAACATGTCGTCTCAATTATTGATTTAATAATATAACATATTATATAGATAATACTGTGACAATAATTGAATCAATAATATAAGAGATATGATGCAAAGAATTATCAGAAGCAATAATTGAGTATAGCCGAGTGACTTCTCACGTAAGCATCAATAATCAATACCATGCGCTACTACGCAACCACGCCAGACATCGTACTTTTCTTTACTACCGGGTAGTTCAACAGCTTTTAACGAATAACACCTCCGCCGTTATTTTTATAAAGTATTTTTATCATTTTCTCAATCCGACAATAATTCCGTTGTGGGGTCCACCAATGATTGTGCCGTCGTACAAATATTCCCCGACAAAAAGAATATTTTCCAACCAAACGAATATTTTATAATAACTTGCTTACTTTGCAAAATTTATAAATATTACCCACAACTATAACATTATATCAAACTTACTCCATAATATTCAAAAATAATATTTATAGAAATTCATCTTTATTTATAAAAGTTGGGGTCTTACACATACTAACTGCCACATATACTTTTTTTTAAAGACAAGTGAGCTGCCACGTCACATTTCCGTTAAGTCAACCTTTGACTTAACGGTTTTTTTAATTTTTGTTAGTAAAATCGAGTACAGTGAGTTGACTGTAAGAAAAAAAAATTCAGTTATCCATCTGTAAGTTGACCTATAGTACGATGACTGAAAAAGCATTTAACCCTTTTTATGTCACACGCTACTTGATAAAGTCAAAGCTATTTTTTGAAAATGGGATATCAGTTACAAAGTTGTTTATATTTATCTATCTCAAACACTAAACAGAAGCGTGATTTGTTATTTGGATAAAAATTATCTTTATTGTTGTATATGTCGTTTGAATATTTGATCTAAACTGAACATATCTCTATTTATTAACGGTAATATATTATGTGCTATAAATACAGTATTTTCATGGATGAAAAATTACAACTCACGAATTTATTAGCTTGCACTACACTGATATTACCGAGCAACATATTGTTAATTGGTGCAACGTTTGATCAGCTAAGCAATTTTATTTCTGATATCTTTGAGCTGGTATTTGGTAAGAAATTAATTGTTTATCTTTGTGTGCTAATTGATCATTGCATATAGCTGAGCCTTTAATTGTTAAATTGATTATTCTTGCATTGATCATATACCTCTATATTTGTATTGAATTTCTATTTTAGACTAAGTGTAGTCTAAAGGTTTTAATCCTAGTGGATTAGAGAAAAAGTTTACAAACAGGTTCAAGGAAGCAAAGGTGATTGAAGAGTGCATAGGTGCACAAGGAGCAAGGGTGCTCAAGAGAAATTAATTGTTAATTAATTTTTGTAGAAATCTGTTTTGTAATTGGTGTTTATTTATAAAGATATAAATAAAGTGAGTCTCCAATACTAGTTGGTATTGGACGTGGACTAGGCTATTATTATAGAGGGTAATAGCTGAACCACGTAAAAATCTTGGTATTGATATTACTGCTTGTTTTACTTTAATTACTCACGTAAGTCATTTAATTATCTTAATAATTAAAATTTGAATATTTGCATTATATTAAGATAATTCTTCAACACTAAGTATTTTATAAATTCTACATGATATTTAGTTATTTCAGTAGACTATATTAATTCAGCAAACTGAATTAATCAAAATAGTAGCTTGAAGTTAATAACTTGATCTAAAGTTTAAAAATTGGTCATAGATTGCTCCCACACTTATTCAACCCCCTTCTAAGTGTGTCTAGTTAAATTTCACCTTTGCATGAAAGTTTGGTTACTAATTGCACTATATACAGAATGCACTAATTTCATAAGTAAAATATTGAAAATATATATTAATTCTGTAAATATTTTCTGAATGCACCTTTTTTGTAATTTTTTTAAAAAATATAGTAGGAAGTATAAATTTCACTAATTGAAGAGTTTGAAGAACGTAATATTTATATATTAATTTTGATATAAAAAAAATTAATTATATGTGTTGCACACACAAGCTGCATGACAACTCAAAAGGGCACCACCTTATGTCTTCTTCAATCTTCTCGGAAGGACATGAATAGATTCCCTTAACCCCATGCTAATATATTGTATGGAACCTAACTTATTTTTGAGAGAAAATGGGAAATTTTATTGCAGATCAAAAAGAAGTGAATTACAAAGGAAATTTGGGGGAGATCCCTCCCAAACTCGAGCATCAGACACTGAATCAGAAGTACGAGCTAAACAATGAGCGACCTGATTCGCTGACTTCCTAACAAAACGAATACGACTAACATCGATTGCTAAACACAGCTCCTTACAATCATCCAAAACTAAGCTAAGCGGTCCTGGATATGAAACAGTAGAATTTAGAGCTTGTACAAGATTGAAAGCATCCGACTCAATCATAACCTTAGACATCGAACGAGCCTTCAACCAACTAAGAGCTTCTTTACAACCCAGCGCTTCTGCGAGCTCTGGATTGGAGGGGCCGACCAAATTGCCATGACCAGCAGCAACCAACGAGCCACTATCATCCCGAACCACCCACCCATAGTCAGAAGACCCCAAATTTTTATAAATAAAGATGAATTTTTTATAAATATTATTTTTGAATATTATGGAATAAATTTGATATAATGTTATAGTTGTGGGTAATATTTATAAATTTTGCAAAAGTGAGCAAGTTGTTATAAAATATTCGTTTTGGCTCTGGGAATATTCTTTTTTTTTTGGGAATATTCGCATTTACTACCAATCATCGTCAATTGACCCCACAATGGAAGTATTGTCGTAGTTAGAAAAAAGACAAAATTATCTTTCTATAAAAATAACGGCGAGAGGTGTTACCGCTAAAACCGCTGAACTACCCTAAGAATAAAGTAAAAGAATATGCGATGTCTGGCGTGATATAGCGTAAGACACTAGATTGATTATTGATACTTACGTAAGAGCTACGATGAATTACGCATCATATCTCTTATATTATTGATTCAATTATTGTCACAAAGATCATCCGTATAATATGTTATATTATTAATCGAGACGACAAGTTATAAATGATTAATAATTGTTGAAAGATTAAATATGTGTTGATTAAAATAAAATGATTTGTGGTAATATTTATTCAATCCTTAATGTATATAAAGAGTCCGATATGAGACGTTTGTGATAAGTTTGATTATTTTATGGGGGCCCATATGTCATCATCTAAGAGTCCCTTCACAATTGTAATTACCTTTGTGAATAGTAATTACCTTCGTCAATAAGAATTACCTTTGTGAATAGTAATTACCTTCGCAATAGTATTTACCTTCACAAATAAGAATTACCTTTGTGAATAGTATTTACCTTCGTCAATAGTATTTACCTTCGTCAAATAGTAATTACCTTTATGAATAGTATTTACCTTCGTCAATAGTATTTACCTTCGTCAAATAGTAATTACCTTTGTGAATAGTATTTACCTTCGTTAATAGTAATTACCTTCATCAATAGTAGTTGCCCCTTCAATATTACCAAGAGTTAATCGCTTCTTTGTTGTTCCAAGGGTTAATTACCCTTCAAAAATAAATAGTAGTTGTCTCTTCAATATTACCAAGAGTCATTTTGACCCTTCGTTAAGACCAAGAGCCACCCTCGCTTTTTCTATAAATAGAAAGCTCATTCCTTCATTATTTCTTACGAATTCATCAAACTCTGTAGAGAAAACTATAGAGAGAAAGAAGAAAAGTATTCTCGCTACTTCACTTTTCCAATATTCAGCCTTTTCTAAGGTAAGGGATATTATTTATTGTACCTGTAAGGGGTGTTATTCTTTCTTATTCATGAAGAGAACTTCATTATTCCATTCTTTATTATTCTCATTGGAATAACTCAGATACGCTGCCATTTACCCTATACTTGGTGACATTCTTCTATTATTCTCATTGGAACATCCTGTCTCATGTGTTTTACACCTGACCGGTTCCGCCTTTTATTATTATTATTCTGCTTGAACATCCTCGCTCTATGTGTTTTACAATTTTACTTCGTTCCGCCTTTTATCATTCTCGTTGAATATCCTATCTGTGTGTTTTACACCGGATCCGGTTCCATCTTTATTATTTTGTTGGAACATCCCGCTTGCAGAATTTCACCCCACCGTTCCGTTATTATTATTCTGCTTGAATAACTCGCCTATGCAGTACCGCATGCATGGTGATTTCCTTTGTTATTCCATTCTTTATTATACCCAAATTGGTTAAAACTTTGACTTCTATACTCCATGAAATTAGTGGAATATCCTCGATATTTGCACTTCATCCAAAGATCCTTTCATGGAAATATTCTTCTCGAAGATTCTTGAATTTTACTCTACAAAGCGATCATGTCGATATTTGATGTTATTGGTTCCTAGATAAATTAATTCTTGAACTTGTTTTATTGAATATCATTGTCATCATCCTCATGTTTATATTATGTTGAAAGTCATCTTTGCTTACGTGCATAGATGAACTTAGTATGATTATGACCGTGGATCATTCGGTATAATCACGGCTTGTTATAAATGATGTGATAAAAGTCCTCGCCGGCACTGTAATGCAGTGATGGATAGTTTTTGGTATGATTATGACCAGGGGTGATTCGGTATATAGTCATGACCATTGATAATTTGATGAAAATCCTTGACCGTGGTACATGGATGATTAGATATTGTGGTTTATTCATTAAACTGAGTCTTAGTGATAAAATTGATGAAAACCTTTTAAAACCTAAAAGATAGTAGACTTTATTTTCTACTTGACTCTTTTAATGGATTGCATATTCCGCTGCAGTTAAACTGGTTGTCTATTGTATTTTATCAATTTAACATTGTTGAAGACTATTGATAATTTATTCTGCATTATCTTAGTTATAATATTTCTTACTGGGCTAGTTGAGCTCACCCTTTCTTTCACTGTTCTCTTCAGGAAATGAGAATATAGCTGGGACGAGTCGGGGAAAAGAGTGATGGTCCCAAGATAAGCATTAGTAGTCCTCACTATTCTCATTAAATAGTGTGACAATAAATGTAATGAGGAATCCTTGAGTATGGATATTGTCTAAATGACAATATTCCTATTAGAACTCTCGCTTTATGTATTGTCAGTATGTTACACCACGTATGTATAATTAAGTTTGTATTTGAATTTATGTACCATGTAAGTGGCGACCCAAGATGGGTGACGTATACCTAATTTTGGGGGCGTCACAATAGCCGAGCCGATTTGAACCAGAAAAAATAGCCCCATCAAAATTACATTTAAAAGACCCAGGCTTGGGTTTAACCCAGCGAAACAGACCTTCATCAACTCCCGGTAAAGAACCATAAACCAGAGGTCCTTGAACTATTGTCCATTGGTGAAGAAATGATCCTGCAAGATTGAGAAGGCTTATAGGATGTTGAGTCTTACCATTCCACAGAAACTCGTTCCTATTACGCCATAAACACCAAAGAACCATACAAAATATAGCACCAACATTATTCTTGGACCTGCCAAGAACATCAACTACCCACTGGAAAATATCAGGGACAATCGGGATTGGAGGGGCGACCAACAACTGCCAACACTGTTTAGCGGATGGGAAAGACATAAACGCATGAGTTGTAGACTCCACTCCTTTCTTACAAACTGGGCAGAAACTGTCCACCTCAACTCGTTTCATCCGAAGGTGATCCTTAGTAGGTTGACCCTAACATAACCTCCACACCAGGATGTTTCACTTTAGGAGGAAGCTTTAGAGACCAAATTTTTTCCAAACACCAATCACGATGGGTATTCAGAGACGAAAGAGCACTAACCTGAGCATCATAAGCACTTCGAACACTATAGCACCCTCGATTCTCCCATCGCCAATATAAAACATCCTGAGACACACGATGGCTTAGCGAAATCTGCTGAATTAAAGAGCTATCCCTACCATCAAATAAATTACGTAAAAGGTCTACATCCCACTGCAAACTATTAAGGATTAACAAATCACGCACACACGCAGATTCCGTTCCTGGAACTTGGAGGGTCTGAGGACACGGGTTTTCATCATCTGGAAGCCATGGTTCTGTCCAAACATTTATACTACGTCCACTTCCCACCCGCCATCGAGCTACACGACAAAGAATAGGTTTAGCCGCTTGCAAACTTTGCCAAACATAACTAGGGTTCTGAGCAGATGGAGCGTTTAAAAATGAAGTCTTTGGATAATAACGAGCTTTATAAATTCTAGCTACCAAAGAAGTAGGGCGAGTCATAAGACGCCACCCGTTCTTACCAATCATAGCGACATTAAACTCCCGAAGCTTCTTAAAACCCAAGCCACTATAATCTTTCCTGGCACAAAGCTTATTCCAGTTCATCCAGTGAATTCCTTCAGAACTATCGACCTTATTACTCCACCAAAATCTACTCATCATACCTTCTAACTCCGCACAAAGCTCCTTGGGAAGTAAAAAAAACACTCATTGTAAACGTTGGAAGAGCCTGAGCCACACTTTTAATCAAAATTTCTTTCCCTGCCTTTGAAAGCAATTTATTCTTCCAACTTGATATCCTAGCCCAAAACTTTTCCTTCACAAAAGATAGGACCCTCTTCTTATTTTTCCCAACAAAAGATGGTAAACCCAGGTATTTACTATGATCCGAAGTCAAAATCACACCCAACCGATTACATAATTCGGTCTGCACAACTGCCGAAGTGTTAGAACTAAACAAAATCGATGACTTTTGGAAATAAATAAATTTAATTAATGTATAGCTTGGTGGCCACAAACCATTGAATTAATTGTAATAATCAAATTTTGTAGCAAGGTGGCATCTTTTGCCTTTAATTTAATGGTTTTTTTTAAAAAAAAAGATTAATAATTAAATATATATATATATATGTTTTTAAAAATATAAAAGTTAGGGTTAGTAGTAAATTGTTTATATTTTATGATGGTTATAATTAATTTTTTAACCTATACTTTGACAAAAAAAATATAAAAATTAATTTTAAAAATAATCAATTTAACTCAAAAAAATTAAAATTAAACATATAATTTGGGACAAAAGAATTACTAAGAATAACTCAATTCAAGTTCATTAATTAAGTTAATTGGTTTTCATTCACCACATAACCCGGCAATTTAATTTGAGCTGGCTATTACAATTACATAGTTCAGTGACACCAAACACAATGTCCATGTGCCCATTATAATATTGTCGGTTGGATGGTTCGAAATAATTCGAAAACAGTGAGCCATTTTTAAATGGTGACATTTTATTTTACTCCCTCCGTTCTTTAATACTATACTATTCCCTCCGTTTTTTAATATAGGTCGTTTTAGACATGTGCACAATAATTAAGGAAATGATTGAAATGCATTAACTATAGTATCAATTGTCTATAATACCCTTCACCTCACTTATATCATAAATATGGATCAAAAAATTAGGTGGAGTGATAAGGGGAAATTTGGGAAAAATAGTAATCAATTCTCCTAGATAACCACAAACGACAAATAATTAGGAATAAAAAGAGAAAATAAAACGACCTACATATAGGAATGGAGGGTGTAAGACCCCGAAATTTTTTTAAATAAAAAGGAATTTCCTTTATTTATTATTTTGAAATAGTAAGGGTGGATTTGATTAATGTGGTTAGTTATGGGTAAAATGCGTAAATATTTCAAAATAAGCAAGTGGTTATAAAATATTCATTATCGTTTGAATATTCGTTTGGTCGTGGAATATTCGTGCGCTTGTGGAATATTCATACGACGGCCAAAACCATGTGTGGGCCCCATAACTGAAAGCGATTGGATGAAGAAAACGACAAATATAAGTTGGTTAAAAATAACTTGGCAGTAGTTATTATCAATTAAGACTGCTTGGAATACCCTAAGTGGTTAAAATACGAATACGCGCATGGTCAGACAAAGAAGACACTTGAGATTGCATGCGATTGTTGAATTATTGATCCTTACGTAGAAGAAGGCACTACTCAATAATTTTCACAAAGAAGCATCGCTCAATATTTTATTTTATTGATTCAATAATTCTTGCGTTGATATTTTATATTATTGTTGTTCAATAATTGTCACTTTGCACATTATCTCCATTATCGGATCAATAATTCATATTATTTAAATAATATTATTAGATAGCATTATTGGCAATGTCTAGAAAGTTACACAGGAGAGGTTTGGTCACCTAATCATTGCGGCGCAAGAAGGAGAAATCCTTATCTGAAAGCCCCTCTTCCCGGAACTACCGTTGTCATAAATGTGATTCTGTAATATTATTTGTGAATAATTAATTATTGATTTATATGATAAGAAAATATTTATAAATGATGGATTTATTTGTTTTATGTGGTTATAATTGAATGATTTAATGTTGAGGTATTTTATCAGTAATTTTGTCGGAATGGAGGTATTAAAAATCAAATCAGTATTTTTACGATATATTGCGTGAGTTATAATTTTTAATCCGACCGTTGGATCGTTGTAATTTTTGGATATGTTATACATACATAAGTTGAGTATATGTCCACAAATTTTGAACCGTTAAAAATGAACGAATGATTTGTTATGAATTTTAAGAGGTGACTGATTCGGAAATTAGGTTTATAATTGATTTTGGTGGAAAATTCTAGAATTGAGTGGGCCCCACTTGTGGTTTGTGAAGAAATGTGCTGAATTTTATTTCAAATGTGGTGGTGGGAATAGTAGCGAGTAAAGCCATCAGTGTTGCAGTGTTAAGTCTGCCTTGCTGTCTTAACATTTTCCTATAAATAGAGGGCTGTTAGAATTGAAAATCACACCAGAAACAAGTTTTCTCTCTTTCTCTCTCTATATTATCGAGCGTATTCTTGTGAGTATTTTGAGTATACTTTGAGTATTGTTAGACGGTGCAAGTTCCCTTCAAAGACTATATCCTGTTTCAACTAAAGTCTTGTCTTTTCGAGGTAAGGGATGTTATTTTCTTCTCAAATGATATTATTTTTTCAATATCATTATCTTTGAAATATTGGTTGGAACTTTTATCAAATTTGGAACTTTTTCATGCTCTGGGTTACTATTCATGAGTTACTATTCACGAGTTACTATTCATGAGTTACTATTCACGAGTTACTATTCACGAGTACTATTCATGAAGCGTGAAGATGTTTTTTTTGTGAAATTTCTATCTTTTGGTGTTTGAGTTACTATTCACGATACTATCGGCCTTTATTCACGATACTCTGACTATTCACGAATCACGGCACTATTCAATCGAAAAATGAAAATTTTTCTTTTAAGTCTAAAATATCTAACTGGATACTAGCTTTGATTGTATCCATGTTTTGAACATTCTTGAATTTTACACCACTATGATTATTTTTGAGGTATTTTTGGACGTGGATAAAACCAAGTACGAATCCTTAATCCTTGTCATTTTGTTTCACCGGATTCGCTTTCTTTAAAAATATTTTTCATCATCCTCGGTCCTTAAATGATGATATTATTGAATATCTTTGGCCCAGTAGTGCAAAAGATGAATGATTTCAAGAATATCTTTGGCTCAGTAGTGCAAAGATGAACAGTGTTTAAATGAATACGACCGATCGATGATGAATATCTTTGGCCTCAGTAGTGCAAAAGATGAACAGTGTTTAAATGAACACGACCGATCGATGAATATCTTTGGCCTTTAGTACAAAGATGAACAGTGTTGAGATGAACATGACCGATTGATGAATATCTTTGGCTCAGAAGTAGTGCAAAGATGAATATTTGATTTGAGATGAATATTGATTGATGTTACAGGGATAAAATATTGATGATGGACCGTTAAATTCATAGATTATAGTAGATTTCATTCTCTACGTAACTCTTCTATGAATTATTATTTCAACATGTAATATTGATCTCAAAACTTGTTGTCTATTGTATTCATCGATTTTTCCCTCGTTGAAGACTAACGATAATTTGTTCTATATTATCTTAGTCATAACATTCTTTATCGGGCTAGTTGAGCTCACCCTTTTCCTTTTTGTTCCATTTTTCTCGTGGAGGCGAGAATATAAATGTAGAAGTACGTAGCCTGGGTATGGAATGAAGGTTTTAGAAAGGATTGTTTAGTAGTCCTCACCATTTTTTTAATGTATCAATAAATGTGATGAGGATTTATTTGAGTATAGATATTATCTAGAAGATAATATTTGTATTCAAACTCACAGTTTTACTGTTGTAATAATAAAGTTGTAGTTGTTTCTGTACCATGTATTTGGCGACTCAGAATGGGTTGGATGGAATGGACCTATTTTGGGGTCGTCACAGAGGGAGTATAAATTAATTTAGGACTGTACAAAAGTATTAAGTTAATGATTATATAACATTAACTATAATATCAATTATTTATATTGTCCTTGTATTAGAATAAGAGATTGTTATTTATTGGACAGAAAATAGTGAGATAACCAAAGTTACATTTAATACTTAGGATAATATTAGAAGCTAAGCAATTAATACTTACTTGAAATTCTTAAACGACTTATATTAAGAAATAAAAATATTTTTCTAAAACAACTTATATTAAAGAACGGAGGGAGTATCTTCAATTGCGCAATAATTTCATATTCCTTTCAATCTAATCATCCAATATCGACATAATTAATTTGGTCCATTCATGTCAATCCCCATGATCATTATATATATATATATATATATAGGATAATAATCTATATAATGTATTTATTATGAATTCTTATATTGTATATATCATCTATATTATTGAAAATAAGAAAAAACGATTAGAATTACAAACTAAAAATGTTAAAAAAAACTCAAGATAAATCGGGTTTATAAACCATAATTTAGGGTTTATAAACATGATTTTAGGGTTTATTATAGGATTTAAGATTTATTAATCAGAGTTTATTAAATGTTAGAAAGTATAAGTTGAGGAAACATAATTAATTGTAAACCCTAAACCTTGTTTATAAACCCTAACTCTTGGTGTAGGGTTTATATATTATATAGCCTTTATAAATTATGATTTAGGGTTTATTAATTGATTTATGGTTATACGTTGCGAATACATAATTGTAAATCATAAACTTTGGTTTATAAACCCTAAACTCTAATTAATAAGCCCTGAACAATTATTAGTAAATCAAACCCATTCTAATAAGCATATGCTATTATAGCGGACACTAAGTAATTTTTTATTGTCCACTCTAATAGAAGCGAACGTTGATTTTCAGTTTCTAATCATGTCATTTTTTTCTTATTTTCAATAATATAGATAGAGTATATCCAGGGTTACATCCACAACAATCGGTTGCTGGAAACAATATCTTTTTTGGTTCTATATTGTAGCGACTGGAGCAAAAAAATAAAATTGTAACAAGCCGCTACATGTTGTAGCCAATTTGGGCTAAAAAGGGTTGCTCCCAAAGAACCCATTGTTGTGGATGCAAGTTGATGTGGATGCAACCCAAATGTAGCGAACTAGGGGGCGAGGAGGGCATCCGACCCCTGTAGGTCGCCTCGCTCAAAGTGAATAAGGGTAGGGGTGGGGGAGAAGGTGTGACGCCCCAAAATAGGTATACATCACCCATTCGAGTTGTCAATACATGGGTACGTAAACAACTACAACTTTATTATTACAACATATAAACCGTGAGTTTAAATACGATATTACCATCTGATAATATCCACACGCAAATAAATCTCCATCATAATTATTGATACATTATTTTACAAAAATGGTGAGGACTACTAAACAACTCTCTCTAGAACCTTCCTTCCATACCCCGACTAAGTACTCGCTACATTCTCGCCTCCCGAGAAGAAAAATGGAACAACAAGGAAAAGGGTGAGCTCAACTAGCCTTAAAGAAGAATATTATGACTAAGATAATATACAACAAATTATCGTTAGTCTTCAACAGGAAAAATCTAATAGAATACAATAGACAACAAGTTTTAAATCAATATTCGCAATGAAAATAATAATTCATTAGAAGAGTTAAGTAGAGAATGCAAACTACTATCTTCTATGTATGAACTTAAAAGTTCATCGCTCATCTTTTATCCCCGTAACATCAATCAATATACATCCGAATCAAATATTCATCTTTTGCACTACAGCCAAAGATATTCATCATTGGTCATGTTCATCTAAACACTGTTCATCTTTGCACTACGTGCCACAAGATATTCATCGAAATCATTCATCTTTGCACTACAGAATACAAGATATTCAATAATATCATCATTTAAGACTAAGGATGATGAAAAATATTTTAAAAGAAACGAATCCAAAGGAAACAAAATGACAAGGATTAAGGATTAAGGATTCGTACTTTGTTTTATCCATGTCCAACAATACCTCAAAAATAATCATAGTAGTGTAAAATTCAAGAATGATCAAAACATGGATACAATCAAAGCTAGTATCCGTAATAGATATTTTGACGAAAAGGAAAATTTTCATTTTGGATGAATAAATACAGTATTCGTAAATAATGTCAGATATCGTGAATAAAGGCAGATATCGTGAATAAGAATCTCAAACACCAAAAGTTCCAAATTTGATAAAAACTTCAGATCAATATTTCAAAGATAATGATATTGAAGAAATAATATCATTACAAAAAATAATATCCCTTACCTCGAAAGATCGAAGACTTAAATTGAAACAATCAATATAAAGCTATGACTTGAACTTGCAGACCGTATAACAATACTCAAAATATACTCAAAATACTCACAAGAATACGCCGATAATATAGAGAGAGAAAAACTTCGCTTTTGGTGTGATTTTCAATTCTAACCTAAGCACCTATTTATAGGAAAATGCTTGAATAATTCAAAAGCAGAAAATTTAATAAAATATTAATTTATTAATTTTTATTCCTACGCCCACATTTAGAGATCTGAATTCAGCCACTTCTAACACATGCAAGACCCACAATAATGACAAAAAACGTTTTTGTCATTTTAAATATTTTATACTTCCAAAAATCAATTATTTCGGAGCTTCGAAACTTCAATAATTCATAATAAATAGCCCTTTTATCAGAAAAATTCGAATCTTGCGTGTTTTTATAGGAAATCCAATTCTCTACAACTTTACAGAAGAAAGTTTTTCTAAATTTCAAACAGAAATTGACCAAAATCCACAAACGGGCGATTTTACATTCTATAATCAAATTTTAGTTAATAAATGGGGTCCACCGACATGTTTAACATGTTTTAAATATTTATTGCAACAAAGATACTCTTCCTCCTCGTATACTCATATATCCCACATTCGTTGTAAAAATATCACCATTATTATATTATTAAAATAATATATTTAAATAAATTATTTTATCGTAAAAAGATAAAATATTAATTTTCAACAATTGTCACATTAAAAATTTTCTCCATCTATATCCACATAAAATTAATATTTTCCTCATTATATAAATCAATAATTAATTATTCACAAATAATATTACGTAATCACAATATCGACAACCAGCGCTTCCTGTGAAAGAGGGGCTTTCAATAAGAATTTCTCCTTCATCACCATGATTAGGTGACCAAACCTCTCCTTAGACATGAACTTTCTAGACATTGCCAATAATGTTATCTAATAATATTATTCGAGATAATATGAATTATTGCTTCGATAATGAAAAATACTATGTAATGACAATTATCAAAACAACAAAGAATATAAAATATCAACGCAAAGAATTATTAAATCAATAAAATAAAATATCGAATAAGAATTAATCGTAACAATTATTGAGTAGTGCTTTTTACGTAAGAATCAATAATTGGTGCAATACCGTAGCTTCTTGTGTTTTAACCAATTTAGTATTTTAACAAGATAATTGAGAATAACTACGCCAATTATTTTTAAACAACTTATATTTGTCGCTTTCTTCATCCAATCGCTTTTTTGTTATGGGGCCCACAAAGATCGCTACTGGTCAGTCATTTAATATTCCACAACCAAACGAATATTCCCAACAACAATGAATATTTTATAACCACTTACTTATTTTAAAATATTTGCGTATTTTACCCATAACTATCCACATTAATCAAATCAACCCTTACTATTTCAAAATAATAAATAGAGAAAATTAAATTTCATTAATAAAAAGTTGGGGTCTTACAACCTCCCCTCTTTATGAAATTTCGTCCTCGAAATTGACATACGTACCTTGTGTTTCGAAAAGGTGAGGATACCTCGCTTTCATTTCCGTTTTCAATTCCCAGGTCATTTCCTCTATAGCATAAAAACTTTAACTTGTGGTATAACCTTTGCGTGTAGGACACGCATCTTCCTATCCAAGATCTTGACAGGTACCTCCTCATACGTTAAGTCTTCGGCTATTTCGTTCGGTTCTAACTCTATAACGTGGTTCGGGTCTTTCACATATTTATGAAGTACAAATATGTGAAACACATTATGAACACAAGACATACTCGGAGGTAACGCGAGTCTATAGGCTACATTTCCTACTCGGTCAAGAATTTGAAATGGACCAATAAATCGTGGATTGAGCTTTCCTCTCTTCCCAAATCTTGTAACTCCCTTCCATGGAGATACACGCAACAATACGTGATCCCCAATACTAAATTCCACGTCTTTTCGATGAAGATCTGCATAACTCTTTTGTCGATCCTGTGCCGTTTGTATACGTTGTCGAATCATTTGGATCTTTTCCGTAGTCATACGTACTAACTCGGGTCCCAACAATGTTGCTTCACCCACCTCGTCCCAACATACTGAAGAGCGACATTTTCGTCCATATAATGCTTTGAATGGAGCCACAACTATACTTGCTTGATAACTGTTATTGTAGGAGAATTCCACCAATGGTAAATACTTATCCTAACTGCCCTTGAAGTCTAGGACACAGTAGTCTTAATAGATCTTCAAGAGTTTGAATAGTCCTCTCTCGATTGTCCTTCCGTTTGAGGATGTTATCTTTGAACTAAATCGCAAACCGCGCCCATAGCTTTTTGCAAGCTAACCCAAAATCTTGAAGTGAATCTTGGGTCACGATCCAAACTATGGATACAGCATGCCATGCAACATCACAATCTCATTCACGTACATACTAGCAAGACATTCAAGGAATAAGTCTCCGTGTCGGCAAGAAATGAGCGAGACTTGGTTAATCTATCAACAATAACCCAAATAGCATTGATGCCTTGAGAAACCGTAGGAAGACCCGTAACAAAATCCATGGTAATGTGTTCCCACTTCCATTTCGGAATCTCAAGTGGTTGCAACGGACCCTTAGGTACTAGATGCTCTCCTTTACACGCTTCACAAGTTAAACACATTGAGATAAACTTTGCAATCTCTCTCTTCATATTGTTCCACCAAAATGTATGTCAAGATCACGATACATTTTGGTACTTCCGAGATGGATTGCAAATGGTGTATTATGTGCCTCCATCATAATCTTGTACTTCAAATCGTAGTCGTTAGGGACACAAAGTCTAGAGTGGACTCAAGTATTCCTTCTTCATCAATTCTCGCTTAGGAATAGCTCCTTCTTGTACTTTCTTCTTCATACGCATCATCTCCTGCCTGGGCTTGAAAGCAACCTTAACTTTTTCTATTAAAGTTGGTTCTACGCGATACTTGACATCATCGCACTTTCGTTCCTCGCATATGATCTTCTACTCAACGCGTCGGCTACCACGCTCGCTTTTCCGTGGATGGTATTGAATAGTGTGGTCGTAGTCTTTCAATAGCTCGAGCCAACGTCACCGCCGCATGTTGAGTTCTTTTTTGAGTGAAGAAATATTTAAGGCTTTTATGGTCCGAATATATCTCCACTTTCTCCCCATATAGATAGTGCCTCCGGATCTTTAAGCAAAAACGATCGCTGCTACCAACTCTAGATCATGAGTAGGATAATTCCTCTCATACTCTTTGAGTTGTCGTGAGGCATAGGCTATGACTTTCCCACGTTGCATGAGAACACATCCTAACCCTTTGCCTAAAGCATCGTGTAGATAACAAATCCATCCGCATTCGGATGGTATTGTTAGAAACAAGTCTTAAAATGTGTCTCCTCTCGAGCTCTTGAAAACTCTTCTCGCATTCCTCGCTCCATACTGAATTTTGTATCCTTCCGAGTTAGTCAAGGTTAATGGAGTAGCGATTCGAGAAAACCCTTCCACGAATCTCCGATAATAACCAAATAAGCCCAAAAGCTACGTGCTTTCAACAATCGACTTCGGTTGCTCCTAACTTTGTATTGCTTCAATCTTCACGGATCAACAGATACTCCATGTTTTACGACACCATTATGCCCAAGGAATGCTACTTCCTCAAGCGAACTCGCATTTCTTTAATTTGGCATATAGTTGGTTTTCACGAAGCCTTTGAAGTACCAGCTTCAAATGGTGTTCATAATCTTCACGGCTTTTGGAATATATAAGGATGTCATCAATAAAGACAACAACGAATTGATCCAAATATTCCTTGAATACTTGATTCATCATATCCATGAAAGCCGCAGGAGCATTAGTCAATCCGAAAGACATGACTAAGAATTCATAATGCCCGCATCGAGGTCTAAAGGCGCCTTTGGAATATCCTTAGTTCTAATCTTCACCGATGATATCCGTAATCGAAGATCGATCTTTGAAAAAATTGTGCCCTCAGAACCGGGTCAAACAAGTCATTAATACGAGGTAGAGGATACCTATTCTTGATGGTGACATGGTTCAATTCCCCGATAGTCAATACAAAGTCGCATACTCCCATCTTTCTTCTTTACTTAATAAAACAGAGCACCCCCAGGAGATGTATTAGATCGAATGAAACCGATGTCCAACAATTCTTGTAGTTGGACCTTTAACTCCCAAGTTCAATAGAGCCATTCGATATGGGGTTTTAGAAATGGGCTTTGTACCAGGTTCAAGATCAATAAAGAATTCAACTTCACGTTTTGGGGGTAGTGTTAGGTATTGTGAAAATCAAAGTAGCAATCAAATTGAAAAATTAGCGGAAGCGAAATAAAATCAGATTTTAAAATTTTTTTCACAAACCAATTACCCGATCATCCTTTATGCATATTATTAATTAAAACGAAGAATAAGAAATTATGAAATCATATCCTTGTAGAAACGAGCTTCCTCAGTACGAAGTTCACCTCCTACTTCTCCGATCTCCTCAATCTCTAAGGGTTGATTCCTTCCTTTGATCAATGTAAGCCACCCAAATGTATGGCCTCTAGAGGTGATCCACCAAGGAAGAGGAATTTTCAAGAAGAAGGGTATTGGCTCAAACCCTAGTTTTTCCTATCTCAGATAGAAAAATGAGGCGTACTTTCCAACTCTAGAATTACGTATATTAGATATCCGATATAAGACTCTCTTATAAAGATATCATATAACCTATTTTAATTAAAATAAGGTATTATTTATTTAATTAAACTCTTTTAATTAAATGGGCTCCTAATCCTATTAGGGGTAATTAATTAAACTCCTTTAACTAACTTTTCTTCCTAATCCAATTAGGAATAAATGAGAGTACTTATATTAAATTAATTCCTAAACCTTTTTTAGAAATTAAAATAATAATAATTGTAATAATATTAATAAGACTCCTCTTATTAATTTATATTTAATATTTCTAAAATATTAAATAATAAATATTAAGCTATTTAATTTATTCTATCACCATAGATTAAATTAAATATACTTAACATATTATTACAATTATGTCATTAACTTCTTAAATAATTATTCTTCCTTTTATGGTGTGACCCTTTAGGTTCTCCATATTAAACCTTGTGAAATAAATCAATTAGAAACAATTCTAATCTCATTTAAATAAATAAATTAAATAAATAATTTATTTAAATAAATAATATTTATTCTACAATAGGGATAAGCCTCCCAAATAGCGATCAACGACTTTCCGGATAATATAGATTTCAACATTAATCATAAAAGAACCTTTGAGTAAATAGTTACCGTGACAATTCAATCCTTCCACCATACAATGTCCCAATTAAATATAAGACATGGAATTACCACAAGTCTTATTTTATTTAATCATATGTATTTCAATTCCTAAATGCATGACTCCTAATGAATGCAAATTAGAAACTACTTTCTAATTTCATTCCACCTCGCCAAGGATTCTGGGTTGTCATTTATCGAATCACATAGACATTTCTCCTTTTTACTGTAGAAGTGGTAGATTCTTTATTGATCATTCATTATCTTCATATATAACTTATTACACCCAAGCATACCCTTTGATATACTCTAAGAGTCTTAAGGAATAAGTCAAAGTGTAATTCATTATATATAAGATACTATGATGATCTCAAGTCTAAGGATCATTTGTACTACTATCACTACAGAAATTCCTATTGACAGGTAAGTAAAACTCCATTAGGTATTCTGTAAGACCCCAACTTATTATTAATGAAATTTAATTTTCTCTATTTATTATTTTAAAATAGTAAGGGTTGATTTGATTAATGTGGATAGTTAGGGGTAAAATACGCAAATATTTCAAAATAAGCAAGTGGTTATAAAATATTCATTGTTGTCGGGAATATTCGTTTGGTCGTGGAATATTCGTTTGGTCGTGGAATATTCGTACGACGGCGCAGCCATGTGTGGGCCCCATAACGGAAAGCGATTGGATGAAGAAAACGACAAATATAAGTGGTTTAAAAATAACGACGTTGTTATTCTGCTTATCTTGTTAAAATACCCTGGGTGGTTAAAACACGAGAAGCATTACCAGTATTGCACCAATTATTGATTCTTACGTAAGAAGGCACTACTCAATAATGGTTACAGTAATTACTGTTCAGTATTTTATTGATTTAATAATTGCTGCGTGATATTTTATATTGTTGTTGTTTCAATAATTGTCATTACACAGTATTTTTCATTATCGAAGCAATAATTCATATTATCTCGAATAATATTATTAGATAACATTATTGGCAATGTCTAGAAAGTTCGTCTAAGGAGAGGTTTGGTCACCTAATTGCTACCAAGAAGAAGAAATTCTTATTGAAAGCCCCTCTTCCTGAGGAACCGCACGGTTGTCGATATTGTGATTCTCGTAATATTATTTGTGAATAATTAATTATTGATTCATATGATGAGAAAAATATTGATTTTATGTGGATATAGATGGAGAAAATTTTTATGTGACAATTGTTGAAAATTGAAATTTTATCTTTTTCTCGATAAAATAATTCATTTAAATATATTATTATATTTTAGTAATATAATAATGGTGATATTTTTACAAATCGAATGTGGGATATATGAGTATACGAGGAGGAAGAGTATTTTTGTTGCAATAAATGTTTAAAACATGTTAAACATGCTCGGTGGACCCCATTTATTGACCGAAATTTGATTATAAATGTAAAATCGCCTGCTTTGTGGATTTCGGTCAATTTTTGTTTGGAATTTGGAAAAACTTTCTTCTGGAAAGTTGTAGAGAATTGAATTTCCTATAAAAACTCGCGAGATTCGAATTTTCTGATAAAAGGGCTATTTATTATGAATTATTGATGTTCTGAAATTCCTGAATAATTGATTTTCTAAGTTTTAATTATTTTAAATAATAAAAACGTTTTTGATTTGTTTGGTAGACTTATTTGTTGTCAAGCATGGCTGAATTCAGATCATAGATTGTGTGCGTAGGAATTTATATATAATATATTAATATTATATTAAATTTTCTGCTTTGGTGTTCTAAGCAATTTCCTATAAATAGGGTGCTTAGGTTAGAATTGAAAATCACACCGTAAACTCAAGTTTTCTCTCTATATTATCGGCGTATTCTTGTGAGTATTTTGAGTATAATTTGAGTATTGCTATTCTATTGCAAGTTCAAGTCATAGCCTATATCCCAGGTGTTTAAATTTAAAGTCTTGATCTTTCGAGGTAAGGGATATTTTTTTTTTTGTAATGATATTATTTCTTCAATATCATTATGTTGAAATATTGATCTGAAATTTTTATCAAATTTGGAACTTTTGGTGTAGGAGTTACTATTCACGTATACGACACTATTCACGTATACGACACTTATTCACGAATCTGCGACTATTCAATTCGAAAAATGAAATTTCTTCTTTTGTCTAAAATATCTATTATGGATACTAGCTTTGATTGTATCCATGTTTTGATCATTCTTGAATTTTACACCACTGTGATTATTTTTGAGGTATTTTTGGACGTGGATAAAACAAAGTACGAATCCTTAATCCTTAATCCTTGTCATTTTGTTTCACTGGATTCGTTTCTTAAAAAAAAAAATTTTTCATCATCCTCAGTCTTAAATGATGATATTATTGAATATCTTTGGCTTGTGAAAGTAAAAAGATGAATGATTTCTGAAGAATATCTTTGGCCCAGTAGTGCAAAGATGAAATGGTGTTTAGATGAACATGACCAATCGATGAATATCTTTGGCCGTAGTGCAAAGATGAATATTTGATTCGGATGTATGTTGATTGATGTTACAGGATAAAAGATGAGCGATGAACTTTTAAATTCATACATAGAAGATAGTAGTTTGCATTCTCTACTTAACTTTTCTAATGAACTATTATTTCACTGCGAATATTGATTTAAAATTTGTTGTCTATTGTATTCTATTAGATTTTTCCTCGTTGAAGACTAACGATAATTTGTTGTATATTATCTTAGTCATAATATTCTTTACTTTGGGCTAGTTGAGCTCACCCTTTTCCTTTTTGTTCCATTTTTTTCTTCTCGTGATGCGAGAATATAAATGAGTACGTAGTCCTGGGTATGGAATGAAGGTTCTAGATATGAAGTTATTTAGTAGTCCTCACCATTTTTGTAAATAATGTACCAATAAATGTGATGAGGATTTATTTGAGTATAGATATTGTCTAGAAGATAATATTTGTATTTAAACTCACAGTTTTACTGTTGTAATAATAAAGTTGTAGTTGTTTCTGTACCATGTATTGACAACTCAGAATAGGTGATGTATACCTATTTTGGGGGCGTCACATATTCCTTAGCGAGTCACGTTCAGTGAACTTATTCTCTAATAAGCACCTACATACTTGCTTTAGTGTCTCCACACAAATGATCATGAGATCAATCATCCTCATCCAATGAGCAAACAACATATGTACCAATCTATCCGGATTCACTAATCCCCAATTTAGTAATCTAATGATTGGGAACAATTTTATTTTTAAGCTTTCTAAGAATTTAGATCTCATTAGAATGATCATCATCATTATTCTAAAAGCGTTGCTTAAAACTATGGGTTTATCACATATTATTAAAACAGCACCAATTAGATAATAAATGCCTTTAATAAATAATTCTTTTATTAATAAATAAATAAGATTGATTACACAGTATATGCTTTATCATCATACATGATTGGCTTGTATGCATAATACTTTCAGGTAGATCGGGAAGTTCTTCAGGAAATACGTCAGGAAAGTCAATAACAACAGGAATATTATTCAAATTTGACGTGTCTTTATTCAAATCCATAACATGGGCTAAGAAAGCTTGACATCCGTTTTTTAATAAACGAATAGCTTTATAATTAGATATGATGATGATTGATTTTAATGGTTTAGTTGCTTGAATTAAATAACAGTTGGTTAGGAATATGAAAACTAACAACCTTACGAAAACAATCAATTTTGGCATGATGAGTAGTTAACCAATCAATCCCTAAAATCACATCAAAAGCAAGTATCTTTAAAGAGATAAGGTCAACAATGTAAGGTGATGGTGCCAACTTGAATCAAACAAGATTTATAAGCGATGGATGTGATAAAAGTTTCTCCTAACGGAGTTTCCACAGAGATAGGTCAAAGTCTAATTTCTCTGAGTCAAGTTTAAACGTTGAGCACAAGCGGAGAGATAAATGAATGGGTAGCACCTAGATCAAGTAAGGTATAAACTTTGCAAGAATTTATAAATAGCTTACCCGTGATCACCTCGTTTGGGTTCCTCGCATTTTGACCAAATCCAACAAACGCCTCTTCCGAACCGTTGACTTTGACTTTTTCGGGACGATCTTTTGAGTCACCGTCCCCATTGAACTAGGTTTCATTCTACCGCATAATCTCGAAAGCGATATGTCCTTCCTTTCCACAATTATAGCATACCTTGAATTGTTGTGGGCGCTTTGACCGATATGTCCCTCTTTCCGCATTTATAGCATATGACTGTGGTCGTTTCTCCTCCCTTAGAACCGGTTGCCACCGCAAGACCGCCGCCTTTCACATAGTCGTTGTTAAATCTCCTCTTTTTAAAATCTCTTCCCGACTCGCTTCTTCTATTTTCATGGCCATGATTACCACCAGAGTGTGGTTACCATTTTTGTCCGTCTTTTTCTTTCTCCGCTAGTTATCATTGTTTTGTTGATCGCTATCTTGGTATGATCCCGATTGTGGTCCCTCGGTTGACCGTACTTCGTTATCTCGCTTCTAATAATTGAGCCATGTTTAGAACATCCGAATAGAGAGAAAATTTATGAGAAATGAGATACCGACGTATCTTAGGGTTCAAACCTCTAAGAAACATCCGCGTCGTATGTTCCTCATTCTCCACCAAATGAGGTGCAAACTGGATAACTCTGCAAACTTTGCCTCGTCTTTGAGACACCGTCATGTTGTTTTGTTCTAATCGATGAACTCCACTTCCTTCATATATATGAACACTTTCGAAAAGTATTTGTCATTAAATAGTTTCAAATGTCTCCCAAGACATGCTTTGAGTCTTGTTGGATGTATGCGCTTCACGCACTCCTCCCAAGAGGTCTGCGCCTCGCCACGGAACATAAAGGTGGCGAATGGAACCTTCTGTTCTCCGTGCATCCCAAGACATCGAATATCTTGGTAATTTGCTTGACCCATGTTTCCGCCATGATCGGATCTCGCTTTCCCTTAATTCTCGGTGGTCCCAACTCTTTGAACTACTTGGCCGTGACAACCCGTGAATTGCTATCATTTCTCTTGTATTTTGAACACGAGTCTCCTCGTCGATTTTGCATGAACTCGCAAAAAGCTTCTAAACATCCCTCGCTTCATCATCTGCTTCCGATTGGTGTTGTTCACGGAGGAACATTGCCACTGTTGCGCGTTCTCCTCGTTGGTGAGTCAGAGTGTCTCCACGGTCTCATTTCCATTGTTAATATTCTCAATCGACATTCTCAAATCTTTGTCCATAAAACAAGGGTTAATTAAGGAAATCAATATATCACATAATATCCCTATATATCTTGACCAACTAACAAATAAGCTTAGGTAGGACACACTAGCGAAGGATTTACTCATCTCTCCCTCCTAGTTCTATTCCCCGATCTCCGCCAGAGATCATATCCTAAGCTCGATACCAACCGTGACGCCCCCAAAATAGGTATACATCACCCATTCGAGTTGTCAATACGTGGTACGAAACAACTACAACTTTATTATTACAACATATAAACCATGAGTTTAAATACGAGATATTGCCATCTAGACAATATCCACACGCAAATAAATCCCCATCATAATTATTGATACATTATTTTACAAAATGGTGAGGAATACTAAACAACTCTCTCTAGAACCTTCCTTCCATACCCGACTAAGTACTCGCTACATTCTCGCTTCTCGAGAAGAAAAAATGGAACAACAAGGAAAAGGGTGAGCTCAACTAGCCCAAAGAAGAATATTATGACTAAGATAATATACAACAAATTATCGTTAGTCTTCAACAGGAAAAATCTAATAGAATACAATGATAGGCAACAAGTTTTAAATCAATATTCGCAATGAAAATAATAATTCATTAGAAGAGTTAAGTAGAGAATGCAAACTACTATCTTCTATGTATGAACTTAAAAGTTCATCGCTCATCTTTTATCCCTCGTAACATCAATCAATATACATCCGAATCAAATATTCATCTTTGCACTACAGCCAAAGATATTCATCACCGGTCATGTTCATCTAAACACTGCTCATCTTTGCACTACGGCCAAAGATATTCATCGAAATCATTCATCTTTGCACTACTGTGCCAAAGATATTCAATAATATCATCATTTAAGACCGAGGATGATGAAAAACATTTTTAAAGAAACGAATCTAGTGAAACAAAATGACAAGGATTAAGGATTAAGGATTCGTGACTTTGTTTTATCCATGTCCAACAATACCTCAAAAATAATCATAGTGGTGTAAAATTCAAGAATGATCAAAACATGGATACAATCAAAGCTAGTATCCGAATAGATATTTTGACGAAAAGGAAAATTTTCATTTTTCGATGAATAATAGTCGATTCGTAAATAGTGTCGATATCGTGAATAATAGTCAGAGATATCGTGAATAAGAACTCTCACACACCAAAAGTTCCAAATTTGATAAAAACTTCAGATCAATATTTCAAAGATAATGATATTGAAGAAATAATATCATTACAAAAAAATAACATCCCTTACCTCGAAAGATCAGCACTTTTAAATTTGAAACACCAATATAAAAGCGACTTGAACTTGCACCGTATAACAATACTCAAAATATACTCAAAATACTCACAAGAATACGCTCGATAATATAGAGAGAGAAAACTTCAGTTTTTGGTGTGATTTTCAATTCTAACCTAAGCACCCTATTTATAGGAAAATGCTTAGAACACCAAAGCAGAAAATTTAATAAAATATTAATTTATTAATTTTTATTCCTACGCCCACATTTAGAGATCTGAATTCAACCACTTATAACACATGCAAGACCCACAATAATGAAAAAAAACGTTTTT
Source organism: Panax quinquefolius (assembly GCA_020205615.1). NCBI lineage: Eukaryota > Viridiplantae > Streptophyta > Magnoliopsida > Apiales > Araliaceae > Panax > Panax quinquefolius. The sequence goes on along the minus strand of CM035164.1, from coordinate 126,786,561 downwards.
GTCATTTTAAATATTTTATACTTCCAAAAATCAATTATTTCGGAACTTCAATAATTCATAATAAATAGCCCTTTTATCAGAAAAATTTGAATCTTGCGAGTTTTTATAGGAAATCTAATTCTCTACAACTTTGCAGAAGAAAGTTTTTCCAAATTTCAAACAAAAATTAACCAAAATCCACAAACGGGCGATTTTACAGTCTATAATCAAATTTCAGTCAATAAATGGGGTCCACCGACATGTTTAACATGTTTTAAACATTTATTGCAACAAAGATACTCTTCCTCCTCTTACTCCTCTTATACTCATATATCCCACATTCGTTGTAAAAATATCACCATTATTATATTATTAAAATAAAATATTTAAATGAATTATTTTATCAGAAAAAGATAAAATATTAATTTTCAACAATTGTCACATTAAAAATTTTCTCCATCTATATCCACATAAAATTAATATTTTCCTCATTATATAAATCAATAATTAATTATTCACAAATAATATTACGTAATCACAATCTCGACAACCAAAGCGCCTCTGGAAAGAGGAGCTTTCCAATAAGAATTTCTCTTCTTGGCGTAATTAGGTGACCAAACCTCTCCTTAGACAGAATTGCCAATAATGTTATCTAATAATATTATTCAGATAATATGAATTATTGCTTCGATAATGAAAAATACTATGTAATGACAATTATTGAAACAACAAAGAATATAAAATATCAACGCAAAGAATTATTAAATCAATAAAATAAAATACTTTGAATAAAGAATTACCGTAATAATTATTGAGTAGTGCCTTTTACGTAAGAATCAATAATTGGTGCAATCTGGTACCGTATCTTCTTGTGTTTTAACCACCGAGTATTTTAACAAAGATTAATCTGAATAACTACTACAGCATTATTTTTAAACAACTTATCTTTGTCGCTTTTCTTCATCCAATCGCTTTCCGTTATGGGCCCCATTAAAGATCATACTGTCGTTGCATTTAATATTCCACGACCAAACGAATATTCTCCGAAACAACAATGAATATTTTATAACCACTTGCTTATTTTAAAATATTTATGTATTTTACCCATAACTATCCATATTAATCAAATCAACCCTTACTATTTCAAAATAATAAATAGAAAATTAAATTTCATTAATAATAAGTTGGGGTCTTACACGAGGCGCAAATTGAGCAAGCAAGGAGCTTCTTCTTCACCGACTGCATGTGTTTTCTTTTCGTGTTCTCTCTCTCTGTTTTTTTTTCTGTTCAAATATTACCTATTTCTTTTTTCTTGTTCAAATGTCTTGAAAATACTAAATCTTCTTGAGTTGAGGTTTGGATTTTCTGTTCTTGTTCATTTAGTTTATACATTTTGGACTTGGCTTCTATTCTTCTTTTCTTTGATTGTTTATGTGTTTACTTTAATATAAAATTTTCTGTACAGATGTAGTAATACTTGGATGCTTTTTTTTTGTGTCATGATTTCATATAATTTCATATGTATGTTAAAATTATTAGTTTGCATGGTTCCGTATCCTTGAGAATGTATGCTTAATTATAATTATGATGTTTTTATTTATACAAATAGCCATGAAATTGGTAGCTTAGAACAGTGCGCACAAGTTGTTCGATAAAAGTCCCAAGTGGACTGTTTTGACAAAAGCAACTTTGAGTGTTGTGTTGGGCAGCCTAGTAAGCTTGAAGTGGAGGTTCTATAAATTCTAGACATACTCTCATATACTATATGCTATATGTAAAAAAAAATAGAGGTAAACCATCATATGAATTAGAAGTATTAAAGTGAGAAAGTATTAAATCTCTCGTCATTTTACTTAACTTACACGCCATCGTTCCTTAGGACCTCCGAGAATCGCTTCTCAAATTTTACTTCTTCCTCAAATTTTATTACGGTTACGCTTAATTGATCATATGTGATCATATATGGCGGCTTTGCTTTATGGAATTCATTTTTTAAATAAATAAGTGGAGATATATTAAATTATTAATTAATCTACGCTTCTTAGCCATCTTTGATGAAGTGTATCACTATAATTACAATTAATATTCAAGACCATTTAATTATTACATGTAGGGGCCGGGGAAATATTAAACAAAACATGAATAGAATAATTTTGTGGACCGCATACATATGTATTCTTTGAATCGAAGACTTGTACACTAAGAAAAAGAAAATCTCATTTTTAGACAATATGTAGTGCATGAACCCTTGAATTCGGAGGAGTTAGAGATTATTAACAACTATTTGATGTTGCCTGGATATATATATAGCATGCATTTCTTTGTGATAAGAAACTTATATATGACTCAGTTATGTATGGGTAATTAATTAATTAGGAGTACTCTCTCTAGCTAAGTACTTAAGTCATTGATCATATATGTATAACTCCTATAATCATTATTCAGTCAAGGCATTATATTGATTTTTATGTGTTAATTATAGTCGTACATTAATCTTTTAAGAATCAAATTGTCAACGATTTCTTTGTTAACATGAAAGATAAAATTAATTTGGTGTGTAATTAAATACTGACATTGATAGATAAAAAGTGATAGATAAATAATTAAAAATAACAAAAAAAAATCTAAAACTACCTACATATAGAAATGGAGGAGGAATATATGTTATGGTTCATTGTCCATATATATATATATATATATATATATATATATATATATATATATATATAATTTGAAATGTTTGACCACCTTGTTTTGTAAAATAGGGTTCCAAGTTCTGCCGATAGATCTTTATTAATTACCTAGACAAAAATTTCTCAATTCATGAAGTGAACTACATTGTAATTACCAGAGACATTATATACTTGTAAGAGATCTAATAGCAATTTATCAAGTAAATTTGTTTTAAAAAAATAAAATAAAATTTTTGCGGGGAGGATCATCAGAACAACTCTTTAACCGGATCATATTAACCAGCTAATATATGATCAGTACCACTAGATCAAAAGTTATATATATATATATATATATATATATATATATATATACATATATACGAGGGACAGACATGCATGTATATACAGTTGATCATTTGGAATATAAAATAAAGAAAAAAGTTGCAACAATCCTTCATCAAATTGTCAATATATTAGACTAGCTAGTAGTGGAACCTTAACTAAACATTTCAACAAATAAAATCAATCACTCCCACAATAGAGATTTATTTGGAACCTTTTCTGATATGTTTCTTATTTGAAGTAAGGGAATTGTTAAATCCACAACACTTTTTGTTATTTCTACAATAAAAGTGTCGTTGTAAATGTATAACGACGGTGAAAAACCGTCGCTATAGGATCTATAACGATACTTTTGTTGTGGAATTATAATATTTTTTTGTTGTGGATTTAACAATTTCCTTTAAGTAAAAGAAGGCCTATTTACACATAATTACATTTGAAGAGACTTTTATCATGAGATCCTATATATGTAAATGCAAGAATAAGAGTAATTACTCATATGTATTGCGATAAATTTATAATCGAATATATAAGATTGGTAAGAATTATAGGAGGGTTCTATTTATTATACATCTCTCTAAAATAGTTATTACCGATAATTATTTATCTAACTGGTATATAATCACAAAGTGGACGTAAATATTCACAATGTGTATCATTTTCCATCTTCCTTAAGATTATATACGTGAGTTATTTAGTTTAAATCATGACTTGATTATCACTTTACGCCAATTATTCGTTCACTCATTCTTGAGTATCAACTAATCGATCTCAACCGGGAAATCAACTTTTATTAATAATAAAATATCATTATTTTGTCTTCCACTTTTTCTTTAATTATTCTCGGACCAAATTAAACAGACTATAATACGATGACATATAAGATTGGTGAGTCTTAATCAGTCAATTGTAGATGTGGAGCAATACTAATTAACAATTCTTTATTGCTGATCATCACAAATTAAACAATTAAAGATCACAAATTGGTTGATTCACCACTTATTAAGATTGATCTAGTGGCGAGGCCACGTTGGAACTTGTGGGGTCAATTGACCACACTGGAAAAAAAATTATTTTATGATATATGATAAATTTAAAAAAAAATTAAGTGTAATGAACAAATTAATCCTACTGAAACTTTATAAATTTTTTAATATACGGGATCAAATTGAAATTTTTATAGCTTTTTCAATTCCATATTACTTTTACTTCTTTATGCATGCATCTTCCTCTAATATTTTTAAAATAAATAATAATTTAACTTAGATTATTTATAAAAATGTCACCGCGTGACGTATTTATATATATAATGTTATTACTTGTTAATTATATTAATAATATTGTAATAAAATACATGTTTTACATATGCGCCCCCGAACCCCTGCCAAATTATTTATAGAATCATAATATTTTGAATGAATCAAAATTCTGACTTCGCCCCTGTAATAAGATGTAAGGGGATATAATTGTGAACCAAACAACATATGACATATCCATACCGCTTAAGTGCAAGTGTGGGTTGGATGGTTAAAGATAAGGCCAACAAAACTTCATTATTTCATGGGGTCGAGCTTGATTTTAATGTCTTTCTCCGGCTCCATATATCCCCATTTGAATTGTTTCATTTTTTTTTTTTCCTTGCGGTTACATATGAAGTTTTTTTTTTTTTTTTTTTTTCGATATTTGCCAAAAATAATTATATGAATCCACAAGATTTGGATTCAAAGAAAAAATTCAAAATTTTAATAAACAAGGACCAACTTAACCTCCCAACTTCACTAACCATATCTCCATTTTTCTTCTAATTTCCTTGGCAATCTGTTACCACTATAGTCTATACTATAGCTAAGATAAAAACCATCTGACCAAGAAAGCTCATCCCCTGGACCCCTACAAAAAGTTGATTCTACACTCATTATATTCTACATTAATTTTTAAGACTTTAATATATATTATGTTTGTGAGAACTGAGAAATGATCAAAAATACTATTTTTTTTTCATCCCTTAAAAAACCTGCTAACAAAATAAATGAACATAAGACTTATGTTTCCATCCCTATCTTATTTCTCAATTAATCATCCAATGTTGACATAATTAAGTCCCAAGATCTCAACTACAACTATATATATATATATATATATATGACGGATCTAAAACATACCTCTTAAATAACATACATCTCTCTTAAATAGCATACCTTTATTAAAATTACGTTATTTTGAAAATTCTTTTAAAAAACAAAATAATATGGAGAATGATCCATAACATATATTTGTTATAAATCAAAAATAAACATTCATCACCTTTATCGTTCAATATAAGAATTAACCAAAGGTCGTCCGCTACTATTAAGTGAACGACATTCTAACAACACTGACAGAGGGGAGAATTGTCCAGAGTCCCAAATCTAAATATATATATATATATATATATATATATATATATATATATATAGTATGTATATATATGATTTTGATCATTTGATAGAAGATTTTGAGCGAACGTAGTCAGGGTCGTTCCTGAGCACGAGCGGGAGGGTCGACCACCCTCGGCCCCAAATATATATATATATATATATATATATATATATATATAGGATTTTTAACATTTGATTGAAGATTTTGGCTATAGGAATACTAAAAGAAGTATCATTCAATGAATGTATTCTCATATATTTTGCTGTAGTCAACTATTATGATTTAAGCTTTGGAAAGGCACATTTTTTTTATAATGTGGGGTTTCCCAACTGCAGTCGAATAATCCCTCTTTGCTGGCGGTCCGTGGCCCCATTTCAGCAATTTTTTATGTCTTTTCACAATTGTTGCAAGTGAGATTCGATCTCAAGATGTCCGGATTTACGGCTCATCCCGGGACATCATTTGAACCACTGCGCCAACTGTTGGGGTTCACTTTTTTGATACAACTTATACTTTTTATTTATTTATTTTTACCTTTTTTGGGTGAAGACAATATTTCGAAAATGTTCTCATTTTCATTTTTTATCCTAAGCCACCAAAATCTCAGGAACGACCCAGGACGTAACCTGTTGTTCCACTACTAATAGTAATAGACATAAATTTTTCAACTTAAATCTTGACTGTTAATTTTTATATTGAACGATAGAGATGATGTTGTATCATATTATTGTCGCTTCTTCAAGTCATGCGATAATATCGGTGGATCCGGTTAGCATGAAATTTATTTTTTGATAAGTTAGTCAGTTGGTCAATTTTTAATTGGCCAATAGAATACTGACACACATAGAGCATCGTCTGTGTGTCAGCACTTTATTAGTCAATTAACCAACTTACCCAAAAATAAACTTTATGCTAACTACGTCGGTTCATTGCATATCCGGAAAGTGATCCATTTGTACTTTGCTGCGAATTTTTTTTTGCTCTTTTTGGGTGAGCCTTTTTTTAATATATACTCCCTCCATCCCAAAATAATAGACGTTTTAGAGAGTTTCACAAAGATTAAGAATAATTGTAATTTTACTATTTTACCCTTAATTAATAGTTTGATCTCATTTAATTCTCTATTAACACCAGACTTCTCTCCTGACGTTTCTCTCCTAACGTTTCGCATTCATCTTCTATGTTGCCTTCCTTGTTCTACAGTTCAGTTACATTTTTTTTTATTCATTTAATTCATTTTTTTTAATAACCTTAACATCATGGTCTAAAATTTCTTTCAACAACAATTGCAACAGAAGTAGACAGTAAAATAAAGATTTACTGTAAATCAAGTCAACGAGCAAATCTTTTTCCCCTTCATCCGTAAATTTTTTTCAAATCAAAGAGCAAAGCTTCTAACTCAGAATTCACGAAATCTCCATCATTCTTCATCTTCAACGGTAATTTCTTCTTTTCGGATTCAGACTCCATTAAATCTTCATCCTTCATCTTCAATAAAACCTAGGGTTTGCTCTCAATTATTGAAACTATAGTTTTGTTGTAAAAAAAAATTTGGCCTGATAACTTTATCAGTAGAGTTTTGAAGGTTTCTCATAAATGTATCCTTGGAAATCAAAGAATAGAATTTGAGTTGTATTTTGAAAATAGTGAAAATAAGCATTAATGGTGATGGAGAAGGAAGGGTAGAGAAGGAAAAAAATAGGTAAATTATTCTTGGTTTTGTAAAATGTCAAATATTTTGGGAAAAAAAAAGACTCTAAACGTCTATTATTTTGAAATGGAGGGAATATTTTTTTTTTTTTGTTAGAAGGGACAAAATAAAGTGTTTGAAGACATGTACTTCGAATACTAAAAAAGAAACTCTTTTGTTACGTCTAATTATTCTTTCATTAACGATATTTAATATAAATATTCTATTAATAAAATGTCATGATTTAACACTATTTGTATATACACCGTATTGCATAAAACTTTAAGTTTTAGTTAATAGCTAAATATTTAGGAGTAATTTATCATTCGCAAGGGTGATTTTCGTTCCTTCCAAAATTAAAAATATACCCTTCTAAAATGATCACTATTTCTATCCAAGTGTTTTTATTCAAAATTACTAATTTTAATTTATATTAATAGTCGTTTTAGTTTCATATATTTTTTAATAATTAAAATTTATGTAAAATTTTATAACTACTCGTTTATGAAAAGTTAGAAATTACTGATATAAAAGAGAATTTAGATATTGTAGGGTAATATAACAAATTAAATCATTTATTCTATTAAAAAAATTACAAATAACAAACTACAAGTAAATTGTAACAAAAAAAATTCTAAAAAAAAATCTGTTATTAATTTAGCATGATGAAAAGGAAGTAAAATTCAGGTTGAAAATCAAAATTTAGGCCTGTGCAATTTGTGATTTGGTCTTTATTTTATTTTTATTTTCTTCATTTGTGTTGGAACTAAAAGAAGACTAATAGCGTAATCCATTCTGCTTCTGCTCTTCATCAATGATTTCTCGTTTAATTGTTTCTTATGGCGCCAAAATCCATCAACCCATGTTTCGATCCTTCCTGCTTTACCCAAGTCTTACACAAAAACCATCTTTTACTTCATCTTCTTCATCTAGACCTCTTCAAGAATCTGATAATTTCAACGTTCTCAATCACAAAGACTGGTTAAGCCCTAATGAACTTGTCAAGATTTTCCAAAACCTAAAAGACCCAAATTCTGCCCTAACTGTCTTGAATCAAGTCTCAAAACGGAAGGATTATAAACCCAATCAAGTTCTTTACACTACAGTGATCAATAATCTTGCAGTGGCCAAGAACTTTGATGGGATTGATCATGTCATGAAAAGAATCAAGCTTGAAAAAAGATGTAGACTTACTGATGATTTCTTCTATAATGTTATCAAGATTTATGGGCATGTTGCTGGTAGAATAAACAGAGCAATTGAGACCCTTTTTGAAATGCCCCAATATAATTGTTGGCCAACAGTGAAAACATTTAATTTTGTGTTGAATCTGCTCGTGTCGAATAAGCAATTTGATGTTGTACACGAGGTTTATATGGGTGCTTCACAGTTGGGCGTTGAGATTGATGCTTGTTGTTTGAATATTATCATTAAAGGGTTGTGTGGGTGTGGGGATTTGGATGGTGCACTCTATGTGCTCGATGAATTTCCTAAGCAGCGTTGTAAGCCGAATGTCAGAACGTTTTCAACACTAATGCATGGGTTGTGTAAGAGTGGTAAGGTTGAAGAAGCATTCAAGTTGTTTGAGAGGATGGAGAATGAGGATGTTGAACCGGATACAATCACATTTAACATATTGATTGTGGGACTTCGAAAACAAGGTAGGGTTGAAGACGGGATTAACCTTTTCGACAGGATGATGCTTAAAGGGTGTGACCCTAATCCAGGAACTTATCAGGAGGTCTTGTATGGTTTGCTTGACATGAAGAAATTCGTAGAGGCGAAGGAGTTTATGAATAGGATGATATGCAAAGGTATGAATCCAAGTTTTGAGTCATATAAGTTGATACTACATGGGCTTTGTGATCGAAACCTCGTGGGGGATGCTGATTGGGTTTTGAAGCAAATGGTGCTGCATGGGTTTTTGCCAAAGATGAAAATGTGGAGGCAGATTCTTCAATGCATATTCTCAGGAAGTAAGAGTTTTAACTGTATTTCGTACGAAGAAATCATTGAGTAGCCTATGAAAATGTCAAATAAGTGATGGTGTATTTATGTTTTGAGGAACTTGGGAAGCTCAATGCCTGAACAAGTGTACCATTTCCCAGAAGTTCTGATTTCATTGTTTGATCAAACTACGGGCAGAATAGAAGAAGCTGAACATCTGCCTGAGTTGGCATGTCGATAGGGTTTGCTCTATGTAGAGATTTCTCCAATTCAGAACAAGGAACAATCAATTTCTTAACCTGGACATTGCTAAGATGTACCCAATAGTTGCTGGCTTCAAAATATCTCTTGGACTGCTATATAAGCGCCATATGGCATATCTCATCGATCAAAATATATGTATTGCAGCTCGTAGCGTTCATATGAAATGTTTAGGTGTCATGTCAATGAGCACACCAGCAGCAGAACAACGAGCACACGACTGACATGAAAGAATCAAGAAATGCTTTCGGAAAAGTTTGCATGCATATTAGAAATACAGGGAAGCCGTCGGTCTAAATGTTCTCAACTTTTGATGTGTGAAATGAAATATATAATTTTCAAGTATTTTTATTTAACATCTTGCATTTTTGAAATTTTGTTTATAATACTAGAGTAACTAGACTGATATCCAGGTTAATCATGAAGAAGTTCCGGATTGAAATTCCCAGTCCACTAACACACTTTTCTCTACATGCTTCATCTCAACAACAACAAATATAACAACAAAAAAGGAAACTGTATTATTTATCAACACCCAAATTGCCCTCCGAAGGCTTGGAGCTCAAATGCTCTTGAATCAACCCATCACCATTTCCTTCTGAGCTGACTGGTGATCTGTCACTGATTCCTTCAAAACCTTCAATACTAACTTTGTCAACTGAGATGTTGACTGCAGGGTCATTCGAACTTTCCTGAACAGTATGTTCCTTGGACTTAGAGGAATCAATGTCATAGACAGATATAGGAATGGGAATAACTGAATTTGGAGTGGAAATAACTGAATTTGATTCAACTTCTGGGTTACCAACCGGTGATGATAAAGAATCTTTGTCAGAGGAGTCGGACCCTATAGAAATGTCTCTACCGGCAAGTACTGATCCTGGTTTACCTTTTGATTTCTTAGGTCCTTTAGGCGAGAGTGCATTCTTTACGCCACGAGCAGAATTCCCAGCATGCTTCATAATGCTCTTTGCCATGTTATTTATGTGCCCCTTACTAGGGCTTTCTGGTCCACTTCCCTCCCTATTGTCTCTCCCTTCCGTTGTGAGAGTACTGGCCGGAGCTGAAGGGTTATCCTCCACCATAAACTTTACACCACTCCCCTCCGCACTCACTGCCATAATTTTATCATCTAGAGATAAAACCGGCACTTCAGTGCTGCTTGGTTTATCCTCCTTTCCGGTACTTCTGTGAAATACTGTTCTGATTTTCTGTAAGCCCCTCCGAACACGGTGTCTTGAGTGATCTTTACTTCCCTCTTGACTTTCATCAGTGCTACTGCTGTCATTGGGATAAGAGCCTGGCACCGGTGACTTGAACCTGCCAATGGAAGTACCAAGTTCCCCTTGGATTTGACTATCAGTATGCCTATTCTTCCCTTTTCTAGGCTCCCACACCTGTCCAACGTCAGTCCCTGGACGATGGACCCAAATCCCGGTTTCTTCTTGCCCTTCAACATCAATAGGTTCAAATTTATCTGCCATTTCTGGAGACTGTTTTGATGATCTGGAAGAGGACTCTCTCAATGCAACATCACTTGCAAAGGACTTTTCATTATTCGATGGTTCATCATCACATGGTTGATCTGCTCCCTGTAGAAGTTAACTAGGATTACATTAGTATACAGATAATTATATTCTGGCACTGTAAACTTGAAATTCAATCTCCATTATAAGTACTGGTGTCAGCTCAAATTCAAGAAAAAGATATGTGCCTTCAGACTCCATGTGAATTGTGAAATACTCCCTCAGTTCCACAAAAAGTGTCCAATTTGCAAAATTTATAAACTTTAAGGATGTATTTTCTTCCATGTTTATCCCTAAATATAACTAGTGTTTAGTTTAGTAGCTGTAGCATGGTAGTGAAATTGATGTTAAGCTTAAAGATATTATGTTGTTTTATACTATCATCAACAAAAAGAGCACGCTTTTTGAGGACCAATTTGTTTTGCAAATGGGACGTGATGAATTATTGACAAGAAATGGTCAAAGGTGTAATAAGGATAAGAATTTGTTAATCATCTCATTGATATCTAACTGTTTACAAAGGAGAAATGTCTTTTCAGGGAGTCCTAAAGCTTCGGATGATATCTTTAAGCTTCCTTATTGTCCTCGCTGTCCGAAGAGTCGAGGAGAGCCGGGTTTACTTTGGCCACTACAAGTTTGACTTTGTATTTACTTCGGCAGACCTCGTACCTTTCAGAGTACATGTGGACAACTTCATTGTTCAGCTCGGTGGATTTCTTGTAATTTACTTCAATCTCCTTGCGAAGCCGATCAGTTAATGGTGGGCCCAAATCCCCAAGAGTCTGGAGTTCTCGAAGTTCCTCTTCAAGCTTTTGACAATGGGCCATTTGCTTTGCATCTTTAGCTTGGATATCTTTATTTTGCTTCGATAGAACTGAGTTGGATTGGGCGAGATCTTCGATTTTCTTCGCCAAAATTTCGTTTTCTTCTTAAAATCGATATTTATATCGATGATGACTTGATAAGTGGCGGGACGCCTTCAAATCTTCTTTGGTTTGGGCGAGGTCTTTACGAAGGCACTTTCATTGTCGTGAAGAGCAACTTTGAGACTACTTCTATGTTTCGCCAAAGCGCACTTAAGCGAGGTATTCTCTCTTGAATGGCTTTCTCTTGACTTGCCTCTTGGTATTTGGGGACGAGGCGTCCAAGACGATGTTTACTGTGGATGATCGGTGTTAGTCTATCGATTCAAAATTAATGGGCCGAGATGTAAATGGATAAGTTAAGCTTACTCTAGCTTGGTACTTCATTCCCTCGTTGATCGTGTCCATGATAGAGTCATTCTTTGAACCGGTGGTTGTCGGTATTACGGACGAAGGAGTTGTAGAGCTCAAATGGGAAATTCTCTTCTGATTCTGGCCAGAGAGTGGGGGATTCCGAGGATTCGGGCCTGAAGTCCGAGGAGGTTGGTTGTCTTTTTCGAGCAAGTTTGGGTGATCGCTCCACTTGTTCTTCGGGCTCTTCGTCAGAAACAACGATTTCAATCGGGGTGGTTGGCGGAGGATCGGTTTCTGTTAGAGGTACTTGTGGTTCTTCGGAGGCCGGAGAATTTGCTTGGGTTTTCCTCTTTTTGGCGCGAAGGATTCCGATCCGTTCGTTAGAGGGCATATCGAGGAGGCACTCGGTGTGAGTTTGCGTGGGGGTATGTTTGGGTTTTCGGCCAGCTTGCTTTCTTCGGCGAGGTTGGCTTGTCCCTTCAGTAAGAGTTGATTCGGTGGCTTGAAGCTCTTCAGTTGGTACATCGGCAGAGGTTGGCGAAGATGTACCGAGAAAATCTCTGTCAGATCCTTGATTCGATTGACGTTGGTTTGATCAGAGACTCTGCAATAGATGAGGAACAATTGTTTACGATAACTACTGATGGAAATTGGGAGTTAAACAATAAAGTGGGTTCGAGACTTACGCTTATGGTCGCATAACCATGCTTGTTTACTCGTAAAGTCCAAGCTCCATTCCTTAATGTGAATCTTCTCTAAAAGGCTCGCCATTTCTCTCACTCGTTCCGTTGAAATATTTTCGAAGTTTGCAGAGATACGATCGGAAGTGGTCCAATTAGGTATGGAGGAGACTTTGGGTCCTTTGACAAAAAACCACTCCTTATGCCATCCTTGGTTGCTCGAAGGAGTGTCCATTAGTGGTCGCTTCTCAAACCTGGCATTAGGTTTGGGAGATTGTTTGCTCAGCATCTTGAAGCCTCGTTCTCGAGATTTACCGGCTATGAACAGCATGAAGAAGAAGTCGACAGCAGGTGGAATCCCTTGTTCGTGGCAGAAGGCGATAAATGTTAGGATGTGGATATAGGAGTACGACACTAAATGGGTGAATCCCACGCCTACGAACCCTAGTAGAATGATGACGAAGGCATGGAGAGGTAGGCGAAATCCCTTTTCGAGAAGGGTCACCGGCATGGCGGTCCAGCCTTCGGGTCGCTGGTACATTTGTTCGTGGGGAGCTGGAGCCCTTACCATATGGGTGTCCGGAATCTGGTAGCGGGTCCGAAGGTTACCCAACTCAATCTCAGTGACGGTGGAAGGAGTGTTGGCATGGGGGAAGTATTCTTCACTCTTGAAGAATTCTGAAGGATTGGGAATAGTTTTTAGTGGTTGATTCTGACTGTGAGTATCAACAGATTTGGGATTTGAACTCGGAGCCTCTTTTTTGCTAGAGCTCGGATTGGGGAGAACAGTGGTAATGGGGTTATCTTGAAGTGGGGAACTTTGATTAGTATTCTGAGAAGCCATTGTTAATTAGTTGCAGAGAGAAATTTGGAGAAGAAGAGGAGCAAGGAATATCCGAATTTCGAATTGAGTTGGTAAAACTGTCAGATTTGGGAGAAAGCAGCTTTTATACTAGAATTCTCTTCAACTTTTCACGAGGTTCAAGGGCGGCTCATTTAATGCCAGCAGTGATTGTGAATTTGAAGAGGTAGCGTGCGGTTTTGGCCTTCATTGTTAACCGAAGTGGGCTTCTCTATTGGGCTTCCAGTTTCTACTTGAATTGTTGTTTGAGATTTACCTATTGGGCCTCGGTAAGTTGTATCTTGGGCCTTTGTTGATCTCATTATAATTCCTTTTATTCTGGACCGATTCCACTTATACTCTTTTATTAAACCTCCTGTTTAATAAAAGACTGGGGGGCAATGTTGGGCCATAATACTTTAGACATGTTGAGGTGGGTCTTGAAAGTATTAGGCCGGTTCATTGGGTCAGCCCATTGGGTGGATATTATCTTTATTTTGAGGCCTATGAAGTATTGGGCTGTGACAGTGGGCCGAATTACTAGATGAGTATGGTTCCACTTGGGCTTTGACCGGTGTAGATTGGGGATAGAACTTTGACTGTCCTCTCTGCATTTTACTTAATGAGGATTGGACAGGGCTTAGTCGGCTAAAAATTGTGGGCCCGAAAAGTCAGTTGCATACAGGACAAACCAAATTTTGGAGATATAAAGCAAGGATGACACACGGTAAAAGGTAACTAATGAATTATTGTTCTCAAGTCACTAGATATTTATTCCTCCATTGTTAACCTTGTGATCGTCTGTACTGACTCTCACGCCGGAGCTATCCCCCGACGGTCCAAGCCATCAAGCTTTTGGTGTTGATTGTGTTTATTGTGCAGGATCAGAACGTCTTACGTGATTGGGACATGGCAGAAGATCTTGGCGTTAACAGGACGTTTTGTGGAATGGAGGGAGTAATTGAATTATTTATTTGTTATCTGGTGTATACAGAATGTCTAATGGTGTCCTAAAATTTGTCACTGCTAGTTCACTAGAAATAAATAGTTTGTTACCATCCCGGCAATTTCAACTACAGTTATTGCTAGATGCAATCTCCCCATTTTGATATTCTGGAGAGACAACCACATGTCGTGTCTCTGGCCGTCCTTAAGATCGTTGATACATATTGAACAGTCCCTGTAAATCATTAGGCATAGTTAGTTGTCAATAGGATACGATACAAGAACAATTCGAATATGATACAGCACCGTTTCGTAAGAAATGACACATCTTACAATATGAGTTGCATCTTACAATATGAGTTACGGTGGTAAGGAATAAGGGCAATAATATGTTTTTAAGTTGGAACAATTTGGAATCATGCACATCATGTGTAAATGATATTTATTTTTTAAAAACTATAAAGACAGACAGCACCTGCTCAAATTTTGAGAAAGCCCATTTATAGTACCTATCGAATGCTCGAGTGTACCCGACACATTTCAGATGATAATGATGTGAAGTCTTTTAGACATCCTTAAGTTCAGTATGTGAACCTCATACACCAGAAATCAGAAGGTAAATTCCAAATTCAATCTAGACTATTCATTGTATCATAAGATATGAAAGTAAATATAAAACCTTCACAAAAATTTGTAATACTTGATCTAAGATCTGGGGCATGGAAACACCTCCACCGTCAAAGCATAAGCAAGGGAGATTCAAGTCTACTTTAGGCATAACTTTCCATCTCTTAATGAACCACAGGTGGAGAGAGAGAGAGTAAATAAAGGACGAGAGGCATACACCAACTGTTCAAGTGTCTGACTGATTAATCTATAAAAGAAACAGGAACTGAAACCATATAGTATTTCAATACCTTTTTTTGATAAGTATATAGAAATACCTAATACCTAAAGACAACTTAGAGGAACTGTAGAAAGATGTCCCCTGATCAAATTATCTTTAACGTCTTTTTTAGAAACAAAAATGGATTATGATCGCTTAGCATAGAAAGAGATTACAATAAACTAATAGTGTTGCTGTAAAGATTTAGAAACAGACCCCAGTGTGTCGTCCACAAAATGGTCTTTATCACGAACTTCAACAGTAAGCACATTGGTCGACTCCCATGAATATATAGGGATCTTGAATTCCTCATGCCATTTTGGAGATAATGTTTTCCTTTGTGTCTTAGTTCTAAATCCGCAAGAGCCAAGTTGCCCTTTTATATATGGATCAGCCAACCCTGAGAAATATATAGCTCCAGTTGTAATGCATATAACAAGAGTTAAATATACAGCAGAAGGTTCCTACAAATAATGCGTGAAACTAACCATTCATGTCTGATGGTTTCATGTTAGATGCTTCCACAATTTCCACCAAAGCATGAGCTATGGGCTCCTTTGCGTTGACGGTGAACCAATTTTCTGATATAAGAAATTGCTGCTAGTTTAAAATTTACAATAAAGAAAATAAAAAAGTAAAATTTAACCATATTATAGAAAGTGCAAAAATGGCAGTTTTGAACCCATGAAAAAAATCTCTACAACTCCGTTGTTAAAAGCAGCTGACTTGGAAAGGAGAGAAGCCACAACAGGCCCTAGAATTCCAGTTGAATTGTGTTCTCTCACCAAAAAATAGGCAAATTTCAATCCCCGCATGTACTTTAAGTTCTTAAGGTTAATAAAAGAGGAAAGACACCAAATGAAATGATTAAAAAAGGAAATTTTTTTCCTTATACACTAAAGCTAGATACGCATACACCATTACACGTCTTCCATGAAGGAAGAAAACAACAGGTATCAAGAACTAGGTTTTCCATAGATCATTGTGATAGTGTGCTTTGCCGATAAAAGCACAAAAAAATTTGGTACTAGGAAAAAGTAATTCAATATAACCAGAGCCATTTTGTTTCAAAAGAAAAAAGAGCAAAGCCATAAATTGATTTCAATATCTGAATCCAAGAAGAATAATCTAACAAATTCTTCCCACAAGAAGCTTCCCTCCAAAAACCAAGAGATCCTTTCTTCACCAATATGAGAACTCAACCATTTCTACCTACAGTAGCTACTATTGCTACTAGTCCAGATATCTTGTGTTTTTTATCAACTTATTTCCTACCCACAGTTGTAGGATTCAGAAGGCGCAGAATAATATAAGGCTTTTACAAGTTCTTTAGCATCTAACTTTCAATCCTAAAACTGCTGCCATAACACTAATTCTCCCAAATTTGTTTTGAAAAACTATCAAGCAGATTGCTGATAATGTTTTCTGTCTAGTATATTGAAAAGGAAACTTGAAAGAATTTTTAAAATGAACAATCCAACCCTAAATAATCAAATTAGAATCAGTTTTAGTCTGAATATGTCCATGTGTTGTGAGATGCCTATAGTTGCATAGAAATAATGTTATTCAGTAGCCAGTACTTATGAATAACAATTATTTGAAATCAATGTCTTAACCTGATTGAGAATCTGCAGATCACATTTAAAAAGTTAGTGTCATAAATTACCTGGTTGTGGTGAAGCAAATTTCTCCACATCAACCACCAGCATATTCGGCTGAAAAAAGTGAAATTTCAGAAGAAGAAAAAAGGAAAAAAAAAACACCTTCGCTAGTTGTAATACTTGTAGAATATATACTAAAACATGCTAACAAGAGAGAGAGAGAGGGAGGGCGAAAGGAGTAGGGGAGCAATAAAAGTGCCTCACTTTGCTTAGAAGAATATGGAAGTGCCCACCAGTGAACAAAAAACATTCCCAAAAAAACAAATTTAAAAATGCTACAACAATTCAAGCAGGATTGGAGCATTTAAGTCTGAAGAACTTCACCTCAACAAGTGTATGCTCAAATGCAACGGCCAAAAGCTCATCCTAATTAAGGAGTTAAAATGTTAAACATACAGTGATTGCAAGAGAAAGAGAGAGAAAGCAAATTGTGTACAATCCATAAAACTTAGTTACCAGCCATCCAGAAATTCCAGGAAGTTCAGTAACATCAAGACCATGAGCAACAAGAGGCTTCACAGTCAATTGAAAATATGGTGGCTCAACAAAGCACACCCTCAAACGACTAATGAAAGGCCACTTGCGAAGGAATTTAACACCAACCAAGACCTGCAAGAGAGAGAAACCATGCCAACTGCTCAGCATTAGTTATTATAACAATATATTTTGTAAATCACAAGGGAAAAAATCAAAAAATAAATCAATGAGAACATCAAGTGTCAAATTGCCAAATAAACACCTATAAGACAAATATATGATGAACTTTTTGGTCCTTCGATAATTCTACACATTATTCAAATGACTTTGAGATGCTAGGAGGTAAATGCAAAACAAACAAAAAGGGGGGGGAGGGGGGGAGGGGGGGGGGGGGAAGGAAGAAAAAGGTCTGATGGTCCAATGCTGTGTTAAAATAAAACAGCAATAATAACAAGTGATTTACTAAAGAGATTCTGTCATCAAATGCTAAATGTTAACTTATAGATTGCTTTAAAGGTTTATTACAACTTCAGAAAAATAGTCCAGTAATGTAACACTCCCCCTTTAAGTGTGACCTCCATTTACACAAAGAGACAAACCAGATATAGAGAAATTGCACTAACAACATTGCAGAAGAACCAAATGCAAGCAAGAACACATGAACCCATTGCAAACTCATAGCTTTGATACCATGTCTAGTTATCAATGATTTAAAAGTTTAAGCAATGGACCTAACAGTATATATTATGCATGATTCAACAGTCCTGCTCATATGCAATCCCTGCTCACACGAGGATAGACAAACCAATGTGAATCATCGGAAAATGTTCTCCATTGAGATATAATTACATTCATGCACATTTCATACATAAGGACTGTTTATAACTCTAAAACTTGTTTCTCAATACTGTTTTCTAACTGTTTTCTACTTATATGATTGTCTTATATTTAGTTAAGGATATGGCTTTCAAGTAGCCAACTTAGACAAATACTCATGAAGCAGACCCCAAAACTTAAAAAGAATTTTTACATTTAAGTAATCCTTAAATTCATTACTTATATTATATGCTATGCATCCAACTATGTTTGAGCTTCAGTTGCAACCAGTAAAACTTACTTTAAAACACCATATCAGTTACTCACCTTTCCTTCAACGTGCATGCCTGTCAGATGCAACTTTGCCCACATCCCTAGACCTAATCTTCTCCTCAGTTTCACAGAAAGTATTGCACTCATATCATCTGCAGTAAGGAAATTCATTCCCAGCTCCAAAACCTACAATAAATTAATATTTATTTCAGTTTTAGCAATCAAGGCCACAAGACCACAAGACCAAACTACTAATATAATGATTAGTGATATAGATCCACCATGCCTGCGTCGCGATTACATACCAAGTGGTCATCATCAGAAGAATGTCGAAGAACCCTTATTCCTGTAATCATAGGCGGGGATCTTCCCATGTACAGATGCTGAACCACAGTATCTTTCTGCAACATGTTAAAATGATCATTAATATCTGAAGAGCAAACATTAAGACTTGCTAATTCGCCAGCTCATTGTTACAAACACAGGCTACAAGGCCAATGGGGCATAAACAGGTAAAACTCAGATATCAAGAGACAGTTTTTGCAAATAATATTGTCTTCACATACACATACACATAATTTTGCAGATAATATGACCTTCACATAAACACACAAACACGCGTAATGTCTATAATTATTAACAAATAACAATAAGGGTTTAAAATCCCTCAACCAGTGCATAAAATCATGTCATACAAACACTAAATACACAATGATAGTACAACCATCTAAGAAAAGATAAAGAGACATTAGACTGGACCAAAACACCGGGGAACTAAAGAGTTCTAAAAGCAAAGGACTTCATACAACAGTCCATGGTTTGTACTTCTGCAAGAACCAAGGTACAATAGGAAGGAGAATTTTCTGAGAAACAATCTGCTCCATGCAAACAGGCCATATCTTTTCCACCGCATGGTTTAACCACCGGACTGTTTCAGAATCTGAAAGTACCTGTAGCATGTCAAGGAACATAAAATTATGAATTTTTCACATCTTTATGACAAAAGAATCAATCAACAACCCCAACTTAGTCATCCTTTTACTTGCACCAAAATATGTTACTAAAAATTTTATGGACTAGGATCCTCTCCATTATGGAGACTCTCCATTCTTTGTATTTTCTCCATCATCATTCAAATTTTATAGGAAAGAGTAAATGTTTGTACTCATCATCAATAAGAATTGTACTACAAATAAAGTAGGAAAAACACTAATCTAAACAGTAACTTCTGATGAGTGAGTTTTATACCCATGAATTGAGTGCGTTTAAGCTTAATCTTTTGAATGTTTTTACGTGTTTGTGTCTATTCATGCATGTTTTACGTTGTTTTGTAGGAATTGGGACAAAAGTTACTTGGATCGACGTTTGGGGTGGCTAGATGCGCGTTTTTGGCTTATCATTTACATAGCAGCCACTTCAAAGCCAATTTCAGTATTGTTCCAGACCTTATTTCGAAAACCTCAAAGAATGAAAGTTGTAGATCTACGTCTCCTCTTTCCGGAAAATCTTGAATCATCGAAATCGGAGTTCGGACAAAGAAGTTATGGCTATTTTTCCAAAGGACGTCGGAGCAGAAAATTTCCGGAAAAAGGCACAGCGCCGGGGCACCCAAACATATCCTAATCCCAGCGCCGGGGCGCTAGGAGGCAGTGTTCCAGCGCTGTGCCCAGCGCCGGGGCGCTGGGGAAGGGCCTGGTCAAGCTTGGACGCGTTTTGGGGCGAATTTTGATACTTTTTTTACTCCAAATTGGATTGGGTTTCCTCCTAAGATAAAAATTGGACTTGTAACCTATAAATACATGATGGGAGACATAGAATAAGAGGGATTACATAGATTAGATTAGAGATACACTCCATTAGATTAGAACATAAACCCTAGTTCTTATTAGTTTTGGAGATTGAAGCAACTTGGAGACCATTGAAGATCAAGGGCAGGAGCTTGAGGAAGATGGAGATTTGCTGACAACAGATTTATTCTTCACTCTAATCTTACTTTTATCTTTTAATGTCTATTCAATTGTGGATTCTTGATTTTAATTCATTAATCATTACTAAATCTTTTGTTAAGACTACAAATTGAACCTTTTATATCTATGAATTAATTATTTAATTTATTCCAATTATTTATGTCCAAGTGAATTGTTTATCATGTTTTGTGCGTATTGATTAATTATTTGGCCAATAATTACAGTGTTATTCTAGAAGGATTCGGAAGATGAAATCTAGGGTTGGAACTGGACATGATAACATGTATGCTTAATTATTTGCATGAGATGAATAATTAGGGTCGTGAATTGAATAGGAATATATGTTCACTGCATGTAATAAATTGGGAATTGGAACTTAACGGGTTTGGTTTAATTATTCTGCATAGGAATATCGCAGGATTAATTGAATTGAATAAAAGTTATCTGTTCACTTGGGAAAGGGCTTTTAACAACTAGAATTCCTGTTAACAATCCAGGTGGCGTAATAATTGGGTTAATTGGATAATTGGTTTATAGTTCATAATTGAGGATATTGAAGTCTTAATCTTTATTTATTTGAATTCATTTATAAAGGGCAAAACTAATGATTTGGCCATCAAAGTTGGCACGTTTTACTGAATACCTGATTGAACTTTTAATTTTTCAAATTAAGTCACTGAACTAATTTTTATTTTCAAATTGGGTCATTCCGTTAAAAAAAGTTGACAGACGTTAGATTTTTGTCTACGTGGCACTGACGTGGCAAAAAAACTAAAAAATATTGCTTGTGGCAAAAAAAATCAAAAACTGATTTTAAAAATAAAAAAATTAACATTTTAAAGTTTTAAAAATAACAAAAACATAATAAAATAAAACAAAAAAT
This sequence comes from Panax quinquefolius, assembly GCA_020205615.1. NCBI lineage: Eukaryota > Viridiplantae > Streptophyta > Magnoliopsida > Apiales > Araliaceae > Panax > Panax quinquefolius. Next base: position 126,765,077 of record CM035164.1, on the reverse strand, counting down.
ATGATTTTTTAAAAAATAATATATTTTTAAAAAACAGATTTTTTTGAAAAAAGCAGATTTTAACAAAATAGTTTTTTTTTAAAATATATTTTTTTAAAACAGGTTTTAAAAAAAACAGATTTTTAAAAAGTAGTTTTTTAAAAGCAGATTTTTTAAAAAAGATTTTTTTAAAAAACATATTTTTAAAAAAAGCAGATTTTTTTTTAAAACAAATTTTTAAAAACATATTTTTTTTTTTAAAAGTTTTTTGAAAAAACAGATTTTTTTTAAATAGTGTTTTAAAAAAACAGATTTTAAAAAAAACTGACTTTTTAAAAAAATGGATTTTTTTGATAAAAAAATCTGTTTTTTTTAAAACTTTGTATTTTCAAAAAAAATGTGTATTTTAAAAAAAAATTGTATTTTTTGTTTTATTTTATTATGTTTTTGTTATTTTTAAAACTTTAAAATGTTAATTTTTTTATTTTTAAAATCTGTTTTTAATTTTTTTTTGTCACATAAGCAATATTTTTTAGTTTTTCTTGCCACGTCAGCGCCACGTAGACAAAATAGACAAAAATCTAACGTCTGTCAATTTTTTTTAACGGAATGACCCAATTTTAAAATAAAAATTAGTTCAGTGACTTAATTTGAAAAATTAAAAGTTCAATCGGGTATTCAGTAAAACGTGCCAACTTTGGTGGCCAAATCATTAGTTTTGCCATTTATAAAGTAATTCAGTTTAGTTAGTTAATTTAGTTTACTTAAGTTTAAAAATCATAAATTGCAATTGTTTAAATAAAATTAGTTTGGTTAAGAACTAGTACTTGATGATTTCTATTAAATAATTACTCGTGGGAACGATACTTTACTTTCACTTTATTACTTGTTGGCTGTGTATACTTGCACGTATGTTTTGACTGTGAAATCGATCAACAAGTTTTTGGCGCCGCTGCCGGGGAATTAGTTTAATAATTTTGCCAATATTAATTTTTATCAAATTAGTTTTAATTTAAACGTTTTTATTATTATTTTCTTTAATTCTCTTTCTATTTTTTTTTTCTTTCTTTTAGTAGTAGTATGGCGAATTTAATTATCAATGGTCAGATATCTGAGAATGACTCGACCAAAGAGAAGCGGAGATTGATGGACTCGCGACAGTACTTTCTGCATTATCAGTACAAATTGAGACACTTTCGAGGATGTTAGACACTTTTGCAGCACAACGTCGTCAAAGTGTGGCGGTGACTTATGATTATTGTGCTGGAAATCATATGAGTCATCAATGCGCCATCAGTTTCGAGCCGGTACAGTATGGTGGTGATTACCCAAACAATTATGTCTATCCCAATAACTATCATCAGGATTGGGATATCACCCAGATTTTTCATGGAGCCATACTCATCAAGATCTATTTTATGCTCCAAGTCCAATATACCCACCGGATTTCTCGAGTCCACCTTCACTACAAAGGAAGAACATTCAAATTTGGAGGAAATTTTGTCCAAGTTCATAGCTTCATGTGAGGAGAGGCGGATTAATCAAGAGATATTGAGTCAAAATTTTACGAACCAAATGGAACAACTAATCAATGCCTCGAACATTTGTCCTCAATACACTTGGCTCTGTGACATGGATTCCGAGACTGATGGTTAGCTGAACCAAATCTGCAACTGGATGTGCCAAATGATATAGATGTTGAAAGAGCGGAAAGACTTGGGGACCAAGAAAAGAAGATTGACGAAGATCTAACTTTGAGTACCAACGAAGATGAGCCAATTTTGATAGTGTTCCATGTACCTTCTCCACCAAAGTTTAAGGATCCGGGCAGTTTTTCAAGACCTTGCCCAATTGGCAGTCATGTCGTAGGCAAAACTCTTTGTGACATAAGAGTTAGTACAACTGTGGAGTCATGGTGGGTTGAAAAGGAGAAGATAGAGGAAGATCCCATTGTGTTTACTAAGCTTCAATGCCCCAATCTGATTATAGACATAATGGAGAAAACACCTAGTTGTTGGACGTTCTTAATAGGGAACCTATCTGCAAAGAGCATGCTAGGTGACTTTAATTCAAGGGCCTTTGCTAATGGGAACCTCCCAAAAGAGATATTGTTACTGATGGATGGAGGGTTCCTCAATTTTCGTAGGGGGATTGGATAGAGGATTGAAGAAATCAGGCCGAGACTATAAAACAAACGCTTATTGGAAGGCAACCCAAGTTTAATTTTTATATTTAGTTTTTATTAGGTTTTATATTAGTAGTTTTGAATTTGCATTTATTTAGAATTTAATAAAATTATTTCTATCATGGTTTACAGGTTATTCAAGTCAAATTGAAGTGTGGTGCCCAATTTGTTTCATGTGCCTAGCCTATTCTCCAAACTTAGCGGACAATGAGGAAGATTGCTATATTTCCAGGGAAGTCCTCTGCTTTAATTTTTTCTATTTTAGCCATTGAGGACACTGTCTAGTTTAAGTTTGGGGGCATTTTAGTACCGTATTGCATATAGTTAGTTATTTGCATTATAGTTCGTTATTTTTACGTGTTAGCATTGTGTTCTTGCATTTAGTGTGCATATAATACATGGTAGTTAATTGCATATTCATATATGTGTTGCATTAGTATGTGTTCATGTAGTATAATTGCATTTTTTAAAAAAAAAAAAATTTGCATGAATCTGTGCGATCGGTTGGTGTGGTCTTAGGTCGGCCTATGATAAGATTGGTTTTACATGTTAACTTGAACAGTGTTGATAATTATGATGAGTTCTAATTTTAATCATGATGATAATCTGAGCCTGTCTGAAACATATCTAACCGGTTAGCACTTAAAGTTTAACTGTTTTAATCCACTTGGTTCAAGGGTTTCATAATTTGTTTCTGAGGGAAAATCTTGGTTAAAATTTAAGAAAATTAGTGAACTGGCGGTAAAGGTTAGAATGACGTAAAAGCTTGAGTTTGGAGGAATTTATGGGGTATATATATACAAAATGAAAAAAAAAAAGAAAAAAAAAATGGTGAAAAGGAAAAAAAAATAGAAAATCCAGAAAAAGAAAAAATAAGAATAAACACCGTGGCACGCTTGTCTAGTTTTGTGGCCTTTGTTACTTGAGTAAGTAAGTCTGAGGGGATTGTCTTTACACCTAGCGCCCTAAGGTCTTAATGGTCTGGGAGTCGTTGGTCGAAAGCTCGTTAAGGTAGCATTGAAAAGCTGAGGAATAATACATTTACCTGACCGTGAGAAAAATAAAAAATGAATAAAACACGAGAAAGAGCAAAAAATGTCCTCGTGGTTGAATAAAAGTATAAATAAATCATGTATTTACCCTTAGACTTGGTAATTGCTTAGTTTTAACTGGAGTTGTCATGTTCACAAAAGTAATTGAATTGGAACTGAAATTTTCCTTCTAAGAAGTTTGTTATGTGATTATTTTGAACTGTGGTTGGTTAGAATGGTTAACAAGCACACACGCACAACATGGGTGATGACAGGTTTGGATTGACTAACTGGTTAGAGTTATGGACTTTGATTTGATTGGATATATTGTTTAAGTATCAAAGCCTATTGCTATATATCATACTGATTTAATACTGGGTTCATAGGTATATTAGGAAGTAGATCATGCATATGCATTCATGTAGTTGAGTTCGGTTGTTTATTTTTAGTTCTTTTGTGTTTTTGCTTGAGGACAAGCAAATGTTTAAGTTTGGGGGTATTTGATAAGTGAGTTTTATACTCATGAATTGAGTGCGTTTGAGCTTAATCTTTTGAATGTTTTTACGTGTTTGTGTCTATTCATGCATATTTTACATTGTTTTGTAGGAATTGGGACAAAAGTTACTTGGATCGACGTTTGGGGTGGCTAGATGATCGCTTTTAGACTTATCATTTACATAGCACCACTTCAAAGCCAATTTCGATATTGTTCCAGACCTTATTTCGAAAACCTCAAAGAATAAAAGTTGTAGATCTACGTCTCCTCTTTTCGGAATATCTTGAATCATCGAAATCGGAGTTCGGACGAAGAAGTTATGACCATTTTTCCAAAGGACGTCATAAAGAAATTTTCCGGAAAAAGGCCCAGCGCCGGGGCGCCCAAACATAGCCTAATCCCAGCGCTGGGGCGCTGGGGAAGGGCTTGGACGCATTTTGGGGCGAATTTTGACACTTTTTTTTATTACAAATTGGATTGGGTTTCCTCCTAAGCTAAAAATTGGACTTGTAACCTATAAATACATGATGGGAGCCATAGAACAAAGGGGGATTACATAGATTAGATTAGAGATACACTCCATTAGATTAGAACATAAACCCTAGTTCTTATTAGTTTTGGAGATTGAAGCAACTTGGAGACCATTGAAGATCAAGAGTAGGAGCTTGAGGAAGATGGAGATTTGCTGACAACAGATTTATTCTTCATTCTAATCTTACTTTTATCTTTTAATGTTTATTCAATTGTGGATTCTTGGTTTTAATTCATTAATCATGAACTAAATCTTTTGTTAAGACTACAAATTGAACCTTTTATGTCTATGAATTAATTATTTAATTTATTCCAATTATTTATGTCCAAGTGAATTGTTTATCATGTTTTGTGCGTATTGATTAATTATTTGGCCAATAATTATTGTGTTATTCTAGAAGGATTCGGAAGATGAAATCTAGAGTTGGAACTGGACATGATAACATGTATGCTTAATTATTTGCATGAGATGAATAATTATGGTCATGAATTGAATAGGAATATATGTTCACTGCATGTAATAAATTGGGAATTGGAACTTAACGGGTTTGGTTTAATTAATCTGCATAGGAATATCGCAGGATTAATTGAATTGAATTAAAGTTATCTGTTCACTTGGGAAAGGGCTTTTAACAACTAGAATTCCTGTTAACAATTCAGGTGGCGTAATAATTGGGTTAATTGGATAATTGGTTTATAGTTCATAATTGGGGATATTGTAGTCTTAATCTTTATTTATTTGAATTCATTTATAAAGTAATCCAGTTTAGTTAGTTAATTTAGTTTGCTTAAGTTTAAAAATCATAAATTGCGATTGTTTAAATAAAATTAGTTTGGTTAAGAACTAGTACTTGGTGATTCTATTAAATAATTCCTAGCCAAGTGCGATCTTTCTTTCACTTTATTATCTTGTTGGCCAGTGTATCTTTTGCATCGTATGTTTGATTGTGAAATCGATCAACAACTTCTCATCTTTCTGACCCACTGTAATTGAGTTAAAAAAAATTATTTCATTTTCCTGTTATTGATTAAATACCCTCAAAGCAACATAAATCCCAAACAGTGATTTAATAGTCATTGCCTTTCCCCAAATTCTCAATCCAAATACCCATCAAAGTCAAATACTAGAAATTGCAGACATTTACTTACCCGTCGTTGATCAGCCTGTCTACCTTCCTCAAACTGTACTTTTCTCCGCAATCGCATTACATAACGATCATGAACCTTTGCAAAAAAGAAGTCAAACTCAAACCCATCTCAAAAAATAATAGACCAAGTTCAAAACTAGCTTAATTAGCAAATTAAGTTGATTACAGAAACATCACATATATTGTAGTAAATATAAAGCTTAATCAATTACCAGATACAGATAGATTAAGGAGATGAAGTAGGCGACTGGGTGGCAACAGTTGTAAGAAGAGAGTGCCCAAAGCAAAAGAAGCACAATGCACAAATGATGTATTATTGAAACATCCATTAGACCCATCTCTTTCTTCTTCTTCTTCTCCTTCTCCTTCTCCTTCTCCTTCTCCTTCTTCTTCTTCTTCTTCTCTCCTCCACAAAGTAATCAAACCATAGTTCAAATTTAAAAATGATGAAAGTTAGCTCTTTCAATATAAGTGCGTGCGTATTTGGTATATAAAGAATTCTGGTTTCTGAATTTTTCCCGGCGGAGACAGGAGAGAGAATCGTGAAGGTGAGAATTCACATATACAAAAAAGCGGGATCGAATGAAATTGATTGAGATTTTGTACACTTAATTGGAAGTTAGTCGCTTCGTGGCTCCTTCGGGTCAGATACGTGTTGGACAGAGATGAAAACTGATAGGAACAGAGCGGCTTATGAGTACCTATCTATCTGAATCGTTCCCCGAGGGCCCCTTTGGTTCCACTTGTCAATATAATCTAAGCACTTCATTGTTATTCCCTCAAAATTATACTAGAAAAATTCAAAATAAGTTCTTTTAAATTATAAATTGATATGGAGTTTCCAATTGTTACTACTCCCTACATTTTTATATATAGGTCGTTTTAGATTTTTTTTTATTTTTAATTATTTGTTATTTGTGGTTATATTGATTACTATTTATCTTAAATTATTCTTTATTACTCCATCTAATTTTTTGGTCCATATTTATGAGACACGTGAGGTGAATGGTATTATAGACCATTGATAATATAGTTAATGATTTTCAATCATTTTCTTAATTCTCTTGTAATGCCTAAAAAGCACTTATATATTAAGGAGCGGAGAGAAAGTCTTTACTTTCGTATTTTAAAAAAAATAGTTTTATACTGATTTCATTAAAAAATAAAAATATAAACTTTTTTATTTATTTGTCATTCTAATTTTCTTATCATGATATGTCACCACTCACCACTATTATACTAACAACTTATTATATTATAAATAAATATAAAACAAAATTTATCCTTAATATTTATAAATTTTACAAATAGTACTCTTTCCAACTGCACCACACAATTAATATCACCTACTTACCTTACATTCTATAGTGCAGATTAATTAATTAATTGATTAATGATGGAGAATTGGAGAGATAGATATAAAAATTATTTTTTGGGGTGGGGGTAGTGAGGGTGAGGGGTGGGCGTGGCGTGGGAGTGGGAGTGGGAGTGGGGGTGGAGGTGAGGTGGGGTGGGGTGTGGGGCGGGGAACATAAATTATTTTTTTGAGGAGGAGGAGGAGGAGGAGAGGAAGAAGGGAAGGGAGGAGGTGAGGTGGGATTGTATACATAATTATTGAATTTTTTGAGGAGGGGGGGGTGGGGGGGTGGGGGTGGGGGTGGGGGGTGGGGGTGGGATGTATACATATTCATATTATTCAAAGATCATATTCATATAATTGATATGACTATAATCTTTGTATATTTTTATCTATTTCTTAGAAATATATATCATTCAAAGATCATATTCATAATTATCAAAAAATGAAAAAGATCATATTCATATCATTCATAGTCCATACAAAAATTGAATTAAATAACGAATCCACAATTTAAACTCAAGTTACATGAAAAAATAATAAATAATTAAAGCAAGTTGTCCTTTAATTTTTGTTGACAAAACTTTAAAATAAGAATATGAAATAATAATAAGTTACATGAAAAAATAATAAATAATTAAAGCAAGTTGTCCTTTAATTTTTGTTTACAAAACTTTAAAATAAGAATATGAAATAATTATTATTGATAAGTAAATCGAATTACAAAAACACTAAGTCGAGATGATACCTCATTCCGTATTTCAATTCAAGGAATATATAATTACTAATAATCTTTATCATAATTGTGACACCCCCAAAATTAGGTATACATCACCCATCTTGGGTAGTCAGATACATGGTACAGAATTTAAATACAACTTACTAATAATATAAGCGTAGTATGCAATACGACATAAACCGTGAGTTTGAATACAAATAATGTCTCTTAGATATTATACAAACTCAAAAGGAGTCCTCATTACAATTATAATCACACTATTTCACAAAATAGTGAGGACTACTAATGCTATCCTTTGGACCATTACTCCGCTCCCAGGCTCGTCCCATATGTTCTCATTTCACGAAGAGAATAAAGGAAAGAAAGGGTGAGCTCAACTAGCCCATGAGAAATATTATGACTAAGATAATGCGAGAATAAATTATCAATAGCCTTGACATTGTTAAACCGATAAAATATAATAAACATCAAGTTTAACTACAATGAACAAGCAATCCATTAAAAGAGTCAAGTAGAAAATAAAATCTACTATCTTTTATGATTTAAAAGGTTTTTCATCAACAAGTATAAATTTGAGACTCAAACTTTAATAAATAATCCACATCATCGAATCACCCCACACTACTGCCAAGGATATTCTTTAGTATCACGACCACAATTATTCCCGCACTACGGGCCAAGAATAGTTGTGTATTCATTAATAGTCATGATCATGCCAACAATCGTCCATCAATGCACTACTACCATCGAGGATTTTTACCACATCATTTGTAACATTACGGTCATGATTACAATCGAATAATCCACAGTCATAATCATACCAAGTCCATCCATGCTCTACGTGCCACGTATGACTTTAAAAAAAATAAACATGAGAGGATGATGACAATGATATAAGAATTCAATAAAACAAGTTCAAGAATTATTTTATCCAGAATTATTAACGTCCAAATCACAACACGATCTTCGCTTTGTAGAGTAAAATTCAAGAATACTGAGAAGAATATTTCCATGAAATGATCTTTGGATGAAGCGCAAAATGTCAATGATATTCCACTAATTTCATGGAGTATAGAAGTCAAAGTTTTAACCAAACTTGGGTATAATAAAGAATGGAATAACAAAAGAAATCACCATGCATGCGATAGATCAAGACAGGCGAGTTATTCCAATGTAATAATAAATAATGGAACCAAGTCCCACAGTAAAAGCGCATGAGCGTGATATTCCAAATGAATAATAATAAAGATTTTAACCGGTCCCTGTAAAACACACTGATGGGATGTTCCAACGTAATAATAATAAAAGCGGAACCAGTCCTGGTGTTAAACCATGAGCATGTGATGTTCCAACGAGAATAATAATAAGATTTTACCGGTCCTGTAAAACACATGCATGATGTTCCAATGAATAATAGAAGAATGTCACCAAGTATAGGGTGAATCATGATACGAGTTATTCCAATGTAATAATAAGGAATGGAATAATCAAGTTCTCTTCACGAATACAAAAGAATAATATCCTCTTACGAGTACAATAAATAATATTCCCTACCTTAGAAGAATTGAATATTGGCAAAGTGAAGTAGCGAATACTTTTCTTCTTTCTCTCTATAGTTTCTCTCTAGAGTTTCAATGAATTAAATAAGAAATAATAATGAAGGAATGAGCTTCTATTTATAGGAAAATAGAATGCGTAGTAATTAATCCATTTATGAGCGGTCCAGTTGATTTACTTTTAATCTGACGGTCCATATTTAAAGCAAAATCATTTAAATAAAATATAATATATTCTATTTATATAAAAACATTTTACTATGCAAACACACTATGCAACACTATAAAAAACACTATGCAAAATACTGATGCGTAATAAAATATAATATATTTTATTTATAGAATAACTTTAATAAAGTATTACATTTTTTATACAAAAAGATGTTTACTTTTATTACGTTAATAATACGAATAAAACAAAACGTCATTATCGCTATAATAATTCATATTATTAATCGATAATAATGGAATCAAACCGAGTGACTTCTCACATAAAGCATCAATAATCAATACCGTGTCTACTATGCAACCACACGACATCGTTTTTCTTTTACTACTGAAAGTAGTTCAACAATATCAACCAGTAAAACTTCCGCCATTTATTTCAATAAAATATTTTTGTCTTTTTCTCAATCCAACAATAATTACATTGTAGGGTCCACCAATGATTGAGTAGTTGTGCGAATATTCCCTCGCTAAACCTAATATTCCCCACCAATCGAATATAATATAACCACTTGCATATACTTTGCAAAATTTATAAATATTACCCACAACTATAACATTATATCAAATTATTCCATAATATTCAAAAATAATATTTATAGAAAATTCATCTTTATTCATAAAAAGTCAGGTCTTACAACCTCCCTTCTTATGAAATTTCTCCCCTCGAAATTAAGGTACGTGCACGGTATGTCGAAGAGGTAAGGATACCTTGATTTCATTTCGATTCTAACTCCCAAGTCATTTCCTCAACATCGTGGTTCCTCCACAAAACTTTGACTTGAGGTATAACCTTGGGCGTAGAATATGTTCCTTCTTATCCAAAATTTGAACAGAACCTCTTCATACGTCAAATCTTCCTCTATTTCGTCTGGGTTCTAACTCAATAATATGGTTCGGGTCTTTCACATATTTACGTAACATGGATATGTGAAAAACGTTATGAACACGAGAGACATATTTGGCGGTAAAGCGAGTCTATAGGCCACGCTTCCTACTCGATCGAGGATTAAAATGGACCGATGAATCGAGGATTAAGTTTTCCTCTCTTTCAAATCTTGTAACTCCTTTCCATGGAGCAACTCTTAACAACACATGATCTCCTATATCAAATTCCACGTCCTTTCGATGAAGATCAAGATAACTCTTTTTGTCGATTTTGTGAGGTTTTTATCGTTGTCGGATCGTTTGAATCTTTTCCGTAGTCATACACGTATCAACTCCGGTCCCAACAACGTTGCTTCACCCACCTCATCCCAAAGATACTTGGAGAACGACACTTTCTTCCATACAACGCTTGAATGGAGCCATGCCAATACTTGCTTGATAACTGCTTGTTGTAGGAAAACTCCACCAATGGTAAGAACTTGTCCCAACATCCCTTGAAATCAAGGACACATAGTCTTAATAGATCTTCAAGAGTTTGAATAGTCCTCTCCGACTGTCCGTCCGTCTCGAGGATGATATGCCGAAGCTAAATCGTAAATCTGTGCCCATAGCTTTTTGCAAACTAACCCAAAATCGTGAAGTGAATCTTGGGTCTCGATCGAAACTATGGATACCGGCATACCATGCGATCTTACAATCTAAGCTTATGTACATCTGAGCAAGACGTTCAAGTGTATAAGTTTCAGATCGGTAAGAAATGAGCAGACTTGGTCAATCTATCAACAATGACCCAAATCGCATCAATGCCTTGAGAAACCTTAGGAAGACCGTGAACGAAATCCATGGTAATGTGCTCCCACTTCCATTCTCGAATTTCAAGTGGTTGCAATGGACCTTTTGGTACTTGATGCTCTCGCTTTAACTCGTTGACAAGTTAGACACCTTGAGATAAACAAATATTATCTCTCTCTTCATATTACTCCACCAAATGTATGATTTAATATCATGATACATTTTGTACTCCCAGATGGATTGCAAATGGTGTGTTGTGCGCCTCCATCATGATATTATACTTTAAATCGTGGTCGTTAGGAACACAAAAAGTCCGGAGTTGACTCAAGTATTCCTTCTTCATCGATTCTTGCTTCCCAAGATAAGACCTCTTGCACTTTCTTCCTCATACGCATCGCCCGGTGTCCGTAAGCTCGAAAGCGACTTTAACTTTATCGATTAAAGCCGGTTCTACTCAGATATTCGCTATCATCACATGCGTCCTTGAGTCTTTAACTCTATCTCCATCCTTTGCAAGTCACACAAAATGGGCCTTTGTGTTGACAATAACGCACTCGACTTTTGCATACGATCTTACTCAATGCGCCGCCTACCACGTTCGCTTTTCGGGATGGTATTGGATGGTATGATCATAATCTTTCAATGAGCTTCAAGCCAACGTCGTTGTCGCATGTTGAGTTCCTTTTGAGTGAAGAAATATTTGAGGCTTTTATGATCCGTAAAGATCTCCACTTTCTCCCCATACAAGTAATGCCTCCAAATTTTAAGTGCAAAGATAACAAATTTTATAACTCCGGATCATGAGTAGGATAATTCCTCTCATATTCTTTGAGTTGTCGCGAGGCATAGGCTATAACTTTTCCATGTTGCATAAGAACACATCCCAACCTTTGCTCGAAGCATCATCAGTGTAGATGACAAATCCTCCGAGCCGGATGGTATTGTCGTAACAGTCTTTGAAAATAAGTCTCCTCTTGAGTTCTTGAAAACTCTTCTCACATTCTTCGCTCCAACCAACTTTGTATCTTTTTGAGTCACCGAAGTCGATGGAGTAGCGATTCGAGAAAATCCTTCCACGAATCTCCGATAATAACCAATTAAACCGAGAAAGCTACGTGCTTTCATTATCGATTTAGGTTGTTCCCAACTTTGAATAGCTTCAATTTTCTTTGGGTCAACAGATATTCCATGACTTGATACCACGTACCCAAGGAATGCTACTTCTTCAAGCCGAACTCGCATTTCTTCAACTTGGCATAAAGCTTATATTCACGAAGCTTTTGGAGTGTCGACCTCAAGTGTTGCTTTCATGATCTTCACGACTTTTGGAATAAATAAGGATGTCATCAATAAAGACGACCACAAAGTGATCTAAATATTCCTTGAATACTCTGGTTCATCATATCCATGAAGGCGGCGGGAGCATTAGTCAATCCAAAGGACACGACTAGAATTCATAATGCCCGCATCGAGTTCTCGGCCGCCTTTGGAATGTCGGTGGTTCTAATCTTCAATTGGTGATATCCTAACGAAGATCAATCTTTGAAAAGAATTTGGCTCCTTGCAACCGGGTCAAACAGGTCATCAATACGTGGCAATGGATACCTATTTTGATGGTGACATGATTCAACTCCCGATAATCAATACAAAAGTCGCATACTCCCATCTTTCTTCTTCACGAATAGAACGAGGAGCCCCAAGGAGAAGTACTAGGACGAATAAAGCCAATGTCTAACAATTCCTGCAGTTGGGTCTTTAACTCCTCGAAGTTCAATAGAGCCATTCGATATGGGCTTTGAAATAGGTTTTGTACCGGGTTCAAGGTCGATACAAAATTCAATTTCACGCTCTGGGGGTAGGCCAGGAAGTTCTTCGGGGAATACGTCAGGAAATTTATTAACAATAGAAATATCGCTCAAAATTGACGTATTTTTGTTTAAATCTGTGACATGAGCTAAGAAAGCTTGACATCCATTTTTCAATAAACGAATAGCTTTATGGCTTGAGATGACCGTGATTGATTTTAATGGTTTGGTCGTTTGAATTCGCATAATAGGTTGATTAGGAATATGAAAGCTAACAACCTTACGAAAACAATCAATTTTTGCATGATAAGTAGTTAACCAATCAATCCCTAGAATCACGTCAAATGCAAGTATTTTTAATGAAATAAGATCGACAGGTAATGTGAGGGTACCGATTTAAACCAAACAAGACTTATAAACAAAGGATGTAATGAAGGTTTCTCCCAACGGAGTTTCCACAGATAAGTCAAAGTCTAATTTCTCCTGAGTCAAATTTAATCGATGAGCGCAAGTAGGAGAAACAAAAGAATGGGTAGAACCCAGATCAAATAAAGTGTAGACTTCATTAGAGTTTATGATAAGCTTACCCGTGATGACCTCATTCGGATTCCTTTAGCTCTCCGGGAGGTCACAACAAACGCTCTCCTTGCAGACTACTGGGTTTGACTTTTCCGGGGCCCTTTAGTGCCTCCATCCTAGTTGAATTTGTCTTCGATAAACGACAAAATCGAGCTAAGTGACCTTCTCTTCCACAATTATAACATGCTTTGACTGGCATGGCATAGTTCGACCGATGTGTCCCTCTTCCCGCATTTGAAGCATATGATAGGTGGTCTTTCTCCTTCCTTAACAACGGTCTTTGGTCTTGACGCTCTTTCCATCATTGTTGAATCTCCGCTTTCTTGAAATGTCCATTCTTATTGTTTTGGCCCTGATTACCACCGGTGGTTACCATATCCGCCCGCTTGATTCCCTCCACGCTTGTTGTCACCGCTTCGATGACTACTCTACCGGTATTATAACTTTTTAACCGCTTCTTTTTAGTTGCGTTGACTCGTTATCGCGCTCCACTAATCGAGCCCTATTTACAACATCCAATACAAACACGCTTTATGAAAATAAGATGTTGACGTATCTCCGACTTCAAACCTCTTAAAACATTCGCGCCATTCTCTCTTCATTATCCACCAAGTGGGACGAAACCGTGATAACTCCGCAAATTTTGCCTCGTATTGGACACACGGCCATATTGTTTTGTTCCAACTTGATAAACTCCACCTCCTTCATGTGGCGAATACTTTCGAAAGTATTTGTCGTTGAATGACTCCCGAACTTCTCCCAAGATATCTTGATCACAAGAGTTGAGTCGCTTTCCGATTCCCACCAAGAATGCCTCTCTCGCAACATAAAAGGCGGCAAAGGAACCTTTTGCTTCTTGGAGCATCCCAAGACATCAAATATCTTGGTAATCATTATCCATGCTTCCGCCGAAGTGGTTTTGGCTTCCTTAAACTCCCGGTGGTCCCAGCTCCTTGAATTGTTTAGCGGTGACCTAGAGAGTTTTCCGTGTTTCCACCTACGCTTTTGGGCGAGTCGCTCTCGCTCATTGTTGCATAAATTGCATAAAGCCTCCGAACATTTGATCATTCATCATTTGGTCGGTGTTGTTGTTTGCGTGAGGATTGTCGCCTTCGATGCACATTATCCCGATTATTGATATGTGGTGAATCAACGATCGCTCAGTGCTCCATTCTATTCTCAACATTCTCGGATGTCATTTTCAGATCTCGCCACAAAACAAAAGGTTAATTGACATGTAACAAATTATCTTTATATTCGACCGACCAATAAAATAACACATAAACTTAGGTAGGTCATACTAGCGAAAGGTATTCCCGTCTCTCCCCCTCCTAGTACTTTTCTCACATCTTAGCCGGGATCATATCCCTAAGCTCGATACTAACCGTGGACGCCCCAAAATTAGGTATACATCACACATCTTGGGTAGTCGATACATGGTACAAATTTAAATACAACTTACTAATATAACTGCCGTATACAATACGACATAAACTGTGAGTTTGAATACAAATAATGTCTACTAGATATTATACAAACTCAAAAGGAGTCCTCATTACAATTATTATCACACTATTTCACGAATAGTGAGGACTACTAATGCTATCCTTTGGACCATTACTCCGCTCCCCGACTCGTCCCAAATATGTTCTCATTTCACGAAGAGAACGGTGAAAGAAAAGGGTGAGCTCAACTAGCCCAAGAAAAAATATTATGACTAAGATAATGCAGAATAAATTATCAATAGCCTTCAACATTGTTAAACTGATAAAATATAATAAACATCAAGTTTAACTGCAGCGGAATAAGCAATCCATTAAAAGAGTCAAGTAGAAAATAAAATCTACTATCTTTTATGATTTAAAAGGTTTTCATCATCATTATAGCTTAGACTCGGCTTTAATAAATAATCCACATCATCGAATCACCCCTCGCACTACTACGCCAAGGATATTCTTTAGTATCACGACCACAATTATTCCATGCACTACGGGCCAAGAATAGTTGTGTATTCATTAATGGTCATGACTATGCTAACCCACCATCAATGATTTTTTTTACCACATCATTTGTAACATTACTACCATGATTACAATCAATAATCCTCAATTCATAATCATACCAAGTCCATCCATGCTCTACAGCCACACGAGATGACTTTAAAAAAAATATATAAACATGAGGATGATGACAATGATATAAGAATTCAATAAAACAAGTTCAAGAATTATTTTATCCAGGAATTATTAACGTCCAAACTGTCAACATGATACTACTTTGTAGAGTAAAATTCAAGAATACTGAGAAGATATTTCCATGAAAGGATACTGGATGAAGCGCAAATGTCAAGGATATTCCACTAATTTCATGGAGTATAAGTCAAAAGTTTTAACCAACCGGGTATAATAAAGAATGTAATAACAAAAGAAATCACCATGCATGCGATAGATCGCTTACAGGCGAGTTATTCCAATGAATAATAAATAATCGGAACCGGTCCCAAGCGTAAAGCATGCATGTGATATTCTAACGTAATAATAATAAAGAAGCGGAACCAGTCCGGTAAAACACACACATGTGTGATGTTCCAACGAGAATAATAATAAGATTTGAACCAGTCCTGTAAAACACACGGACGTGATATTCCAACAAAATAATAATAAAGATTTTAACCAGTCCGTGTAAAACACACGATGTGGATGTTCCAAATGTAAATAATAGAAGAATGTCACCAAGTATAGGGTGAAATCATGATACAAAAGTTATTCCAACGTAATAATAAGGAATGGAATAACCAAGTTCTCTTCACGAATACAAAAGAATAATATCCCTTACGAGTACAATAAATAATATTCTCTACCTTAGAAGAATTGAATATTGGCAAAGTGAAGTAGCAGAATACTTTTCTTCTTTCTCTCTATAGTTTCTCTACAGAGTTTCAAAGTGAATTCGTAAGAAAATAATGAAGGAATGAGCTTCTATTTATAGGAAAATAGAATGCATAGTAATTAATCCATGAACTATCCAGATTGATTTACTTTAATCTGACGGTCCATATTTAAAGCAAAATCTTTTAAATAAAATATAATATATTCTATTTATATAAAAACATTTTACTATGCAAACACTATGCAAAACACTAAACACTATGCAAAACACTACGTCATAATAAAATATAATATATTTTATTTATAGAATAACTTTAATAAAGTATTACATTTTATACAAAAAGATGTTTCTATTTTATTACGTTAATAATACTTAATAAAACAAAACGTCATTATCACTATAATAATTCATATTATTAATCGACAATAATGGAATCAAACCGAGTGACTTCTCACATAAGCATCAATAATCAAATCTACCGTGTCTACTACGCAACCAACCACACGACATCGCATTTTTTTACTACCGAGTAGTTCAACAAGATCAACCAGAAACTTTCGCCGTTATTTCAATAAAATATTTTTGTCTTTTTCTCAATCCGTAAATAATTACATTGTGGGGTCCACCAATGATTGAGCCATTGTATATAATATTCCCTCGCTAAACCTAATATTCTCTCACCAATCGAATATAATATAACCACTTGCATACTTTGCAAAATTTATAAATATTACCCACAACTATAACATTATATCAAATTATTCCATAATATTCAAAAATAATATTTATAGAAAATTCATCTTTATTTATAAAAGCTGGGGTCTTACAATAATAACGTTTATAATCAAGGCGGATCCACCCTATCTTCATCCAATCCACGCCGTCCTTTTGGTGGTCATTACACGGGAAACAATATTGTGACGACCCCAAAATTAGGTATACGTCACCCATCTTGGGTCGCCACTTACATGGTACATAAATTCAAATACAAACTTAATTATACATTTGTCGTGTAACATACGACAATACATAAACTGATAGTTCTAATAGGAATATTGTCATTTAGACAATATCCATACTCAAGGAGTCCTCATTACATTTATTGTCACACTATTTAACAGAATAGTGAGGACTACTAATGCTATCTTCGGGACCATCACTCTTTTCCCCCGACTCGTCCCAAATATATTCTCATTTCAAGAGAATAAAGTGAAAGAAAGGGTGAGCTCAACTAGCCCAAGAAGAAATATTATAACTAAGATAATGCGTAATAAATTATCAATAGTCTTCAATAATGTTAAACCGATAAAATACAATAGACAACCAGCTTTAATCAGCAGTGAGAATATACAATCCATTAAAAGAATCAAGTAGAAAATAAAGTCTACTATCTTTTAGGTTTTAAAAGGTTTTCATAAATTTTATCACTAAGACTCGGTTTAATGAATAAACCACAATATCTAATCATCCCCGTACCACGGCCAAGGATTTTCATCAAATTATCAATGGTCATAACTATACCGAATCACCCCGGTCATAATCATACCAAAAACTATCCATCAACGCATTACGAAAGCCACCGAGGACTTTTATCACATCATTTATAACAAGCCATGATTATACCGAATGATCCTCGGTCATAATCATACTAAATTCATCTACGCACGTAGTAAGCCAAAGATAACATAATATAACATGAGGATGATGACAATGACATAATAATTCAATAAAACAAGTTCACGAATTAATTTATTCGAGAACTAATAACGTCCCAAATTGTCAACATGATATCGCTTTGTAGAGTAAAATTCAAGAATGATCGTAAGAATATTTCCATGAAAAGATATTTGGATGAAATGCAAATATCAAGAATATTCTACTAATTTCATGGAGTATAGAAGTCAAAGTTTTAACCAACTGGGTATAATAAAGAATGGAATAACAAAGGAAATCACCATGCATGCGGTTTCTTGATGTAGGCAGTTATTCCAATGTAAATAATAATAACGAACCAAAGTCGTGTGAAATTCACACCGATGTGATGTTCCAACAAAATAATAAAGATGGAACCGGATCCGGTCCTAAAACACATGATAGGATATTCCAATGTAATGATAAAGATTTAAAACCAGTCCTGTGTTCCAAAACACTAATCGAGATGGGATGTTCCAAAAGAATAATAGAAGAATGTCACCAAGTATAGGGTAAACCACGATACAGATTATGTATAGTAGTATGCCACAGATACAAAGTTATTCCAACAGTAATAATAAAGAATGGAATAACAGAGGATTTTCACCAAGTATAGGGTATGTCACAGATACAAAGTTATTCCAATGTAATAATAAAGAATGGAATAATGTAAGTTCTCTTCATGAATAAGAAAGAATAACACCCTTTACTTGTACAACAAATAATATCCCTTACCTTAAAAGAACTGAATATCAAAGAAAAGTGAAGTAGCGTAATACTTTTCTTCTTTCTCTATAGTTTTCTCTATAGCTTTCAATGAATTCGTTTCAAAGAAATAATAAAAGGAATGAGCTTTCATTTATAGGAAAATAGAATGCATAGTAATTAATCCATGAATATCCAGTTGATTTACTTTAATCGACGGTCCATATTTAAAGTAAAATCTTTTAAATAAAATATCATATATTCTATTTATATAAAAATATTTTACTATGCAAACACTATGCAACACTATGCAAAACACTATGCAAAATACTATGCAACACTATGCATAATAAAATATAATATATTCTATTTATGTAATAACTTTAATAAAGTATTCATTTTTATATAAAAGATGTTTCGCTTTTATTACGTTAATAATACGAATAAATAAAAAAAACGTTATTATCGCTATAATAATTCATATTATTAATCGACAATAATGGAATCAAACCGAGTGACTTCTCACATAAGCATCAATAATCAATACAAAGGTGCTACTATGCAACCACACGACATCGTACTTTTTACTACCGAGTAGTTCAACAAAGATCAACGGTAAAACTTCCGCCGTTATTTCAATAAAATATTTTTGTAGTTTTCTCAATCCGACAATAATTTCATTGTAAGGTCCACCAATGATTGAGTAGTTGTATTTAATATTCCCTGCTAAACCGAATATTCCCCGACCAATCGAATATAATATAACCACTTGCATACTTTGCAAAATTTATAAATACTACCCACAACTATAATATTATCTCAAATTCACACCATAATATTAAAAAATTATTTCGACAAAATTTAAATCTTTATTGATAAAATCTGGGGTCTCACAATCTCCCCTCCTTATGGAATTTCGCCCTCGAAATTAGGGTACGTACTTGGTATGATAAGAGGTGAGGATACCTTGAATACCTTTATCGTTAAAAATATTAAATTCATCTTCGCAATCCGCCAAAGATATTCATTAACAATTCATCTTTGCACTACAGGCTAAAGATATACAACTGTAAAACCAATAATGCTGAGACGCAACTTAATAGTATCACGACCACAAATTATCCATGCACTATCGCCAAGGATATTCGTGTTTTCAATTACTATCCATGATTATACCAATAATCCTTGGTCATAATCATACCAAGTCTATCAATGCACTACTACTGAAAGACGACTTTTACCACATCCATGAATTAATATTTCATTCACGAGACTCATTTTCAATAATTAATCCATATCATCGAATCATCCATCACGCACCATGCCAAGGATATTCATTAAGATCACGACCACAAATTAATTATCCATTACACTACTACCAAAGATAATCGTATGTATTCAATCGTATTCATTAAGTATCACGACCACAAATTATCCATGCACTACTACCAAAGATAATCGTTAGTATTCATTAAATATCACGACCACAAATTATCCATGCACTACTACTAAAAGATAATCGTGTTTTCAATTACGGTTATGATTATACCGAACAATCCTCGTCATAATCATACCAAGTCCATCTATGCACTACAGCCACGTATGACTTTCAACATAATATAAAGCATGAGGATAATGATATAAAGAATCAATCAAATGAGATAAAGGATAAATATTAAACATTTATAATATAATTTATCCAGATTCAAGAATATCCCCATGTTATCAATCACTTAATAATCTCATAATCTAATATCATTAATATTATAACAATATTTTAATCACTTCTTAAATTTATAAAAAATTTATCTCAATTGTTTACGCTTTACCATATAATGCATTTAATCATTCAAAAATGCCATACTCATAAGATATTATCACCAATTATCAAATCCCTCAAAAAAAATATGCATATACTCTATATAGGATTCTCTAGCCATAAAATCCTATTTTCAACTTTGTTACTTCACATAACATATTTAACTCATATGTTCAGTAATTAAACTATTTTCATGAAAAATACCAAATCAGTCCCAAAAATATTTCTTTTCTGGGATTTAGCATAATATAGTCCCATAATGAAAATATATTTTTCTCGAATTTTTAAAATTCATTTACTATTTTTCAAAAATCAATTTCTAATTAATTCCTTAAGAAATTAGCTACCTCAAGTTTAACTCCAAAATTCCCAAATCTTGGCAGGACCTTACACATGTTAATGTGAGCCTCCAGTTTAAATTTCATGGTCATCGGAGTTATAGAACTCCGCTATAACATTTTTCGTTCAAAAAACCTAAATATTGAAATGGTCATAACTTGCTCATTTTAAGTCGGAATGAGCTCATTTTTTTGGACACGATGTTCTTTATACCATATAATTTTATGTCCCAAAAGGCCTGAATTTTTCTCACTAATTAAGTGGCCGAAACATCCCTTACAAAAACGTGATGCAGCCTTTTTTGGACATTTTAAAGTTTTGACTCCTTTGCTAAAATCACCCACACGAAAATCTACAACACCTTTTTCATTGATTCCACTTGGATTAGTTAGGTAACTCATAGATCTAACTCTAGGACTTAACCACACTCAAAATTCAAAATATAATAAGAGATTTGGTCAATTGAATTTCATGTTACGCTTTTCACCAAAATCTGGTTTTTAACTCCTTGTGATTTTTAAGAAACTTTCATGTTTTCACATACTAACCAACATAACTCATCATAACACTTACTAATACCACGTATACCCATGATTTTCATTAGTCCAATGCTTTTATTATGACTTTCATCATAAACCACGTAAACCTGCTCATTTTAGTTGAAGAAATATTTGAGGGTTTAAGAAATGGGTTTTAGATCGGGGTCAATACAAAATTCGATTTCACGCTCTAGGTAGGCTAGAAATCTTCAAGAATACGTCAAGAAATTTATTAATGATAGAAATATCATTCAAAATCGCTACTCTTATCCAAGACTTGGATAATGACGTTACATTGATACCAACCGTGACTTTCATCCCAACTTTGATATAAGACGTCACAATGACACCTTACATAAATGTATAGTCAAAAAAGCTGCTTTTAGAAATTAGAATCTTTGGGAAGTGCTCAAGAAACCTTCGTACATGGGAGGCCATGCTTCTAGGTTATGATAGATATCATATGTCCACAGAATTATCCTTGGTTTACCCAATAAACCCTAAAGAAAAATGAGAAGATTACTATCATATTCTTCCCAATGGTGAGTCTTCTCTTGACTTATCATTATCTCCACCGCCTCAAATTGAGAATTATACTTCAAACAAACACCAAGATCATATAGGTAGTGCTCAGAAAATATACTCAAAGAAGTGGATGAGCACAACCACTGCTTTATGATGACACGAGGTTGTATGTCATTAGACATCTTGTATGATAGTGGCAAAACACTCTTCCAACGTTGGGTTCGCTTCACCCTAGTTGATTCACCAAATATAACTACTAAATGATGACCACCGCTCTATTCCATCACATACCCCCGCCGACCTAGCTACACTCTTATTACCCGAAAAGGAATTGTGAAGCAAAAGGGTTAATTAATATATCAAATATTATCCCTATACTCCGATCGACCAATTAAATAACAAATAAACTTAGGTAGGTCATACTAGAAGAATTCCCCGAAGGAATTCTCCCCTCCCCCTCCTAGTTCTTATCTCACATCTTAGCCGTGGATCATATCCTAAGCTCGATACCAACCGCGACGCCCCCAAAATTAGGTATACGCCACCCATCTTGGGTCGCCACTTACATGGTACATAAATTCAAATACAAACTTAATTATACATCCGTCGTAACATATACGACAATACATAAACCGAGAGTTCTAATAGGAATATTGTCATTTAGACAATATCCATACTCAAGGAGTCCTCATTACATTTATTATCACACTATTTAACGTAATAGTGAGGACTACTAATGCTATCTTCGGGACCATCACTCTTTTCCCCGACTCGTCCCCAAATATATTCTCATTTCAAGAATAGTGAAAAAGAAAGGGTGAGCTCAACTAGCCCAAGAAAGAAATATTATAACTAAGATAATGCGAATAAATTATCAATAGTCTTCAACAATGTTAAACCGATAAAATACAATAGACAACCGGTTTAATGCAGCAGAATATATACAATCCATTAAAAGAATCAAGTAGAAAATAAAGTCTACTATCTTTTAGGTTTTAAAAGGTTTTCATAAATTTTATCACTAAGACTCAGTTTAATGAATAAACCACAATATCTAATCATCCCCGTACCACTGGCCAAGGATTTTCATCAAATTATCAATGGTCATGACTATACCGAATCACCCCGGTCATAATCATACCAAAACTATCCATCACCGCATTACAAAGCCATCGAGGACTTTTATCACATCATTTATAACAAGCCATGATTATACCGAATGATCCCTCGTCATAATCATACTAAATTCATCTATGCACGTAAGCCAAAGATAATAACATAATATAACATGAGGATGATGACAATGACATAATAATTCAATAAAACAAGTTCACGAATTAATTTATTCAGAACTAATAACGTCCAAATTGTCAACATGATATCTTTTTGTAGAGTAAAATTCAAGAATGATCGTAAGAATATTTCCATGAAAAGATATTTGGATGAAACGCAAATATCAAGAATATTCTACTAATTTCATGGAGTATAGAAGTCAAAGTTTTAACCAACTATGGTATAATAAAGAATGGAATAACAAAGGAAATCACCATGCATGCGGTGATTGCATGATAAAAAGTTATTCCAATGTAATAATAATAATAACGTAACCAGTCGTGAAATTCACAATCGACAGGATGTTCCAACAAAATAATAAAGATGGAACCGAACCAGATCCTGTAAAACACACGTGATAGGATATTCCAATGTAATGATAAAGATTTAAACCAATCCGTGTAAAACACTTTCGCACGTGATGTTCCAATGTAATAATGAATAATAAGAGAATGTCACCAAGTATAGGGTAAACCACGATAACATTCATTATGTATAGGGTATGCCATAATATGAGTTATTCCAACAGAATAATAAAGAATGGAATAACGAGAGGATTTTCACCAAGTATAGGGTATCTATGTAGATATACAAAGTTATTCCAACAGAATAATAAAGAATGGAATAATGTAAGTTCTCTTCATGAATAAGAAAGAATAACACCCTTTACGATACAACAAATAATATCCCTTACCTTAAAAGAACTCAATATCAAAGTGAAGTAGCGTAAATACTTTTCTCTCTTTCTCTATAGTTTCTCTCTAATTTCTCTCTCTAGAGTTTCAATGAATTCGTAAGAAATAATGAAGGAATGAGCTTTCTATTTATAGGAAAATAGAATGCATAGTAATTAATCCATGAACGGTCCAGATTGATTTACTTTAATCTGACGGTCCATATTTAAAGTAAAATCTTTTAAATAAAATATCATATATTCTATTTATATAAAAATATTTTACTATGCAAACACTATGCAATACTATGCAAAACACTATGCACGCAACACTATGCATAATAAAATATAATATATTCTATTTATAGAATAACTTTAATAAAGTATTACGCTTTTATATAAAAGATGTTTCGCATTTTATTACGTTAATAATACGAATAAAACAAAACGTCATTATCGCTATAATAATTCATATTATTAATCGACAATAATGGAATCAAACCGAGTGACTTCTCACATAAGCATCAATAATCAATACCGGTGTACTACTATGCAACCACACGACATCGTATTTTTACTACCGAAAGTAGTTCAACAAGATCAACCAGAAAACTTCCGCCGTTATTTCAATAAAATATTTTTGTCGCTTTTCTCAATCCGACAATAATTACATTAGGTCCACCAATGATTGAGCCGTTGTATTTAATATTCCCCGCTAAACCGAATATTCCCCGACCAATCGAATATAATATAACCACTTGCATACTTTGCAAAATTTATAAATACTACCCACAACTATAATATTATCTCAAATTCACACCATAATATTAAAAATTATTTCGACAAAATTTAAATCTTTATTGATAAAATCTGGGTCTCACAATCTCCCTCCTTATGAAATTTCGCCCCGAAATTAGGGTGCGATACTGTATGATAAGAGGTGAGGATACCTTGAATACCTTTATCGTTAAAAATATTAAATTCATCTTCGCAATCCGCCAAAGATATTCATTAACAATTCTTCTTTTGCACTACAAAGCAAAGATATACAACTCAGAAAACCAATAATCTTTGAGACGCAGACTTAATATCAGATCACGACCACGAATTATCCATGCACTCATCGGCCAAGGATATTCGTGTTTTCAATTACTCCATGATTATACCGAATAATCCTTGGTCATAATCATACCAAGTCTATCAATGCACTACTGACAAAGATGACTTTTACCACATCCATGAATTAATATTTCATTCATCCACTGAGACTCAAATTTCAATAATTAATCCATATCATCGAATCATCCCCGCTTATCCATGCACTACGAAGGATATTCATTAGTATCACGACCACGAATTATCCATGCACTACTACCAAAGATAATCGTGTATTCATTAAGTATCAATACCACAAATTATCCACGAGCACGGCGAAGATAATACTACTTATCCATGCAAAAAGATAATCGTGTATTCATTAGTATCACGACCACAAATTATCCATGCACTACGGCCAAAGATAATCGATAATCGTGTTTTCAATTACGGTTATGATTATCACCAAAATAATCCTCGGTCATAATCATACCAAGTCCATCTACGCACTACTGAAAGCCATGATGACTTTCAACATAATATAAGCATGAGGATAATGATATAAAGAATCAATCAAATGAGATAAAGGATAAATATTAAACATTTATAATATAATTTATTCAGATTCAAGAATATCCCCATGTTATCAATCACTTAATAATCTCATAATCTAATATCATTAATATTATAACAATATTTTAATCACTTCTTAAATTTATAAAAATTTATCTCAATTGTTTACGCTTTACCATATAATGCATTTAATCATTCAAAATGCCATACTCATAAGA
Organism: Panax quinquefolius; assembly: GCA_020205615.1. Classification (NCBI taxonomy): domain Eukaryota; kingdom Viridiplantae; phylum Streptophyta; class Magnoliopsida; order Apiales; family Araliaceae; genus Panax; species Panax quinquefolius. The sequence goes on along the minus strand of CM035164.1, from coordinate 126,739,367 downwards.
TATTATCACCAATTATCAAATCCTCAAAAAAATATGCATATACTCTATATAGGATTCTCTAGCCATAAAATCCTATTTTCAACTTTTATTACTTCACATAACATATTTAACTCATATGTTCAGAATTAAACTATTTTCATGAAAAATACCAAATCAGTCCCAAAAATATTTCTTTTTGGGATTTAGCATAATATAGTCCCATAATGAAAATATATTTTTCTCGAATTTTTAAAATTCATTTACTATTTTTCAAAAATCAATTTCTAATTAATTCCTTAAGAAATTAGCTACCTCAAGGTTAACTCCAGAAATTCCCAAATCTTGGCAGGACCTTACACATGTTAATGTGAGCCTCCAGCTTTAAATTTCATGGTCATCGAGTTATAGAACTCCGTTATAACATTTTTCGTCAAAAAAACCTAAATATTGAAATGGTCATAACTTGCTCATTTTAAGTCGGAATGAGCTCATTTTTGGACACGATGTTCTTTATACCATATACTTTTATGTCCCAAAAGGCCTGAATTTTTCTCACTAATTAAGTGGCCGAAACAGCCCTTACAAAAACGTGGCAGCAACTTTTTGGACATTTTAAAGTTTTGACTCCTTTGCTAAAATCAGTCCACACGAAAATCTACAACACCTTTTTTATTGATTCCACTTGGATTAGTTAGGTAACTCATAGATCTAACTCTAGGACTTAACCACACTCAAAAATTCAAAATATAATAAGAGATTTGGTCAATTGAATTTCATGTTACGTTTTTCACCAAAATCTGGTTTTTAACTCCTTGTGATTTTTAAGAAACTTTCATGTTTTCACATACTAACCAACATAACTCATCATAACACTTACTAATACCACGTATACCCATGATTTTCATTAGTCCAATGCTTTTATTATGACTTTCATCATAAACCACGTAAACCGCTCATTTTAGTTGAAGAAATATTTGAGGGTTTAAGAAATGGGTTTTGTCTTTGGGGTCAATACAAAATTCGATTTCACGCTCTAGGGTAGGCTAGAAATCTTCAAGAATACGTCAAGAAATTTATTAATGATAGAAATATCATTCAAAATCGCTACTCTTATCCAAGACTTGGATAGTACGTTACATTGATACCAACCGTGACTTTCATCCCAACTTTGGATAAAGACGTCACAATGACACCTTACCTAAATGTATAGTCAAAAACTGCTTTTAGAAATTAGAATCTTTGGGAAGTGCTCAAGAAAACTTCGTATATGGGAGGCCATGCTTCTAGGTTATGATAGATATCATATGTCCACGTAATTATCCTTGGTTTACCCAATAAACCCCAAAGAAAAATAAGAAGATTACTATCATATTCTTCCCAATGGTGAGTCTTCTCTTGACTTATCATTATCTCCACCGTCTCAAATTGAGAATTATACTTCAAACAAACACCAAGATCATATAGGTAGTGCTCAAATATACTCAAAGAAGTGGATGAGCACAACCCACATGCCTTATGATGACACGAGGTTGTATGTCATTAGACATCTTGTATGATAGTGGCAAAACACTCTTCCAACGTTGGGTTCGCCTTCACCCTAGTTGATTCACCAAATATAACTACTAAATGATGACCACCGCTCTATTCCACTCATTACCCCAGCTTCGACCTAGCTACACTCTTTATTACACGAAAGGAATTGTGAAGCAAAAGGGTTAATTAATATATCAAATATTATCCCTATACTCTGACCGACCAATTAAATAACAAATAAACTTAGGTAGGTCATACTAGCGAAGGAATTTCCCGTCTCCCCCCTCCTAGTTCTTATTGAAAGTAGTATGCACACAAGCCAATCATGTTTGATGATAAAGCATATATTTTGTAACAATCTTATTCATTTATTAATAAAAGTATTAATTTATTAAAGGCTTTTAATTATCTACATGATGTTGTTTTATAATATGTGATAAACCCATAGTTTTAAGCAATGCTTTTAGAATAATGATGATGATCATTCTAATGAGATCTAAATTCTTAGAAAGCTTAAAACTAAAATAGTTCCCAATCATTGGATTACTAAATTGGGAATTAGTGAATCCGGATAGATTGGTACATACGTTACTTTGGCTCATTGGATGAGGATGATTGATCTCACGATCATTTGTGTGGAGACACTAAAGCGAGTATGTAGGTGCTTATTAGAGAATAAGTTCAATTGAACGTGGCTCGCTAAGGAATACCTAATGGAGTTTTATTTGCTGTCAATAGAATTCTGTAGTGATAGTAGTACAAGTAATCCTTGGACTTGAGATCATCATAGTATCTTGTGTATGATGAGTTATACTTTGACTTATTCCTTAAGACCCTTAGGGTATATCAAAGGGTATGCTTGGGTATAATAAGTTGTATGCATGGAGATAATGTATGATCAATAAAAAATCTACCACTTAAATAAAAAGAAGAAATGTCCTATGTGATTCGATAAATGACAACCCAAGAGTCCTTGGCGTTGGCGTAAATGAAATTAGAAAGGAGTTTCTAATTTGCATTATTTGAGTTGTGCATTTAAGGATCGAAATACATATAATTAAATAAAATAAGACTTGACAAGAATTCCATGTCTTATATTTAATTGGGACATTGTATGGTGGAAGGATTGAATTGTGCAGTAAACTATTTACTCAAAGGTTCTTTTATGATTAATGTTGAAATCTATATTATCCGGAAAGTCGTTAATCGCTAGGAGGCTTATCCCATTGTAGAATAAATATTATTTATTTAAATAAATTAATTATTTAATTTATTTATTTAAATAAGATTAAATTGTTCTAATTGATTTATTCACAACCTAGGTTTAATATGGAGAACCTAAAGGGTCACACCATAAAAAGGAAGAATAATTATTTAAGAAGTTAATGGCATAATCGTAATAATATGTTAAGTATATTTAATTTAATCTATGGTGATAGAATAAATTAAATAACTTAATATTTATTATTTAATATTTTAGAAATATTAAATATAAATTAATAAGAGGAGTCTTATTAATATTATTACAATTATTATTATTTTAATTTCTAAAAGAGTTTAGGAATTAATTTAATATAAGTACTCTCATTTATTCCTAATTGGATTAGGAAGGAAAATTAGTTAAAGGAGTTTAATTAATTATCCCTAATAAGATTAGGGAGCTTAATTAATTAAAAGAATTTAATTAATTAAATAAATCCCAATTCCTAATTGTTAAGGTGGGTTGCCACATCTATAAATAAGAGAGTCTTATTATTATGGGTGGTGGGGGTTGTTGATTTTTTCAACATACGACATAATTTCAATTGTTGGGAGAGTACACCTTTTCTATAAAGATAGAAAAACTAGGGTTTAGCCAACCACCCTTCTTCTTGAATTTTCTTCTTCCTTGGTAGATCACCCTTTCTGAGGCCAAACATATGGGTGGCTAACGTTGATCAAAGGAAGGAACCAAACCCGTGGATTCAAGATTGAACGCGAAAGGATTTGGAGGTGAACTTGTACTGAGGAAGCTCGATCTTCAAGGGTATGATTTATTCTTTATCTTTTCGTTTAATTAATAATTGTGCATAAAGGTGATCCGGGTATATGGTTTGTAAATTTTTAAACTCGATTTTACACGCTTCGCTTAATTTGTGCAATTTGATTGCGCACATGAATATTACAAACCTAACACTTATCTCACATCTTAGCCATGGATCATATCCCTAAGCTCTGATACCAACTGTGACGCCCCCAAAATTAGGTATACGTCACCCATCTTGGGTCGCCACTTACATACGGTACATAAATTCAAATACAAACTTAATTATACATCTATCGTGTAACATACGACAATATACATAAACCGAGAGTTCTAATAGGAATATTGTCATTTAGACAATATCCATACTCAAGGAGTCCTCATTACATTTATCATTACACTATTTAATGTAATAAATGAGGACTACTAATGCTTATCTTCGGGACCATCACTCTTTTCCCCGACTGCGTCCCAAATATATTCTCATTTCAAGAAGAATAAAGAAAGAAAGGGTGAGCTCAACTAGCCCAAGAAGAAATATTATAACTAAGATAATACGTAATAAATTATCAATAGTCTTCAACAATGTTAAACCGATAAAATACAATAGACAACCAAATTTAATCTGCGTGAGAATATACAATCCATTAAAAGAATCAAGTAGAAAATAAAGTCTACTATCTTTTAGGTTTTAAAAGGTTTTCATAAATTTTATCACTAAGACTCAGCTTTAATGAATAAACCACAATATCTAATCATCCCTCGTATCACTTCGCCAAGGATTTTCATCAAATTATCAATGGTCACGACTATACTTAGAATCACCCCCGGTCATAATCATACCAAAACTATCCATCAACGCATTACGTGCCAATTTGAGGACTTTTATCACATCATTTATAACAAGCCATGATTATACCGAATGATCCCCATAAATCATACTAAATTCATCTACGCACGTAAGCCAAAGATAACATAATATAACACGAGGATGATGATGATGATGACATAATAATTCAATAAAACAAGTTCACGAATTAATTTATTCAGGAACTAATAACGTCCAAATTGTCAACATGATCTCGCTTTTAGAAGTAAATTCAAGAATGATCGGAAGAATATTTCCATGAAAAGATTCTGGATGAAACGCAAATATCAAGAATATTCTACTAATTTCATGGAGTATAAGTCAAAGTTTTAACCAAACCAGGGTATAATAAAGAATGGAATAACAAAGGAAATCACCACGCATGCGGTGATTAGCAGATGTATGGTTATTCCAATGTAATAATAATAATGTAACCGAATCAAATTGAAATTCACACCGGCGGGATGTTCCAACAAAATAATAAAGATGGAACCAGATCCTGTAAAAAACACACGATAGGATATTCCAACAGAATGATAAAGATTTTAACCAGTCCCATGTAAAACACATGCATGGATGTTCCAATAGAATAATAGAAGAATGTCACCAAGTATAGGGTAAAACCACGATCTGATTATGTATAGGTATGTCACAGATACTGAGTTATTCCAATGTAATAATAAAGAATGGAATAACAGAGGATTTCACCAAGTATAGGGTATCTGGCAGATCTGAGTTATTCCAATGTAATAATAAATAATGGAATAATGTAAGTTCTCTTCATGAATAAGAAAGAATAACACTTCTTACTTAATGACAACAAATAATATCCCTTACCTAGAAGAACCTGAATATTGGAAAAGTGAAGTAGCGAATACTTTTCTTCTTTCTCTATAGTTTCTCTCTGTAGTTTGAATGAATTCGTAAGAAATAATAAAGGAATGAAACTTTCTATTTATAGAAAAATAGAATGCATAGTAATTAATCCAATGAACGGTCAGGTTGATTTACTTTTTAATCGACTGATTCCATATTTAAAGTAAAATCTTTAAATAAAATATCATATATTCTATTTATATAAAAATATTTTACTACGCAAACACTACGCAATACTACGCAAAACACTATCTGTTACTACGCATAATAAAATATAATATATTCTATTTATGTAATAACTTTAATAAAGTATTCCGTTTTATATAAAAGATGTTTCGCTTTATTACGTTAATAATACTGAATAAAATAAAACGCCATTATCGCTTATAATAATTCATATTATTAATCGTGATAATAATGGAATCAAACCGAGTGAAACTTCACATAAAGATCAATAATCAATCTGCAGTGCTACTTATCAACCATTACGTGATTCTTTATTTTTTACTACCGAAGTAGTTCAACAAAGATCAACCAGAAAAACTTCCGCCGTTATTTCAATAAAATATTTTTTCGTTTTTTCAATCCGATGATAATTACATTAATGGGTCCACCAATGATTGGTAGTTATTGCATTTAATATTCCTCGCTAAACCGAATATTATTCCCACCAAATCGAATATAATATAACCACTTGCATACTTTGCAAAATTTATAAATACTACCCACAACTATAATATTATCTCAAATTCACACCATAATATTAAAAATTATTTCGATAAAATTTAAATCTTTATTGATAAAAATCTGGTCTCACAAATATTATCTTCAAAAGTTTTTACTCAGTATCGTATCATTTTTTTGGTTAACATTAGGAAATTAATATTTTATATTATTTTTTTGATATTTTTATCTGAAAAGTGTTCTTATAAATATATAAAGATGTAAAAAATTATTACTATAAGATTCATAGAGACGCTTTTTACGTGAAAATATAATTTTATAATTTTCTTAAAATTATAATATTATCTTCGAAAGTTTCTTTTTCATTTTTTTTTTGTTAAAATTATATTGAGAAGTTGTTCACGTGCATGTATTTCTTACGTAAGGTCCAAATAAAGGAGTATTTTTATTAGTATTATACAAATAAATTATAAAAAAAGAAATAAAATCCACCACAGCACAGGTCCGTCCAATTAAAAAGCAGCATGAGCATAAAATACAGAGGAGAAAGCCAGGAGGCTGACAGCATAGCTTGCGCCTAAACCAATGGCCATGGCAGCAATAATACCCACTATATTACTGTTGAATTGATATATATTGTTGTGCCTCTCTCTAAAAGCTTAAATTTTTAGAGATGAATTGATTATCTGATGAGTTAATTATTTAACATTTAGGATCTTGGTTGCCTTTTATACGGGAGTTAGTTACCTAAGAAACACTGTATCACTGTCACTCTTGTTAAAGACGAAGTCACCCATGCCTATAATATTCCATTGATTTCATCCCCAATTTTTAATTTTTTTTATCAATTCATATAAATGCTTCGATTTCTCTCCTTACGCCCTTCTCTTTCCCCTTCCAATATCCCTTCTAAACCCCAAATTCTTCCTCTAATTTCAAACACGAAGAGATCACAAATGGGTTCATCTTACACGACGTCGTCTCAACCCTCCAGTCTCTTGTTCCGCCAGCTCTTTGAGAAGGAGTCATCTACTTATACTTACCTTCTTGCCGATGCTTCTCACCCTGAAAAGCCTGCCCTGGTTCGGTTCTTAATTTCATACTTTTTTTATTCTTTAATTCGGGTAATATTATTCTGGTTTAATTGAGTTTGTTGTTTATCTTGATGCTAATTTGGGATAAGGAATTATGGGTTTTGGTAAATGACCACAATTCTGAATTTCCCTTTGGTGGTTATGGGAGTTTGAAGTTCACCAGCTCAGTCTTTTATACTCTTGCAAAAATTTTGTCCTTTAAATTATTTTTACTTCAGGTGGAGTTGAAAATTTTGTCTTATTTTAGACTTTTGAGGATGTGTAGCACAGTGTTGGAACACTTGATTGTTCTGACTTTTTTAATTTGGGAACTAAGTATAATGAAATAAACTGATAAAAACTTATTAGCAGTAAAACAATTCAAATCATATGGATCCGTATGTGTTATGATGAAGATCAAGTTTAATTTCCTCTGGAGTATCTTCTTTCCTCTAGCAGTACAATCTAAGTTTGACTAATATCTATTGATCTTGAATTTCAAAAATTACTGAGCAGCAAAGGAATTTGAATTAGTTTGTCTGATGGTCAAAAATGAAAACGATGAAATTGATCGTGAAGTAAATGAAGTTCTATACGTGAAAAGGTTGGAACTTGTTAGTGGATTGTTTGAAGTTGAAAGGTTTGTTGTCTTATATTAATGAATTGATATTTGTTTTAGCTCCTGATGATTACTGTCAAAGCGTCAATATCATATTTATGTTCATTTAAGGTCAACCAGCAATAGCAGATCCATGTCTACAACGAATTAGCTAATCAGATGCGTACCATGTACATTTGCCTAATTCGTTTGTTGGTTGCTGACTTATGCAGTTGGTTGACCCGGTAGACACGACAATTGAAAGGGATCTTTCTCTTATTAAAGATCTGGGTTTAAAGCTTATCTACGCTTTAAACACCCATGTACATGCTGATCATGTGACTGGGACGGGCCTACTTAAGGTTACTCCTGGCTTTCTTTCATCCAGTTATTTTGTAGTTGAATTCTTACCAGTTTGTTAATTTATTAATTTTGTTTGTCACTGCTCATGTAGAGTAAGGTCCCTGGTGTGAAGTCTGTCATTTCTAAAGCAAGCAATGCTAAAGCTGATCTTTTTGTTGAACCTGGTGACAAAATCTATTTTGGTGATCTTTTCTTGGAGGTAAGCCAACATGTTCTTATACAAAATGTATTCTCCCCCGGGCCCGTTGGAATAAGTTGACTGATATGATTGCCTAGTCAAGTTGCAGAGTGTTATATTTTTGAGGTCCTCTTGATTCAGTGTTACTTAATGCCAGGTGCTTGGGATGGTTTTTCTTACAAAAGATGAAATGCATACCATATTCAGGCAATGCGTTATTAAAAACTAAATTATATTGTAACAAACAGTAAATAACCTTGATCTCATAAAAGCAAATATAAAAAGAATATGTTCAGTTTTATTTCTATGATAAATATTGAAGTCAAACACTGATGCAATGTTGTGATAATAATTACAATAGTGGAAGATTCAGAGATCTTAAACTGATCAAAACTTAAGCATACAAACTATATGTATGACCTTTAAAGTTATAAATATAAACTTAGAAACAAGGAGACAAGTAACCAGATGTGGGTAGGTTTAGGTTTGTAAAATTGTAGTAGGGAGAATTACTAACAAAAAAGAAATCACTATGGGAATTTGAACTCAACTGCGAGAACCATAGCACTTGGATATAGATAGTATCACAACTTTGTACATTTGACAGGTCAACTATACATCATACCATTTCCATTCCAAACTTAATGATTTTTATTTTATTTTCTTGGAATCATGGGTATCCAACCATCTTAGAGCATTCGACTAAACCTACGGGTACATGTCCCCCACAAGAGTTGTGCACCTGTCAAATCCAAACATAAGCTTGTGTGGGCACACTTTAGAGTTGGCAAGCTTTGATTATGTGATCTTCCCCATATTATGGTTGATCACATGCCATTGAATCAACCCCGTAAGTTTAAACTACCCTGTTAGTTCTGGCATCTGCTAGTTTGCCCACTGTTCTACATAAATGGCTTGGTATTCAGTTAATCCATTTAACAAGAAAAATCTGCCAAGTGGGGCTATATCGTGGTGGGTTCTACCCTGTAGCTTCATGCCTTTTTTCGCTGTTTTTTATACATATTAGAATGATGATTGAAAGTTTACAAAAAGAAGTTATGGATACATATATTCTAAAATGTTTTTAATTTAGTGAGACCAAATTAAAACTTGTTGTGTCTTTCAATTGTTACCTTTAAGAAAGGGTGGATGCACTCACGGCATGGGGGGCAAGTGCCCACCCTTGATTTTTTTTTTTGTTGTTGCAAGTATAGGGTTAATATTGTAAATTGGTGCTCACCCTAAAAAAAAAAGACTCGAGTCAAGGTACAACCTAATAATTAAGTATATTTAATATCCTCTTTTAACTTCAAATTTCAATTTTTATTTACACAAGTCTATTTGATTTCTCCCAAATTTTAGAGTTAAAAGTTAAATATCATTAAATTTTTCTCTATTTTTTTAAAAAAAATTATCCATGAATACTTAATTTTGTTCTTATTTATTTTTATACATTCATGTTAATTAGTACATCCACACATACTCTTTAGCTTTATAATATGGCTTAAATATAATTTACTACCTTAAACTATAGGTCATATTCCACTTCGGTGATCTACCTTTTAATTTTGTCAATTAGATGATTGAACTATTAATTTTTTTTCCAATCAAGAATAATTGATAGTCACGTCGTAAATCACGACGTGCTTTATCTCAAAGGGTCGTTAATCAAATTTGAGTTGTAATGAAAAATAATTTTTATTTATTGATTAAATAATTTTGATATAATAGAGGGTAAAATGGTCACAACCCATAAAAATTAAAGCATGTTAGGGTTTTACTTTTTAGATCTGTATAGATCTGAACTTTGCCCTAATTTGATCTCCCTGCAAACTCCCATGGGTGAAATCGCACTTCTTCAGTCACAAGATCTCCTCAAAAATAAATATCCTCATCAAAATTTTAATGATTTCGCCATGAAATCCCGTCAAAAATCAAGCTCTGATGGGTCGACACTTACTTCCAATCGGAGAAGAAAGAGCCCCACGGTCACCAGTCCACTGTCGAAACCCAACCTTTGATGGATCAAGTGAAATTGAAATCAACAATAACAAAGAGCAAATTATCAAACACCTCCAGATGTGCAGAATTTGAAGGTTGAAGAACTGGACGATTTTGTGCTTTCTTCTACTAACAGGTTGAGTCCCGAACATGAGGTTTTGACGAAAAAGTGATGCATTGCTGATTTCTATGCCGGATCTGGGTCATTGTTCAAACCCAAATCTGATCTAAGAATACCCCCTCCTCCGCCATCTTCACTCTAAAAACTTGGATTTGTTTTTCTTAGTAATTGTTGATTTTCATCTCCAATGAAAAAAAGACAAAAAAGAAAAAGAAAAGAAGATCATGAAGATGTAGATTTCATCTTCAATTTGTTGTGTTTGATTTTTTTTAGAGGATCTATGTTAATTTATGGGTTGATTTTGAGAAAGGAGAAGAGCTTCAATATTCTTTGTGATCGGAGGCTTTGGACGATAAACAGGAACATAGTTGAGTTGGAGGAGAGAGATAAATCAGTTTGACGAATTTGCCCTTTATTATAATAAATGTGTAATTAAAAATTAAAATACTCTTTTTTAGTTACAAATCAGTTGACTAATGGCCATTTCAGATAAATGCGTCCAAGAATTTCTCGATGTACAGACTAATTTATTGCGAATGGAAAAAATTAATAGTTCAATCATCTAATTGACAAAATTAAAAAGTTGATCACCGAAGTGGAATATTACATATAGTTTAAGGTAGTAAATTATATTTAAGCCTTATAATATATATTGAAGTTTTTGGCATGTGTGTCATTAGATGTTGAATTTAAATCGATAGACATAAATTGTGAATATATAATTTTGATTAAAAACTATAGGGTGTTTAATTTGTTCCTATTATTAATTTTTTAGTTTGTTTTATTATTATTTGTTGAATTTGTATTTTGATATTTTGAATCAGAATAAATAAATATATTTAAGAAAATTTTCAAGATCTAGCTCTACTAAACGTGCTCGATCCAAATCTTTTTCCCTATTTAATATATCTACTCAAGAGTCAATTAGTCATGTTCCAGTCCAAGAGCAACATAATGAAACTATTTCTTCACAAAAAGATATATTTGTTACCATTAAAAATAGGGTGATTATAAAACAATTTCAAGAAATAAAGCCTCAAAGAATAATTTTGTATCTACTTTTATGTGTGTTTAATTGAAAATTATATTTGATATTTTTTTAAAAAAAAATTAATAGAAAAGTGCCCACCCTTCACAAAAATCATGTGTGTCTTTAAGTTAACCCTACAATGACCATGAATGTTTGCATGCACATGCACTTTTAACTTTGAAGTCCGTTAATTCACAATTTTAAATTACATCCTAAAAGCCTTTTATGTTAAATGCAGGTTCGCGGTACTCCGGGTCATACCTTAGGTTGTGTTACATATGTTACAGGAGATGGATCTAATCAGCCTCAACCAAGGATGGCTTTCACGGGTGATGCTCTACTGATACGCGGATGTGGGAGAACAGATTTTCAGGTATAGACTCTTGAAAAGAACTTGCTTACTCTTGGATTTTTTAGCATAAGATGCAATTGTTTTGAATCTTAGTTCCTTTTTAAACATTCTTGGTAGAAGAATTATATTCCCTCCGTTTCAAAATTAGAGATACAATTTGACTTTTAAGGTCAAACAACGGCATATTAAACTTCAAAATTGGTATTACTCATAAAAGTTTATAATGAAATGATTTTTGTGATTAATAGTTTTTGTTATATATTATACAATTATAATAATTGTATCAACTAAAATTATATAAATTTACATCAATTTAAAGTTTAATATCGTTGTCAATTCTCAAAAGCTCAAATCAGATTCTAATTTTTAAACTAGGAGACATCTCTATCATTTAAGTGGTATTAGAATGAGGTGGCTAGGCATGTACTGTTGATTATCTTGTTGGTTTCTCAAGCCGCAGATATTAGTGGATGGTTAGAAATGGATGGCCTTTTTAGGTCAGACATGGACTGTGTTTGATTGTCCAACATAGTGGTCTTTGCTGCGAAAGTAATGAAGTAATAAGTATGATACCTAATTTAATTTCAACATTTTTGCAGGGTGGGAGTTCTGAGAAGCTATATAAGTCGGTGCATTCACAGGCAAGGACATAAAAATAGTATGTTGTAGTTAGTAGAAAATGGAATAGGAAACTCAGAATGGTATATCATGAATCTTTCCTTTAAGTGTCACTCATTTCCGTTATCTCATGGACCAGATCTTTACATTGCCCAAGGACACATTGGTATATCCTGCTCATGACTACAAAGGTTTCACTGTAAGAGTACATCTAATGCCTTCTATTTCTTGGATAGTCAATGATTCCATGCTAAAGTAGCTGCTCCTTAAACCTTATCATTTCCAGGCTAGTACTGTGGGAGAGGAGATGCAATATAATTCTCGCCTTACAAAAGATGAGGTTATTCTCCATCTGCGAAGTGTATTTCGTATTGTAAATACAGCATCTACTGATCTTGGTTGTGTGTATAAAGCAAAAATAACCCTCTAACCTGGTTCTTTCTGGAATTTTGGAATCTAGATCTGAAAACTGGTTCTTCAAAATGTAAAACCAAGTTCTTCATTTCATTATTTCTTAGAAAAGAATTCCAATACCATAACTTGAGCAAAGTTACTTGCGTATTGACAAAGATATTTCTAAAAAAAAATAGCTTCACTGAATTTATTTAAAAATCAACCTTTTCTTCACCTAGGAGTTAGCTTCCTATCAAGCTTGATAGAAAGTATGCAGAGGACATAATTTTCTTCATATATTCTTTCATAAGGGAGTCTTGTTTCTGAAATTGTTGGTTTATCAAAAACGTTTCTGACATTGATAAACTTTGTGATATTCCGAGAGCTTTGCAAAGCTTGTTAACGTAACAAATGATGATATTTTATAATTCTAGAATGTAGAATTGGAATACTGGATATACTATTGATACGATAAACAGAGATGTTTTGTTCATTATTTTTTTTATATACAATAAAAAAATCTGTGCTGAAGGTTGTCTATTATTTGCATATCTTATACTCTTTCAACTTCTTCTAATCTTTCTATTCTAATTTACTTGAATTATGGAAAACTTTTTCTTGCAGGAAACTTTCAAGAATATCATGGAAAGTAAGTATTTACCATTCATCGACTTCTGCTAGCTAAAATTTCATTTTACATATGTTCTATGCACTTAGTTTGCTCATTATTTTTAAACTGACAAGCTCATACAAATCTGAACAGACTTGAAGTTGTTGTATCCTAAGATGATTGACATAGCAGTTCCCGCCAATATGGTTTGTGGGTTGCAAGATCCGAGTTTGAAAGCATGCATCTGAATTCCAAAAGCCTGCTAATACTGTTAGTTGGACTCTCTCATGTCTCCTGAATAAATTTGATCCTAATGTAGAACAGTGTTTATATGTAAAATTGATAAAAATGTGGACTTATTGGCACAGATACATTAAACTGATGAATATGGGTTTGGGGAAAAGATGAGAATAAAATGGCGCCGACGAGAAGATTTTCATATGATCAAATGTAGTAACATGTTGCTTACGCCGTAATGGTGAAACTTGTACCGATTAAAAAGATTGCTTAAATAAAGATTTATCATCATCTGCCTCTCCCAGGGTCACTTCACTTGTTTGAGTAATGCTGTCTCTACGTTGTCTAGGGTTAAATTTTGTAAAAAATAAATGGATTGGACTAATTTCAAAGGAATTTGGTATGGAGATGAGACCTAATACTTGTGTTTTATGCAAGTGGTGAAGGAAAGTCATTGTGGTGGTGCAAACTGCAGACTAATGACTCTTACGCTTGCTTTACGAGCTTGTAATGTAAAAAAAAAAATAGAAAACTTAAATTAGAACAGAAAAGAAAAGAATAGAAAATTTGAAGTTTTCTTTTGTGTTGTTTCCGAGTTTTTAATAAAAAAGAATAGAAAATTTAAAATTGAGGACATTAGTTGTAATTTAAAATTTATTATATTAAAAGTTGAGGATAATATGGAAATTATAAAAATATTACTTATTTCAATTTCTTTTCCGTCCAAATCAGGCCAATTTTGGGCGGAAAACTTTGACAGGAAAAGTGGTCAAGTTTTCTATCCATTTCTTTTCTTTTTTCATTTATTAAAAAATTCAGAAACATAAGAATTGGAAAGAAAATCTAAATTTTTCGTCCATTTCTTTTTTTTTTGTCAATTTTAAAACTCAGAAACAGAGAGTTGGAGCATCAGGTCCACATTTTATTTATTTATTTATTTTGTAAATCTGCTAAATTTTAAACTGAGGTTATTCTTTTTGTTTTCACTTCCTTGTTTTCTCGAATCTCGAAATTTAATATCTAGGGATTGAATTCTTGTGATTCTTTTTTTATGTTCTTCCATCACTTTTCACTATTTTCATTGGGTCACACTCACACTTGCAGATCAATTGATAGTCATTATAAACCCTATTCCATCATATATATTTAGTAATTGTATGTGTCCATAGAATTTATCAGGAAACCTTGAAAACACAAATGCAAAATAGATAATTAATCATAACCCTAAAGATATATAGAACGTGATTGATCAAAAATTGGAATAATGAAGGTAGGGAATGGAATGACTTATTTATATGTAATGAAAAAAATTGTGATTGGTTGTTATTGGAATGAAAAAAATTGTGTTTGGTTCTTTGGGGATGGGAAAACATATGTAATAATTCATTCTAACTAGAATGAAATGAATCATTCCACTATTCATTTCATTCTTTATTCTATTTCTTCAATCCAAACTGGACCTGACAAAATATGGGTTTGGTACGTTATCCATTTTTAATATGGTTTGTATGAGTTGAACTCAAATGGTTATAGTTTTAATATAGGTCGACCCATATTTTACTTTTTAAGATTTATGTACTTTCTCTTTTTTCATCTTTTAATTAATTATCTCTATAATTTTTCTAATACATTATCTTTCTAAAATAAATTAATATACTTTCTCTCTCTAAAAATTTATATAGTGTTCATTCAAAAATTAATAAATTAATATACTTTCTCTCTCTAAAAAGAGTCTCATTTTAATTTTTAAAGTCTCATTCAAAAATGATTTATCTCAATGCACTACACTTGCTCTCTTTCTATTTTGGAGTATGATTCCCAAATGAAAACCTGTAAAAAAGGAGTTGAATATATTTTTTTGGGTGTGGGGGCTGGGCGGGGTGGGCGACGTGGAGGTGTATACATAATCAATAAATATTATTTTTTTTTTGGGTGGGGGAGGTTGATTGGTTACCTTGGTATAAAGGTTTGGTTACCTTGGTATAAAAGTTTGATTACCTTGGTACGAAGGTTTGGTTATCAACATTACATTACACATCACTCTCTTATCTCTCTTTTTCCTATGCAGAAAACAAAATTTGTGCAGTCTTTATGTATTATTTGGTTACATGTAGCATACATTTATTACTTTTTTGTTAGTATTTTTAGATTTTTCTGGACTTGTACTCTTTCCCATAAATCTCTTTTTATAATAATGATAAATATGTCTTCCTATGATAATTAGAAAAAGATATTGGGTTCTTCTCTATCTTGGAATATTTTTTCAGATTGGTCTATGATCTTTTCTGTTATACTCGTATTTTACTTCTGTTTTGTTATTTCATCCTCTATTACAGGTATGCGTGAATATTTTTCTCAAACCGATGAAAGAAATGCTCTTCCACGAATACTTGTTATGGTCAATATGGCGTCAATTTCTATTCCTGTAAACAATGGTCTAAAGTTGCACGGGTCGGCTATTCATCGTAGTCATTCTCTTGATCAAATAAGTGCTATGTGAGGGAGATGGAGGTTTGAATTTGAATTATTATTTTGAATTTGAATTTGAATTTATTTTTGTTGTTAGATCCCAGATATTTGAATTTTAATTATTAATTATGTGACGCTCCCAAAATTAGGTATATATCACCCATTCTGAGTCGCCAGATACATGGTGCAAAATTCAAATACAACTTCATTTATACAATCTGTTGAAATCGTCAGATAGAATACGACCACGCTTAATCATGAGTTTTAATACAAATGTATGTAACTCTCATATAGTGCCTCGACCACAACCTTACAATGGTACTTTACATAAAAGTATAGTCAAAGATTGTTTTAGAAACTAAAATATTTGGGAAGTGCTCAAAGAAACCTTCATATACGGGGGAGGCCATGCGTCAGGTTATAATAGATATCTTATGGCCCGCAGAATTATCCTTGGTTGACCTAATAGACCCCTTAAAGAAAACGAGATGATTACTATCATCTTCTTTCCAATGGTGAGTCTTCTCGACATATAACTATCTCCACTTTGTCTCCAAGTGAATATTATATTTTAAATCAACTCCAAGATCATATAGGTAGTGCCCAGTAAATATACTCGTGAAGTGGATGCGCACAACCCCTCATCTTATGATAACACGAGGTTGTATGTCATTAGACATCTTGTATGATAGTGGCAAAACACCTTCCAAAGTCAGGGTTCACCTCACCCTATTTGATTCACCAAATATAACTACTAAATATTGTATAGAATACAACACACTTTTCTATATTGTTTAAGGAGAACCTTCACAACCTAGAGACCAATCGTTCTATTCCCCTGTTATCCCCGTCAATTCGTGACACTCTTATTACACGAAAGGAATTGTGAAGCAAAAAGGGTGAGCACAACTAACCCAGTAAGAAATATCATGACTAAAGATAATTAAATTATCAATAATAAATCAGAGATTTAGAACATATGGTAGATGATAAAACTTTTCAACCATAGTTGTAGTGGAACGAGCAATCCATTAGAAGAGTCAAATAGATCATAAGGTCTATTATCTTCTCTATGTTAAAAGTCCACTAATAATATTTTATCCATGTAAAATAAATCAGCAGGTTCCTCATCCCACAATCATATGAATAACTCATAATCATAATTGTGGTTCTAAATTCTCTTCGCAACTAGAACGAAGATAATTCTCATCACCTATCTTCACCTGAAACATCAAAAATCATGGTTATACCAAATCAGAATTCCTGCTCATATTCATACTAATAAATTCATCTTTGCACCACGGCCAAAGATATTCATTAACAATTCATCTTTGCACTACATGCCAAAGACATACAACTGTATTTTAGAAGAGTCAAGTAGAACATGATATCTACTATCTTCTACGCATTTAAAAGTGTATAATAAATATTTTATCGCTGAGACTCAACTTAATAAATAATCCACATCATCGAATCACCCCTGCATTACGGCCAAGGATATTCGTTAATATCACATCCATGAATTTATATTTCATCACTGAGACTCAGCTCGATAATCAATCCATATCACTGAATTATCCATGCACTACGGGACCCAAAGATATTCATTATTATCACATCCATGAATTAATTTTTCATCCCGAGACTCAACTCAATAATTAATCCACATCATCGAATCATCCCCGCACTACGTGCCAAGGATATTCATTAAGATCATCGCGACCACGAATTATCCATACACTACGGGCCAAAGATAATTGTGTTTTCATCAACTGGCCCCGATCATGCCATAAAACAATTCATCTTTGCACCTTGGCGAAGAGAAATCCATAGCCATAATCATACCAAAAACCTGCTCATCAATGCACTACGGCCAACGAGGACTTTTTTCCACATCATTTGTAACATTACTACCATGATTATATCGAATAATCCTCAATCATAATCATACCAAGTCCATCTACGCACTACAAAGCCCACGTATGACTTTCAACACAATATAAGCATGAGGATGATGATGATGATATAAGAATCAATCAAATGAGATAAATGATAAATATTAAACATTTATAATACAATTTATCCATCGCTCAATAATAACCAAATGTTATCAATCACTTAATAATCTCATACTCTAATATCATTAATATTACAACAATATTTTAATCATTTCTTAAACTTATAAACAATTTATTTCAATTGTTTACACTTTATCAAATAATGCATTTAATCACTCAAAAATGTCATACTCATAAGATTTTATAATCAATGATCAAATCCCTCATCAAAATCTGCATATACCCTATATAGGATTCTCAAGCCATAAAATCCTATTTTCCAATTTTATTACTTCTCATAACATATTTAATTCATTTACTCATAACTAGTTCATTTTTATGAAAAATATCAAATCTATTTTTTTTCTGGGATTTAGCAGAATATAGTCCCATCTTGAACATATATTTTTTTCAGAATTTTTAAAATTCATTTACTATTTTTCATATGGATAAAACTGTCGAATATTTAGATATTTATCATAAATTATACTTTTGTCCAAAAATTACGAAATTTACATGGTATACTCCTGTTATACACATGTAATCCCAATAAAAATTTTATCAATTTTGGAGTTAACTACAAGGAGTTATAAGGGTTTACTTTTAAAATAGTCTTTTTCCATAAAATCCATAACTTTTAATCTATACATCCAAAACTCGCCATTTTTGGACACAATCTAGAAAACTCATCAAATTATCATTTTAAATTTTTCCAGAATTTTTGATGGTCAAAAAATTTAAAATCGCCCCATGGCGTAAATCCTTTTTAATGAAAATACTATTCGCATGAATACGAAGGATCATTCACCACGCATGTAGTAATCCACATGTATGCGTTATTCCAATGAATAATAAAGAATGGAATAATAGAAGAATTCACCATGCGTCATGGATCGACCGCATAAAGTTATTCCCAATAGAATAATAAATAATGGAACTAGTCCCAGATAAAACGCACAAACATGATATTTTCGACGAGAAAAATAAATAATGGAACCAGTCCAACAGAAATGCACGTACGTGATATTCCGGAGAATAATAAAGAACTAATAATAAATAATAGAACTAGGTCAAAGTAAATTACGCGACCGATAGGATATTCCGGCGGAATAATAAAGAACGAAATAATAGAAGAATTTCACCACGTATGCAGATGTGATAAACAAAGTTATTCCAATATAATAATAAAGAATGGAATAATAGAAGAATTTCACCAAGATAGGTGTATCCACAGATACTGAGTTATTCCAATGTAATAATAAAGAATGGAATAACAAAAGTTCTCTTCATGAATAAGAAAGAAAGAATACCCCTTACGAAGTACAACAAATAATATTCCTACCGTAAAAGAAGAGTATTCCATCTTGTAGGCAAGGATATACTCGAAGAAAACTCAGATTACGCTTCAAAAAGCTTTTCTTAAACTCTAAAGAAATACGCCAAGATTATAGAAGAAGTTAACTCTATATAGTTTCTCTCTGTAGTTTCAAATTGAATTCGTGAAATAATGAATGAATGAAATTTCTATTTATAGAAAAATGGTGATCGCATAAGAATTAACTCATGAACATCTCCAAATTGATTTACTTTTAATCTGACGATCCATATTTAAAGCAAAATCTTTTAAATATATTCTATTTATAATCTAATAAAACGAATAACTTTATAAAAGATTTTACTATGCAAAATATTATGCACAATAGAATATAATATATTCTATTTATAGAATAACTTTATAAAAGTATTATGTTTTATATAAAAAACTTTTCTGTTTTATTACATTAATAATACCAATAAAACAAAACTGAGTGACTTATCACATAAGCATCAATAATCAATACCGTGCTATTTACCAAAATAGAAAAAAATTTTGAATACTTTTATTTCATAAAATTCGGGGTCTCACAAATTATGGCAGTTATTTCTCCTTGATTTTAAGTTTTCTTATTAATGTGAATTGCGTTATTTTTGTAATTATTTTATGGATATATGATTTTTGTAAATACTTTTTAATTGTTGTATATTAGTGTTAAGGACCCTTAACTATAATTACATGGGTTGGTTAGCTATTTTTATTTATTTAAGTTGGGTAAAATTTAGAACCATATTTTTTTTAAAAAGTATAGGCCCAACCCGATTAACTATTTTTTGACCTATATTTCATTCCAAATCGAAACCAAAAGTTATTTTCACCCATATTTACATATTCAACAAGCTCAATTTCTCATGGTTCTGTTTCTCTAGTTAATCTTAATTTACGAATACAAATTAATTACTTTGTCCTTATATTAAATCTATCTGTTTATAAACATATAGGAAATATAAAAGATTTAAGTAAAATTTAATTATGTAGACACTCCACATTAATATTAAATTTAATTTTTAAAAAGTCAATATTAATATTATAATTTGGAATGAAAGTGTACAACTTATTTCTATAAGAATCATGTTATATATTGTGAAAGATTTCATTCAAATTACGATTATCATGATATATTAATACATGAGATTGAATAATATTATAAAATTAACCCGTTATATATATTAAATACATCATAAAAATACTATCAATTAAATTATTTACGTAACTCACAATAAAAAACTCGATATATAAATTCAGAATATATATATATATATATATATATATATATCATTTTCCTTTCTATAATAAATTAATCAAATAGACCACCTCTTTATAACTATACAGAATCCAGATCCAATCTTTATACTGTGCATCATTTAGTTTTCTTTATGGGGTTTCTTCAAGTCACTGGACAGCAACATTTGATCTAGAAATTAATACTATATACAAAGATTATTAAACTGTGTACTCAATAAATGTGAAATGATATAATAATATTTTAATTGTCGTGTTCATTGAATTTGGAAAGCAACACTTGATCTAGAAATTGCTCTATAATGCGGGTGCATTATTGTTTCTGGTCAAATAGAAATGTAATAATATTATTATTATTATAATAATATACTCTCTCTCTCTCTCTCTCTCTGTTTTAAAACATAAATATTATTTATAAACTAATACTCTCTTAATTCCTTTTTCAATCGATGTTAAATATAATTAATATTTTATCTAATTAGTTAAATTGTGAATAAAATCTCAATATTATCATTTTTAAATTTACTAAAAAATGAAAATAAAAATCTATTAGTATTTAACATATGAACAGAATTTTTTATGATTTTTATATATGCAACTAAAATCAAGGCCCGAGCGTAACATTAATTTCAATGTAGGTAGAACCAAGTGACGTATCAACAAAGTCTACGCCCTTAATAATACTAACAGATTATTTTCTTTCATATATAAATTATTTTATTTTCACATAAGATTTTGTAATAATAGAATTAACTTAAAAATTTAAATATTTTATCTCAAATAATATATTAAATAATGTACAATCATTATATTGAGTGTACATATCTTTCTGATTTAGCTGTATTATATTATTCGTGACATATTTGATAGAACAAATAAATTTTTAATAATATACTCCCTCATTTCCTTAAATATAAGACATTTGAGAATTTCAATAAATTATTAATTATTTAGTTTTTAAAATTATTCTAAATATTAAATATAATTTTAGTTCTCTCATTATTTTTAATTTAATAAATAATATTTTTTCAATATAAAATAATATAAATAATTAATATTATCTTAATATTTATACAAAACTCTAAAAATTAATATTATAATATCAAGGGACAGATGGAGTAATACAGTAGTCGTTAACTCTATAAATTTACTCCATGCAGCAATCTCTATACGAACTCAGATACTCGATCCACGTGAAATGAAATGACATAATACTAATATCTTGGTTATTTTTTTATTTTTATCTTAGTTGTCCTTTTTTTTTTGCACTTATTAAAAAAAGAATAGAATAATAAAATTATTTATATTTAAATTTTTATTTAATTACATAATATTTTGTTCATGACTAATAAATACTCCACTAAAGATATTATAGGTAAATTATTATAAAAAAAATTATTTAAGATAAGTAGACATTTAATTTGGAACTACTTAAAATAATACTACTAATAAAGACTTTTGTCATGAGATAAAAAGAGTGTTATATTTTATAAGAATCTCAAACTTTTTATAAATAAAGATGAATTTTCTATAAATATTATTTTTGAATATTATGGAATAAATTTGATATAATGTTATAGTTGTGGGTAATATTTATAAATTTTGCAAAAGTAAGTAAGTTGTTATAAAATATTCGTTTGGTTTTAATATTATTTTGTTTAATATTCGTTCGACTACCAATCATCATTAATGGACCCCACAACGGAGTATTGTCGTGGTTAGAAAATGACAAAATTATCTTTCTATAAAAATAACTACGGAGGTGTTACTATAGTTAAAATTGTTGAACTACCCTAGGTAGTAAAAAAACAATGTACGCTGCGTGGTTGCATAGTAGCCTTTGGTATTGATTATTGATCTTTACGTGAGAAGTCACTTAAATTTATACTCAATTATTCTTCTACAAAGAATCTTCCGTCATATCTCTTATATTATCGATTCAATTATTGTCACAAGATCATCCAGTATAATATGTTATATTATTAATTGAGACGACAAGTTATAAATGATTAATAATTGTTGAAAGATTAAAAATGTGTTGATTAAAATAAAATGATTTGTGGTAATATTTATTCAATCCTTGATGTATATAAAGAGTTACATTATGAGGCGTTTGTGGTAAGTTTGATTATTTTATGGGGGCCCATATGTCATCATCTAAGAGTCTCTTCGTCAATAGTAATTACCTACGTGAATAGTAATTACCTTCGTCAAATAGTATTTACCTTCGTCAATAGTAATTACTTTCTTCATAGTAATTACCTTCGTCAATAGTAATTACCTTCATCAATAGTAATTACCCCTTCGCAAATAATAGTTGTCCTTCAATATTACCAAGAGTTAACTCGCCTTTCTTCTGATTGTTCCAAGGGTTAATTACCCTTCAAGAAATAGTATTGTCTCTTCATATTACCAAGAGTCATTTTGACCTTCATTAAAGACCAAGAGCCACCCTCGCTTTTTCTATAAATGAAAGTTTCATTCCTTCATTATTTATTACGAATTCAATTTGAAACTCTGAGAGAAAACTATAGAGAAAGAAAGAAAAGTATTCTGCTACTTCACTTTTCCAATATTCATTTCTTCTAAGGTAGGAAATATTATTTGTTGTACTCAGTAAGGGGTGTTATTCTTTCTTATTCATGAAGAGAAACTGTTGTTATTCCATTTCTTATTATTCATTGGAATAACAGATATATCTGTTATTTTCCTATACTTGGTGACATTTCTCTATTATTCTCGTTGAACATCCTCATCATATGTTTTACACCGGACTGGTTCCGCCTTTATTATTATTCTATTGGAACATCCTGTCATGTGTTTTACACCTGACCGGTTCCGCCTTTTATTATTATTACTCGTTGGAACATCCTCATGTACATGTGTTTTACGCCGGACTGGTTCCATTCTTTATTATTCTGTTGAACATCCTCATCTGCATGCGTTTTACGCTTTGGTTCCATTATTAATTATTCATTGGAATAACTCCTGCTTCATGCGATCATCGCATGCATGGTGATTTCTTTTGTTATTCCATTCTTTATTATACCCAGTTAAGTTAAAACTTTGACTTCTATACTCCATGAAATTAGTAGAATATCCTTGATATTTGCGTTTCATCCAAAGATCTTTTCATGGAAATATTCTTCCGATCATTCTTGAATTTTACTCTACAAAAACAATGATCATGTTGACAATTTGGACGTTAATAATTCTGGATAAAATAATTCTTGAACTTGTTTTATTGAATTCTTATATCATTGTTATCATCCTCATGTTTATATTATGTTGAAAGTCATCTCATGGCACATAGTGCATAGATGGACTTGGTATGATTATGACCGAGAGACTATTCGTGTAATCATGGCCCGTAATGTTACAAATAATGTGGTAAAAAATCCTCGATGGGACGTAGTGCATTGATGGACGATTGTTGGCATGATCATGACCATTAATGAATACACAACTATTCTTGGCCCGTAAGTGCGTGAATAATTGTGGTGCGTGATACTTAAAGAATATCCTTGGCAGTAAGTGCGGGGTGATTCGATGATGTGGAATATTTATTAAAGTTTGAGTCTCAAATTTATAACAAAGATGATAAAACCTTTTAAATCATAAAAGATAGTAGATTTTATTTTCTACTTGACTCTTTTAATGGATTCTTTGGTTCATATTGTAGTTAAACTTGATGTTCATTATATTTTATCGGTTTAACAACTTTGCAGAGGCTAATGATAATTTATTTTGCATTATCTTAGTCATAATATTTCTTCTTGAGCTAGTTGAGCTCACCCTTTCTTTCACCGTGTTCTCTTGAAATGAGAATATAAATTTGACGACGAGTCGGGGAACGGAGTAATGGTCCGAGAGGATAGCATTAGTAGTCCTCACTATTCTCGTGAAATAGTGTGATAATAATTGTAATGAGGACTCCTTTTGAGTTTGTATAATATCTAGTAGACATTATTTGTATTCAAACTCACGCTTTATATCGTATTATTGTACACAGCAGCTTATATTAGTAAGTTGTATTTAAATTACACTACCATGTATCGACTACCCACCCAAGATGGGTGATGTATACCTAATTTTGGGGGCATCACGGTTGGTATAAGAGCTTGAGGATATGATCCCCAGCTAAGATGTGAGAATAATAACTAGGAGGGGAGAGACGGGGAATACCTTCGCTAGTATGACCTACCTAAGTTTATGTGCTATTTTTATTGGTCTCACGAATATAGGGATAATTTGTTACATGTCAATTAACCTTTTGTTTTGTGGCGATGTCTCGAAAATGACATCCGAGAATGTTGAGAATAGCAATGGAGCACAAAGCGATCGCTTGATTCACCACATATCAATAATCGTGGATAATGTGCATCGAGAAGGCGACAATCCTCATGCAAAACAATAACACCGACCAAATGATGAATGATCAAATGTTCGAGGGCTTTATGCAATTTATGCAACAAAGAATGATGAGCGACTCCTGTCCAAAACGTAGGTGGAAACACGAAAAACTCTCGGTGGTCACCGCTAAACAATTCAAGGAGCTGGGACCACCGGAGTTTAAGGGAGAGCCAAAACCACTTCTGGCGGAAGCATGGATAAAGCAGATTACCAAGATATTTGATGTCTTGGGATGCTCCGAGGAGCAAAGGTTCCTTCACGCTTTTTATGTTGCGCGAGAGGCGATTCATCGGTGGGAATCGGTAAAACGTACTCAACTTCTTTGTCAGATCAAGATATCTTGGGAGAAGTTCCAGAGTCATTCAACGACAAATACTTTCCCGAAAGTATTCGCCACATGAAGGAGGTGGAGTTTATCAAGTTGGAACAAAACAATATGGCCGTGTCGCAATACGAGGCAAAATTTGCGAGTTATCACGGTTTCGTCCCCACTTGGTGGATAATGAAGAGAGAATGGCGCGAATGTTTTTAAGAGGTTTGAAGTCGGAGATACGTCAACATCTTATTTCTAAAACGTGTTTGTATTCGGATGTTGTAAATAGGGCTCGATTAGTGGAGCGCGATAACGAGTCAACGCAACTAAAAGAGAAAGAATGACAAAATTATAATACCAAAGGTGAGTAGTCATCGAAGCGGTGACAACAAGCGTGGAGGGAATCAACAGGCGGATATGGTAACCACTTCGGTGGTAATCGTACAAAAATAATAAGAATGGACATTTCAAGAAAAGGAGATTCAACAATGATGAAAAGACGTCGGACCAAAGACCCGTTGTTAAGGAAGGAGAAAGACCACCTATCATATGCTTCAAATGCGGAGGAGAGGGACACATCATCCGAACTACGCCATGCCATTCAAAGCATGTTATAATTGTGGAAGAGAAGGTCACTTAGCTCGATTTTGTCATTTCATCAAGACAAATTCAACTAGGATGGAGGCACCAAAGGTCGTCCCGGAAAAGTCAAAACCAGTAGTCTTGGGGGAGGCGTTTATTGTGACCTCCTCAGAGAGCAAGGAACCCGAATGAGGTCATCACGGGTAAGCTTATCATAAACTCTAATGAAGTCTATACTTTATTTGATACCGGTTCTACCCATTCTTTTATTTCTCCTACTTGCGCTCATCGATTAAATTTGACTCCGGAGAAATTAGACTTTGACTTATCTATGGAAACTCCGTTGGGAGAAACCTTCATTACATCCACTGTTTATAAGTCTTGTTTGGTTCAAATAGGTACCCTCACATTACCTGTCTATCTTATTTCATTAAAAATACTTACATTTGACGTGATTCTAGGGATTGATTGGTTAACTACTTATCATGCAAAAATTGATTGTTTTCGTAAGGTTGTTAGCTTTCATATTCCTAATCAACCTATTATGCGAATTCAATTGACCAAACCATTAAAATCAATCACGGTCATCTCAAGCCATAAAGCTATTCGTTTATTGAAAAACGGATGTCAAGCTTTCTTAGCTCATGTCACAGATTTAAACAAAAATACGCCGGTTTTGAACGATATTTCTATTATTAATAAATTTCCGACGTATTCCAAGAAGAACTTCCCCGGCCTACCCCGTAGGCGTGAAATTGAATTTTGTATCGACCTTGAACCCTAAGACAAAACCTATTTCCAAAGCCCCATATCGAATGGCTCTATTGAACTTCGAGTTAAAGACCCAACCGCAGAATTGTTAGACATTGGCTTTATTCGTCCCTAGTACTTCTCCTTGGGGTGCTCCCTGCTTCTATTCGTGAAGAAGAAAGATGGGAGTATGCGACTTTGTATTGATTATCTGGAGTTGAATCATGTCACCATAAAAATAGGTATCCATTGCCACGTATTGATGACTGTTTGACCCGGTTGCAAGGAGCCAAATTCTTTTCAAAGATTGATCCTCGTTAGGATATCACCAATTAAAGATTAGAATCCGTGACATTCCAAAGACGGCTTTCGTAACTCCAGACGGGCATTATGAATTCCTAGTCATGTCCTTTGGATTGACTAATGCTCCTCGCGCCTTCATGGATATGATGAACCGAGTATTCAAGGAATATTTAGATCACTTTGTGGTCGCCTTTATTGATGACATCCTTATTTATTCCAAAAGCCGTGAAGATCATGAAAGCAACACTTGAGGTGACACTCCAAAAGCTTCGTGAATATAAGCTTTATGCCAAGTTGAAGAAATGCGATTTACGGCTTGAAGAAGTAGCATTCCTTGGGCACGTGGTATCAAGTCATGGAATATCTGTTGACCAAAGAAAGATTGAAGCTATTCAAAGTCGGGAACAACCTAAATCGATGGCCAAGTCGTAGCTTTCTCGGGTTAAATTGGTTATTATCGGAGATTCGTGGAAGGATTTTCTCGAATCGCTACTCCATCGACTCAAATGACTCGAAAAGATACAAAGTTCTTATTGGAGCGAAGAATGTGAGAAGAGTTTTCAAGAACTCAAGAGAGACTTATTTCAAAGACTGCTTACGACAATACCATCCGGCTCGAAGGGATTTGTCATCTATAATGATGCTTCTAGCAAAGGGTTGGGATGTGTTCTCATGCAACATGGAAAAGTTATAGCTTTATGCCTCGCGACAACTCAAAGAATATGAGAGGAATTATCCTACTCATGATCTAGAGTTGGCGGTGTTGTCTTTGCACTTAAAATTTGGAGGCATTACTTGTATGGGGAGAAAGTGGAGATCTTTACGGATCATAAAAGCCTCAAATATTTCTTCACTCAAAAGGAACTCAACATGCGACAACGACGTTGGCTTGAACTGCTGAAAGATTATGATCATACCATCCAATACCATCCTCGAAAAAGCGAACGTGGTAGGCGGCGCATTGAGTAGAAGATCATATGCAAGTATCGAAAAGTGCGTTATTGTCAACGCAGAGGCCCATTTTGTGTGACTTGGAAAGGATGGAGATAGAGTTAAAGACTCAGGGACGCGTGTGATGATAACGAGTATACGAGTAGAACCGACTTTAATTGATAAAGTTAAAGTTGCTTAAGCTACGACTTGAATGATCGCGTATGAGGAAGAAAGTGCAAGAAGGTGCTATATCTTAAAGCAAGAATCGATGAAGAAGGAATACTTGAAGTCAACTCCGGACTTTGTGTTCTAACGACCACGATTTAAAGTATAATATCATGATGGAGGCGCCAAACACACCATTTGCAATCCATCCAGGAGTACCAAAATGTATCATGATATTATTCGTCATACATTTTGGTGGAGCAATATGAAGAGAGAGATAGCGTACCGTTTATCTCAAGGTGTCTAACTTGTCAACGAGTTAAAGCGGAGCATCAAGTACCAAAAGGTCTATCAGCAACCACTTGAAATTCCGTAATGGAAGTGGGAGCACATTACCATGGATTTCGTTCTGGGCCTTCCTAAGGTTTCTCAAGGCATTGATGCGATTTGGGTCATTGTTGATAGATTGACCAAGTCTGCTCATTTCTTACCGATACGAGAAACTTATACACTTGAACGTCTTGCTCATATGTACATAAACGAGATTGTAAGACTGCATGGTATGCCGGTATCCATAGTTTCGATCGAGACCCAAGATTCACTTCACGATTTTGGGTTAGTTTGCAAAAAGCTATGGGCACAGACTTACGATTTAGCTTTCGGCATATCATCCTCGGAGACGGACGGACGATGGAGAGGACTATTCAAACTCTTGAAGATCTATTAAGACTCTGTGTCCTTGATTTCTAGGAGAGTTGGGACAAGTTCTTACCATTGGTGGAGTTTTCCCACAACAACAGCTTATCAAGCAAGTATTGGCATGGCTCCATTCAAGCGTTGTATAGAAGAAAGTGTCGCTTCTCGGTATCTTTGGGATGAGGTGGGTGAAGCAACATTGTTGGGACCGGAGTTGGTACGTATGATTACTTAAAAGATTCAAACGATCCGACAACGTATAAAACCTCACAAAATCGACAAAAGAGTTTTTCTTTGGTCTTCATCGAAAGGACGTGGAATTCGATATAGGAGATCATGTGTTGTTAAGAGAGTTACTCCATGGAAAGGAGTTACAAGATTTGGAAAGAGAGGAAAACTTAATCCTCGATTCATCTGGTCCATTTTAATCCTCGATCGAGTAGAACCTGGCCTATAGACTCGCTTTTCTGCCGCCAAATATGTCTCGTGTTCATAACGTTTTTCACATATCCCGTTAGGTTTGTAATATTCATGTCTTGTAATCAAATTGCAAAATTAAAGCGAGCGCGAGTAAAATCGAGTTTAAAAATTTTACAAACCATATACCCGATCACCCTTTATGCACAATTATTAATTAAACGAAAAGATAAAGAATAAAATCATACCCTTGAAGATCGAGCTTCCTCAGGTACAAGTTCACCTCCAATCCTTTTCGCGTTCAACTTGAATCCACCGGGTTTGGTTCCTTCCTTTGATCAACGTTAGCCACCCAAATGTTTGGCCTCTAGAGGTGATCCACCAAGGAAAAATAAAATTCAAGAAGATGGGTATTTGGCTCAAACCCTAGTTTTCTATCTCTATAGAAAAGGGGCGTACTCTCCCAACTATTGGAAATATTACGTAGTTGTAAAAGTCAACCACCCACATCACCCATAATAAGACTCCTCTTATATATAGATGTGGGCAACCCACCTTAACAATTAAGGAATTGGGTTTTAATTAATTAAATTCTTTTAATTAATTAAGCTCCCTAATCTTATTAGGGACAATTAATTAAACTCCTTTAACTAATTTTCCTTCCTAATCCAATTAGGAATAAATGAGAGTACTTATATTAAATTAATTCCTAAACTCTTTTAGAAATTAAAATAATAATAATTGTAATAATATTAATAAGACTCCTCTTATTAATTTATATTTAATATTTCTAAAATATTAAATAATAAATATTAAGCTATTTAATTTATTCTATCACCATAGATTAAATTAAATATACATAACATATTATTACGATTATGCCATTAACTTCTTAAATAATTATTCTTCCTTTTATGGTGTGACCCTTTAGGTTCTCCATATTAAACCTATTGTGAATAAATCAATTAGAATAATTCTAATCTTATTTAAATAAATAAATTAAACAATTAATTTATTTAAATAAATAATATTTATTCTACTGATAGGGATAAGCCTCCCAAATAGCGTTCAATGACTTTCCGGATAATATAGATTTCAACATTAATCATTAAAGAACCTTTGAGTAAATAGTTACCGTGACAATTCAATCCTTCCACCATACAATGTCCCAATTAAATATAAGACATGGAATTTCACAAAGTCTTATTTTATTTAATCATATGTATTTTCGATCCTTAAATGCACAACTCCAAATAATGCAAATTAGAAACTCCTTTCTAATTTCATTCTCGCCGCCAACCCGAGACTACTTTGGTTGTCATTTATCGAATCACATAGGACATTTCTCTTCTTTTATTAGAAGTGGTAGATTCTTTATTGATCATACATTATCTCCATGTACAACTTATTATACCCAAGCATACCCTTTGATATACCCTAAGGGTCTTAAGGAATAAGTCAAAGTATAACTCATCATACACAAGATACTATGATGATCTCAAGTCCAAGGATTACTTGTACTACTATCACTACAGAATTTCTATTGACAGCAAGTAAAACTCCATTAGGTATTCCTTAGCGAGCCACGTTCAAAGAACTTATTCTCTAATAAGCACCTACATACTTGCTTTAGTGTCTCCACACAAATGATCATGAGATCAATCATCCTCATCCAATGAAAGCAGAACGACGTATGTACCAATCTATCCGGATTCACTAATCCCCAATTTAGTAATCCAATGATTGGGAACTATTTTAGTTTTAAGCTTTCTAAGAATTTAGATCTCATTAGAATGATCATCATCATTATTCTAAAAGCATTGCTTAAAACTATGGGTTTATCACATATTATAAAACAACATTATGTAGATAATTAAAAGCCTTTAATAAATTAATACCTTTTTATTAATAAATGAATAAGATTGTTACAAAGTATATGCTTTATCATCAAACATGATTGGCTTGTGTGCATACTACTTTCAATCTCCCACTTGCACTAAAGCCAATCGCCATGGTATCTCATACT
Organism: Panax quinquefolius; assembly: GCA_020205615.1. Classification (NCBI taxonomy): domain Eukaryota; kingdom Viridiplantae; phylum Streptophyta; class Magnoliopsida; order Apiales; family Araliaceae; genus Panax; species Panax quinquefolius. Next base: position 126,708,089 of record CM035164.1, on the reverse strand, counting down.
CTTTCTTCTCTAAGTGACGATTATCCTGTTTGTTGGATAAGCTTTAGTTAATGGATATGTAATGTTGTTCATGAGAGTCCACTATCTCTATAGTGATTTTCCCATCTTTCAATGATTCTAATAATCAAATGAAAATGCCACAACACATGTTTAGATCCAAGATGAGACTTATGAACTATTCCTAGTTCTCGTAATGAACTTTTAATCCAAACAATCAACTTGCGACTTCATTTATAGCTATATACTTTGTCTTTATCACTAAACCAAAGAACTCTTTCTTTGTTTTGGAACCTTTCCAATTCACTGCACCACTATTCAAGATAACGCTTTACCTTAAAGTGGATTTTTCTTCTGTCATCTTGGTCTGTTTGAAAAACTTGAGTCTGTTAAGCCCTCTAGTTTTAATTTAGACCCACCATGAATATGATCACATCCTTAGTGCCTCGGTTAAGCACTTTAAGATGTTTTCAACGACTCATAGTGAACTTCTCCGAATATGACCGATCAACATCGTGTCTCGTATATTTCATTGCATACATGATAGTCACTCATGTGACCTCTCATTTCAGGAGTCTGTGGGGACTATTAAGAGAGATACACTCCATAGCTCATCGACATGAGACATCTCTTGGAGTTTGCCATGCTAAACGACTTTAGCATCAAATGAATATACGTTCCTTGGGTTGAGTCGAGCATCCTCTTAAATCTATCTATATAGATTTATATCCCCAATTAAGATATTCTTCCCAAATCATTCATGGAGGAATGTTTAGACAACTTTATCTTTACTGATTGTAGCATTGATATGTTATTCCTCATCCGTAGTATATCAACATATAATACTAGAAATGTCACGACGCTCCCAATTGACCCTTTTGTACACACTTTCGAAGTCTTACCTCATCGAATGTAACTCGGATCATCATCTTACATGATGTGTACCTCATCATCATCATCCATGATGAATCCATACCTCCTAGGTATCTTTGGTACTATTCCAGTTTACGATTCGGTTTGTGGTACAATAGGTCTATCTACGTGTTCCTTCTTTTTTGACTTATAAAGTTTTTGTGGTTCTTGAACTCTTCAAGATCTATTATCCTCCCACTAGCCCCTTTTAATGATAAACACCTTTATCTTAGAAGGCAACGTGTTTCAATAACAAACACCTTTTGCTAAGTAGAATTATAGAACATATACCCTAAACTTACTTTAGGATGTCCCACAAATCGACACTTATAAAATCTTGTCCCAAAGCTTATCCTTTGAAACCTTTTCACATAAGTTGGAACCCCTTATCTTAACATACTTAAGATTAGGAATCCTCCCCATCCATAACTTTTATGGTGTCTTGGGGCGGATTTTGAGTTACCATTTTCGTAGATATGCAGCCATTTCTAGGACATTATCCTGGAAGGATACCGGAATGTCGAGAAAATCATTATGGACCGCACTACGTCCAACAAGGTACGATTTTTCATTCGGATACATCAATCAATTATTGCATGTCGGGATGTGTCCATTATGAGAAAACTATTTGAGATGATCTAGAAACTTATTGCACAAGTATTTATTCCTTGATCTAATCAAAGAATCTTAATACTTTGCCAATTTGTTTCACTTCTGAATTCTTTGAACCTTTCAAATAATTCACACTTGTATTTTAGCAAATACACACATTCAACTCTTTGAATGATCATCTCCTTTTCTTATACTAATTTTGTTCAATATGCAAAATTATTTTCATGTAAGTCAAGTATACAAAATTTATTAAGTAATATTCCAGTTCTATACAAAACATTATTATTATAAATAGAACAACAATTGTTCTTAATTATAATACCAAAGTTTTCATTGTCCAACAATAAAATGGAAATAATATTTTAACAAGAACTGGAATACAATAACAACTTATTGACTTAATAGATTTGCCCGTAAGCGATCTTAAACTATAAGTTTCTATAGCTAATGCGTGAACCTTTGCTTCATTTTCCACACATAGGATTACTTATCTTTGTTTAACTTTCTACTTACGCTTGGTCCCTTCATAAATCTATATTTATGATAACCAAAGTCGGTATCCAATACCCAAGTAGAACCTTGACTTAAAAAATTTATTTCAATTATGAACAAAAAGCGTATTATGTAGAAACTTCACTAAGCTTCTTTGGTTAGCCTCTCTGCAAGATGCTTCTCATGATTTCTTTCCGGTGTCCATGCTTATAGCAAAGGAAGCAAACTCCTTTGCTATCCGTGACGATTTTGTTCTTATTATCCTTTGTTTACGCCTTTCTATTTACCTTCTTTGAATCGTTCTTCTTTTCAGAAGATCCTTTGGCCCCTACCAGTAAGACTTGATCTTTCTTGGTTGAAAAATGACTCTCAACATTTTTCAATATGTTAAGCAAATCAGCGAGGCTAATATTTAGCTTGTTCATATAAAATTCACAACAATTGTGAAAGGAGTCCGGGAGTGAGTGCAAGATCAAATCTTGGCTCAACTCTCTATCCATGACAAAACCCGTTGTCCTAATTGATCAATCAAATTGATTATGTTAAGAACTTTTTATGCATCTATAGTGCCATTGGCCATTATAGATCGGAAGAGCTCCTTAGATATCCGATATCTATCAGGGTCTACTTTTGCTCACCATCAACTACTGATGTGCGGGAATATAGTAGGAGCATCCATAGTTTCATCTTGTGTCAAGCTCGTTACTCATGGATGCGAGCATGATGCATTGAGCCAATGTGCATCATCTTGCCATTTTCTAAAAGTAGCAATCTCTTCCTCGGAGGCATTATGTCTCAACCATTGCGAGGATAGGCGTATTAAGGATATAAGATAGCTTTTCAATTTGTGAGAACTATTCTCATATTCCTTAACTAATCCGCTTAATTTGATTACGGTTAATTTAGCATCTAATATGCTTCATGTTGATAGTAATTTTAGACATTGTAAAATTTCAGAAATGAATTTGTTATTAACAACATTTTAACATACATTCTTTTATTAATTACCAAAATAAATTAGGTCTTGTTTTAAATTGGTATCTCCCACTATTTTCTTCAAACTATATTACCTCACTTATATAGTTCGGCAAAATCTAATTAAAGATTTGCTAGTGAGAATAAGGATCCCATTTCAAATGTATATAGCCTTGTGGTGACACAACAAACTATATATAAATAAATAGGTAGACAACTTTTGTCAATTACATCAACTATCTGAACTCCTTTTCTTTTGCCTCTTAGATTATTTTGATCAAGTGGTGGCACATCCGAATCAAAATTATCCAAGTTAAGTCCGACCTAGCACTCCATATATTCAAAAAGAAAATATCATCCTTGTGGTGACACAACAAAATAATATTGTTCAATTTTCTTTATAAGCATCAAATGTGATAAATTAACATCTTAAATACTTAATACTTGCCTTGTGGTGACACAACAAACTCATATTAAATATTTAATACTCTATTAATTTTATCATGCTTGTAAGGCGACGTTCGATATTCCAAATATCTTTGAACGCTTAGGACTTAATATAAAAATTGAGGGGTTTGTTATTAATTTGTCTCATCTTGTTTAAGCATGCATATATATATATATATAAAATACGCGTCGTATTAATGAACATGCTGAAGCATGTTTGCATAATATATAATATATATAGTATAAGCATGCACATATAGAATACTATATTCTACCCGGATTGATTATGGACTTTTATTCTAGTTTGGTTCACTAGAGCCACCAAGTGAACCAAAAGGTCAAACCCTAGGGGTGCAAGAAATAATATTTAAATATAACTATTACATTTAAACCCGGCTCCATCCAAACGGGTCTTCAAGCGCCTTTCAAGCTCCTTGATCTCCAATTTTTCAAAATAATTCTAATTATTCCTATTACAAAACTATTTTAAAATAAATAGAAACCTTGATCGTGATCGAGGGAAATACATGGGAGGGATATAGAATTTACATTAAGAAAAAATTAGAGAAGCGGTAAATCTGAGACCCATTTAATAAAAACCCATACATTCAATGCATCAAACTAAAATAAAATCCAATCGCATTGGTCAATAGTCCATAATCAATCCCATTTATTATCATACACATCATCATATGATCAATAAATAACATTCATCCTATGAATAATAAACATTTAATATATATATTGATATCATTTAATGGGCAAATTTAGTTAGTATAAAATCTATTTTTGAATCAAAATAAACTCCTTTATTTTAATCCAAATTTAAATTAAAATAAAACTATTTTATTTTAATTTATCCTATTTTGAATAAAATAAACTATTTTATTTTAATCAAAATCTTTAATCAAAATAAACTCTTTTATTTTAATTAATTACTGAAACCAATTCCATGAAAAAAAAATCTTTAATTAAAATAAACTCTTTTATTTTAATTAATTATGGAATCCAATTCCATGTAAAAAAAAATATTAAAGGAAACACTTGATTATCTTTCCTATTCACAAATAAACTCTTTTATTTTGAATAATATGAAATCTTATTTCATATCTAAATAAACTCCTTTATTTAAGGAAACATGGATTCACTTTCCCTATTCACAAATAAACTTTTTTATTTTGAATAATATGAAATCATATTTCATATCTAAATAAACTCCTTTATTTAAGGAAATTGGATTCTCTTTCCTATTCACAAATAAACTCCTTTATTTTGAATAATATGAAATCTTATTTCATATCTAAATAAACTCCTTTATTTAAGGAAAAAATAGAATCCAATTTCAACTCTAATTAGTTAGCATGGAATCCAATTCCAACTCTAATTAGTTAGCATGAAATTCTAATTTTAAAATTAAAATAAATCTTTTATTTTAATATTAAAATAAACCTTTTATTTTAAGATTAAAATAAACCTTTTGATTTTAATTATAAAATTATTAAAATTAAAATAAAACTTTATATTTTAATATTAAAATAAACCTTTTATTTTAAAATTAAAATAAACTTTTATTTTAATTATATAATAATTAAGAATATTATATATATATATATATTATATATATATATAGTACATATATATATATATATATATATATATATATATAGTAAACCAAACCGTTCGGTTTATTTAGCATCTTCTGTTACCTTGATTTGCGTGCCCTGCTTCCCAAAAATAAAATTATTTCTGCCGATTTTTGTTCCCTTTTTTTTTTGTTGTTGTTGCTGTGCTGTACAGTATATATAGTATATATATAATAATAATATACTAAATAGATAGAAACTAGAATCAAGCACAGAATTTATGGGAATGTTGGAAGCAAAAAAAAAAATCGCAGCGTTCAATTTTATTTTTTTATTTTTTATTATTATTATAAATTTTATACAATAAAATTATGCCCAATTAAATTATTCTAAACACATATCAATATACATATCAAATTAAAATAATTAATAATTAGCATAAAGGTTTGGCTCGATGCCATCATTGGTTTGTAATATTCATATGCAAGAATCAAATTGCAAAATTAAGCGAAGCGAGTAAAATCGAGTTTAAAAATTTTACAAACCATATACCCTTGGATCACCCTTTATGCACAATTATTAATTAAACGAAAAAGATAAAGAATAAAATCATACACTTGAAGATCGAGCTTCTTCTGCAGTGACAAGTTCACCTCCAATCCTTTTCGCTTCAACTTGAATCCACCGGGGTTTAGTTCCTTCCTTTGATCAACGTTAGCCACCCAAATGTTTGGCCTCTAGAGGTGATCCACCAAGAAAAAATAAAATTCAAGAAGATGGGTATTTGGCTCAAACCCTAGTTTTCTATCTCTATAAAGAAAGGCGTCTTTCTCAACTATTGGAAATATTACGTAGTTGTAAAGTCAACCACCCACATCACCCATAATAAGACTCTCTTATATATAGATGTGGGCAACCCACCTTAACAATTAAGGAATTGGGTTTTAATTAATTAAATTCTTTTAATTAATTAAGCTCCCTAATCTTATTAGGGACAATTAATTAAACTCCTTTAACTAATTTTCCTTCCTAATCCAATTAGGAATAAATGAAATACTTTATATTAAATTAATTCCTAAACTCTTTTAGAAATTAAAATAATAATAATTGTAATAATATTAATAAGACTCCTCTTATTAATTTATATTTAATATTTCTAAAATATTAAATAATAAATATTAAGCTATTTAATTTATTCTATCACCATAGATTAAATTAAATATACATAACATATTATTACGATTATGCCATTAACTTCTTAAATAATTATTCTTCCTTTTATGGTGTGACCCTTTAGGTTCTCCATATTAAACCTAGGTTGTGAATAAATCAATTAGAACAATTCTAATCTTATTTAAATAAATAAATTAAACAATTAATTTATTTAAATAAATAATATTTATTCTACAATAGGGGCTAAGCCTCCCTAAATAGTTCAACAACTTTCCGGATAATATAGATTTCAACATTAATCATTAAAGAACCTTTGAGTAAATAATTACCGTATAATTCAATCCTTCCACCATACAATGTCCCAATTAAATATAAGACATGGAATTACCGTCAAGTCTTATTTTATTTAATTATATGTATTTCGACTCTTAAATGCACAACTCCAAATAATGCAAATTAGAAACTCCTTTCTAATTTCATTCTGCTTAACCAAGGACTACTTGGGTTGTCATTTATCGAATCACATAGGACATTTCTCTTCTTTTATTAAAAGTGGTAGATTCTTTATTGATCATACATTATCTCCATTGTACAACTTATTATACCCAAGCATACCCTTTGATATACCCTAAGGGTCTTAAGGAATAAGTCAAAGTATAACTCATCATACACAAGATACTATGATGATCTCAAGTCCAAGGATTACTTGTCTTTACTATCACTACTGAGAATTCCTATTGACAAAAGCAAGTAAAACTCCATTAGGTATTCCTTAGCGAGCCATGTTCGATGAACTTATTCTCTAATAAGCACCTACATACTTGCTTTAGTGTCTCCACACAAATGATCACGAGATCAATCATCCTCATCCAACGAGCAAAGCAACGTATGTACCAATCTATCCGGATTCACTAATCCCCAATTTAGTAATCCAATGATTGGGAACTATTTTAGTTTTAAGCTTTCAAGAATTTAGATCTCATTAGAATGATCATCATCATTATTCTAAAAGCATTGCTTAAAACTATGGGTTTATCACATATTATAAAAACAAAGATCATGTAGATAATTAAAAGCCTTTAATAAATTAATACCTTTTATTAATAAATGAATAAGATTGTTACAAAGTATATGATTTATCATCAAACATGATTGGCTTGTGTGCATACTACTTTCATATCCATGTTACGTAAATATATGAAAGACCCGAACCATATTATTTAGTTAGAACCCCACGAAATAGCCAAGATTTGACGTATCAAGAGGTTCCTGCTCAAATTTTGGATAAGAAGGAACATATTCTACGCCCCAGGTTATACCTCAAGTCAAAGTTTTGTGGAGGAACCACGATGTTGAGGAAATGACTTGGGAGTTAGAATCAAATGAAATCAAGGTATCCTTACCTCTTCGACATACCGTGTACGTACCCTAATTTCGAGGCAAAATTTCAAAAGAAGGGGAAGTTGTAAGACCCCAGCTTTTATAAATAAAGATGAATTTTCTATAAATATTATTTTTGAATATTATGGAATAAATTTGATATAATGTTATAGTTGTGGGTAATATTTATAAATTTTGCAAAGTAAGCAAGTTGTTATAAAATATTCGTTTGGTCTGGAAATATCTTTTTACCGGGGAATATTCGTGCGACTACTCAATCATTAGTGGATCCCACAATGTAAGTATTGTCGTAGTTAGAAAATGATAAAATTATCTTTCTATAAAAATAACTACCGAGGTGTTACCGTTAAAAGCTGTTGAACTACCCGTTGGTAAAAAAGTAATCGATGAATACGCGTGGTTGCGTAGTAGCACCCTTATTGATTATCGATGCTTACGTGAGAAGTCACCTAGCTATACTCAATTATTGCTACATGATAATTGCGTGCATCATATCTCTTATATTATTGATTCAATTATTGTCACAAGATCATCTCAGATAATATGTTATATTATTAATTGAGACGACAAGTTATAAATGATTAATAATTGTTGAAAGATTAAAAATGTGTTGATTAAAAATAAAATGATTTGTGATAATATTTATTCAATCTTTGATGTATATAAAGAGTCTCATTATGAGACGTTTGTGGTAAGTTTGATTATTTTATGGGGGCCCATATGTCATCATATAAGAGTCTCTTCAATCAATAAGAATTACTTTTGTGAATAGTAATTACTTTCAATCAATAGTATTTACCTTCATCAATAGTATTTACCTTCGTCAATAGTAATTACTTTCTTCATAGTAATTACCTTCGCCAATAGTTATTACCTTCGTCAATAGTAATTACCCCTTCGCAAATAGTAGTTGTCCCTTCATATTACCAAGAGTTAACCGCTTCTTGATGTTCCAGGTTAATTACCCCTTCAAGAAATAGTAGTTGTCTCTTCAATATTACCAAGAGTCATTTTGACCCTTCGTTAAGACCAAGAGCCACCCTCGCTTTTTCTATAAATAGAAAGCTCATTCCTTCATTATTTCTTACGAATTCACCGAAACTCTACAGAGAGAAACTATAGAGAAAGAAGAAAAGTATTCTGCTACTTCACTTTTCCAATATTCAGCTTCTTCTAAGGTAGGGAATATTATTTGTTGTACTCGTAAGTGGTGTTATTCTTTCTTATTCATGAAGAGAAACTGTTGTTATTCCATTTCTTATTATTCTGTTGGAATAACTTTTGTATACGCTGTTTACCTATACTTGGTGACATTCTTCTATTATTCTCATTGGAACATCCTGTTCAGTGTGTTTTACACCCACTTCGTTCCGCTCTTTATTATTATTCTATTGGAACATCCTCATCATGTGTTTTACACCTGACTGGTTCCGCTCTTTATTATTATTCATTGAAACATCCTCATGCATGTGTTTTACGCCGGACTGGTTCCATTCTTTATTATTACATTGGAACATCCTCGCTGCATGCGTTTCTGGCAGGACTTGGTTCCATTATTTATTATTCTGTTGTAATAACTCGCCTGTAAGCGGTCATCGCATGCATGGTGATTTCTTTTGTTATTCCATTCTTTATTATACCCAAATGGTTAAAACTTTGACTTCTATACTCCATAAAATTAGTAGAATATCCTCGATATTTGCGTTTCATCCAAAGATCTTTTCATGGAAATATTCTTCCGATCATTCTTGAATTTTACTCTATAAAACAAAGATCATGTTGACAATTTGGGCGTTAATAATTCTCGGATAAAATAATTCTTGAACTTGTTTTATTGAATTCTTATATCATTGTCATCATCCTCATGTTTATATTATGTTGAAAGTCATCTGTGGCTTTAGAAGTGCATAGATGGACTTGGTATGATTATGACCAGAGACTATTCGGTGTAATCATGGCCGTAATGTTACAAATGATGTGGTAAAAATCCTAAGTGGCCGTAGTGCATTGATGTACAGTTGTTGGCATGATCATGACCATTAATGAATACACAACTATTCTTGGCCCGTAGTGTGACGCCCCCAAAATAGGTATACATCACCCATTCTGAGTTGTCAATACATTGTATGTAAAACACTATAACTTTATTATTACAACAAGAAAGCTGTGAGTTTGAATACAAATATTATCTTCTAGACAATATCTATACTCAAATAAATCCTCATCACATTTATTGATACATTATTTTACAAAATGGTAAGGACTACTAAACTATTCTTTCTAAAACCTTCATTCCATACCCCGACTGCGTGCATCGCTATATTCTCGCCTCAGAGAAGAAAATGGAACAAAAAGGAAAAGGGTGAGCTCAACTAGCCCAAGAAAGAATATTATGACTAAGATAATATACAACAAATTACCGTTAGTCTTCAACAGGGGAAAATCTAATAGAATACAATAGACAACAAATTTTAAATCAATATTCGCAATGGAAATAATAATTCATTAGAAGAGTTAAGTAGAGAATGCAAACTACTATCTTCTATGTATGAATTTAAAAGTTCATCGCTCATCTTTTATCCTGTAACATCAATCAATATACATCTGAATCAAATATTCATCTTTGCACTACAGCCAAAAGATATTCATCACCGATTAGTCGTGTTCATCTAAACACCTATTCATCTTTGCATTACTACCAAGATATTCTTCAGAAATCATTCATCTTTGCACTACGAAGCCAAAGATATTCAATAATATCATCATTTAAGACCGAGGATGATGAAAAATATTTTTAAAGAAAACGAATCCAAAGTGAAACAAAATGACAAAGATTAAGGATTAAGGATTCGTACTTTGTTTTATCCATGTTCAAAAATACCTCAAAAATAATCATAGTGGTGTAAAATTCAAGAATGATCAAAACATGGATATAATCAAAGCTAAGTATCCGAATAGATATTTTGGACAAAAAGAAGAAATTTTATTTTTAATTGAATAATTAGTCAGATACGTGAATGGTGCCGTATATCGTGAATAAGAATCAGAGCACCAAAAGATAGAAATTTCCCAAAAAACATCTTCACGCTTCATGAATAGTACTCGTGAATAGTAACTCGTAAATAAGAACTCATGAATAGTAACTCGTGAATAGTAACTCGTGAATAGTAACTCATAAATAAGAACTCATGAATAAGAACTCATGAATAAGTAACCCGACATAGAAAAGTTCCAAATTTGATAAAAAGTTTCAACCAATATTTCAAAGATAATGATATTGAAGAAATAATATCATTTGAGAAGAAAATAACATCCCTTACCTCGAAAGATTAAGTACTTCTAAATGGAATAACGATATAGTCAAGAAGGAACTTGCAGACCGCCTAACAATACTCAAAGTATACTCACAAGAATATGCTCAATATATCGAGAGAAAATAGAGAGAAACTTCAATTTACGGTGTGTTTTTTCAATTCTAACCTAAGCATCCTATTTATAGAAAATGCTTAGAACACCAAAAGTGAAAATTGAATATAATATTAATATATTTTTTACATTTTCTTTAGCCCACCTTGAGACAACTGATCTCAGCCCATTTGAATCACATGTGAGGCCAAATTAGTTGCAAAAAATGTTTTTCTCAAAATAATTAACTAAAACTCCCAAAAATTAATTATTTCGAACTTGAACTTCAATAATTCATAATAAATAGCCTTTTATCAGAAAAATTCAAATCTCGCGAATTTTTATAGGAAATTCAATTCTCTACAACTTTGCGTAAGAAAGTTTTACCGAATTCCAAATGTTAGCAACCGAAATCGACAAACCATGCGATTTTGCTATAATCAAATTTCAAGAAATAAATGGGGTCCAATTTACATGTTTAACATGTTTTAAATATTTATTGCAACAAAATACTCTTCCTCCTCGTATACTCATATATCCCATATTCGTTGTAAAATATCACCATCATTATATTATTATAATATAATAATATATTTAAATAAATTATTTTATCAGAAAAAGATAAAATTTTAATTTTCAACAATTGTCACATTAAAAATTTTCTCCATCTATATCCACATAAAATCAATATTTTCCTTATCATATGAATCAATAATTAATTATTCACAAATAATATTACAAAATCACAATATTGACAACCAGGCAGTTCCTAGGAAAGAGGGGGCTTTCCAATAAGAATTTCTCCTTACTGGCGCGCAATTAGGTGACCAAACCTCTCCTTAGACATAACTTTCTAGACATTGCCAATAATGTTATCTAATAATATTATTCAGATAATATGAATTATTGCTTCGATAATGAAAAATACTTGTGTAAATGACATTTATCAAATAACAAAGAATATAAAATATCAACGCAAAGAATTATTAAATCAATAAAATAATCAAATAAAGAATTATCGTAACCATTATTGAGTAGTGCCTTCTTTACGTAAGAATCAATAATTGAATGCAATACCGCAATCTTCTTGTGTTTTAACCAATCGATTATTTTAATAAGATAATTCAGTAATAACTACACCGCTATTTATTTTTAAACAACTTATATTTGTCGCTTTCTTCATCCAATCGCTTTCCGTTATGGGGCTCACACATGGTCATTTACCGTCGCATTTAATATTCCCCGACAACAATGAATATTTTATAACCACTTGCTTATTTTGAAATATTTGCAGATTTTACCCTAACTATCCACATTAATCAAATCAACCCTTACTATTTCAAAATAATAAATAGAGAAAATTAAATTTCATTAATAATAAGTTGGGGTCTTACACGTGAGTGCATGAATAATTGTAGGTCGTGATACTAAAGAATATCCTCGTCGTAAATAGTGCGGGGTGATTCGATGATGTGGAATATTTATTAAAGTCGAGTCTCAATTTATAACAATGATGAAAAACCTTTTAAATCATAAAAGATAGTAGATTTTATTTTCTACTTGACTCTTTTAATGGATTCTTTGGTTCACCAGTAGTTAAACTTGATGTTCATTATATTTAATCGGTTTAACACTGTTGTTGTAGGCTAATGATAATTTATTTTGCATTATCTTAGTCATAATATTTCTTCTTGGCTAGTTGAGCTCACCCTTCTCTTTCACCGTTTCTCTTGAAATGAGAATATAATTTGGGACGAGTTGGGGAGCAGAGTAATGGTCCGGAGGATAAGATTAGTAGTCCTCACTATTCCGTGAAATAGTGTGATAATAATTGTAATGAGGACTCCTTTTGAGTTTGTATAATATCTAGTAGACAATATTTGTATTCAAACTCACGGCTTATATGTCGTATTGTACCACGCTTATATTAATAAGTTGTATTTAAATTACATATCTACGTATCCGATTACCCAAGATGGGTGATGTATACCTAATTTTGGGGGCGTCACATATTTCATTTGTATAGAGATTGCTACATGAACCATGGAGTATATTTAATGAGAATTGTTATTTCTACGAGTAAAATTTGAAATTTTTATAAATTTTTAATCATATAATTGTGAGACTCATTTACTATTAATAAAAAAAACTCGTAAAATTAACACTTTTATTTATAAAAATATCAATTTATTTTAAATATTACTCCCTCCGTCCCAAATTAACTGCTCAGTTTTGACTTTTTTAAGTCAAATTAACTATTCTTAGAATTAATAATTAAGCATATATAAATATATTTCTAAAATTATAAAAATTAAGATTAGTAATAAATTGTATATACTTTCTTTTGGTTATAATTTCTTCACCTATATTTTAGCAAAAATAGTAATAAGATTAGTTTTAGAAATGGTCAATTTAACTTTAAAAAATCAAAACTAAGCAATTAATTTAGGACGGAGGGAGTAGTTGTCAAAAACCACATGAATCAATACCCAAAGCTTATGTTTGGTGATTTGTATTTGTATTTCAAATAAATAGAGACTTTTTATTTTATGATTTAAATTTAAAATCATCTTTCTTCTGTCAGTATAATGTCATATTTAAATATATTTTAAATCTGAACCTGAAATCAATAGTTTTTATTTATTTAAAATGGAGAGAGGTAAACAATGTAAATCTCACTCCAATCTATATATAACTGGCAATCACCATTATGATCTTTTGTAGTCTTCTAATTATTGAAGTCAAAAATGGAGAGGGGCAAACAATGTAAATCTCACTCCAATCTGGCAATCACCATTATGAATTTTTGTTGTCTTCTAATTATTTAAGTCGGTGCACATGAGATGGATTCTGTTTTCAAAAAAAAAAATATATATATAAAATTAATATTTTCACAACCAAAAATAATATTTATATGAAAAGTGTCATTATAGATCTATAGTAACGATTTTTCCGTCGTTATATATCTATAACGACACATTTCATATAAAAATATCAAAAAAATATTATAGAAATATCAATTTTCTAAATATGTATATACACACAAACACGTATATAGAAGCCAGTCTATACTACATTATTTAATTATGAGAAATAAAATTTTCCTACTGACTTCAAACTGATTTTATTTTTTGTGTAAGATATCCTTTAAATATTATTTTATCCATTATTTTTTAATTAACGTTTTAAAAGAAAATATAAAAATTAAAAATATAATTAATACTTTATTTAATTGACTAAAAAAATTATAAAATCCCAATATTATTCCTATACAACAAAATATCAATTAATTATACTAAGACATCTTTTTGGGTTAGATTTTTTATATTTATCTTTTGTCACGTAACATTCTTCATTACTCAAAATGCCCACACGACTCGTGAAGAGAGGAGATCAATGTGTACTTACCGATACTTGATAAGTTATTTTATTATTTTTTACGTCCCATATACCATGCACGTTTTAGAGTTTTGTGTAAAAATTAAATAAATAATTGTATAATATTAAATATAGGATTAATTGTTTAGTATAGGGGATTTGGAGGCGAAGGAGGAGGAGGTTTCTGTGAGGAAGAGAGATGGGGTGGGTTCAATAATCTCAAATCTCCTGAATTTGTTCATTGTTCGTTGATGATCGACGGTAATGTAAGTATGTGTATGTATCTGCAGAGAAAAAAGGAGGAGATGGATTAGTGGGAAAGGAAGAGGGATGAGTGGCAGGGTTATGATTGGGGAAGAGGAGCTGCCGCCGGCAGTGGTAGTTTTTGGTAGTTTTCGAGCTATTTGGGGCTGGGTTTAGATCAATCGATTTTATATGATCTGATATTAGGATATATTTTATGTTATTGTTTGTTTTGTATTAATTTGTTGTGTTAATTTGTTGTTTGACCATTTTGTCCCACATTTAATTAGATTTGTTTATTTAATGATTAAATTTTTTTTCCCCACATCAGTTTCTTAAGACCCCACTTAAATTAACTACGTCAGCAATTGCTGACGTGACGTGTTCAATTTGTGTAATTGAAAAAAATTGATAGTTTAATAATCTAATTGGCAAAATTGAAAGGTGGATCACTGAAGTGGAATATGCCCTATAGTTTAGGGTACTAATTCATATTTAAGCCTTTTTTAATCTATAACATTTTTTCATGAAGAGTAATTTTGAAAAGATTATGATTAAATCTCTTAGATTATATAAAACGTCAAATAATTTAGGAAAAATAAAATTATCTAAAACATCATATATTATGGATCTCTCATGACAAAAAGGCAAGGACAGGGACAAAGATTACACATCTCAACCTATATTCAGTATTATAAAAAGGAAATTGTCATTTTTATAAGACTTTTTGATATTTTCACATGAAAATCGTCGCTATACATCCTATAGAGACGGTTTTTACCGTCGCTATACAATCTTTAGCGACACTTTTCATGTGAAAATATTAAAAAGTAATGTGAAAATATCAATTTCCTATAAAAATTCTTCACGTCTTTCATTTTCTTTACCAAGATTAAAACTTAATAACCATTCTTATCTGTACGAGAAATTAAAATTCCTACAAGGAATTTATATCATTTGTCCCTAATTATTTGACATTTGTTCTAATCTAAAAGAATTTATCACAAATTTTTTAAAATTACAACTCATTACTCTTAATTTTTTGATCTTTATTCATTATTGCCCATACTTTTAATTCTCTCTCTCTTCTTATTCCAACAATTGTGAGGGAGAGAGAGCGAATAGGATTTCTAAACTAAAGAATTGGATAAGTTGTTTTACGGAGATGGAGAGAGACCAATGAGTAAATTAGACTAATAATTTTTTTAGGAGAGAATTATTGAAAAATGTGTGAGAGAGTATGAGATAATTATGATAAGATGAGAATTTAAGGGTATTATAGACAATTGCGTACTATATTTAATAATTTTTAATCATTATCTTAATTCTTGTGCACAACTCTAAAACGTACTTCCTCCGTTTCTTAATATAAGTCGTTTTAGAGAATTATTTTTGTTCCTTAATATAAGTCGTTTTAGAATTTTAAGTAAGCACTAATTTCTTATGTGACGCCCCCAAAACAGGTATACATCACCCATCTTGAGTCGCCAAATACATGGTACAGAATTCAAATACAAACTTAAATATACAACATGAGCTGTGAGTTTTAATACAAATATTATCATCTGCAGACAATATCCACACTCAATGGAGTACTCATTACATTTATTATTACACTATTTCACGAATAGTGAGGACTACTAATGCACCATCTAGGACCATCACTCTGTTCCCCGACTAGTCCCAAATTCGCTTCTCATTTCCTCAAGAGAACAATGAAAGAAAGGGTGAGCTCAACTAGCCCAAGAAGAAATATTACGACCAAAGATAATGCGAATAAATTATCGTTAGCCTTCAACAAAAATGTTAAACCCGATACAATATAACAAACATCAAGTTTAACTGCGGTGAACAAAGTAATCCATTAGAAGAGTCAAGTAGAGAATAAAATCTACTATCTTCTATGATTTAAAAGGTTTTTCATCACTTTTATCGTTGAGACTCAAATTTTAATAAATAATCCACATCATCAAATCATCCCCGCACTACGGTGCGAAGGATATTATTCTTTAGTATCACGACTACGACGCCCCCAAAATGGTATACATCACCTATTCTCGAGTCGCCAAATATACGTGGTATGTAATACAAATACAACTTAATTATAACAATATCGCAAAAGTACAACAAAACATAAGTCGTGAGTTTTAATACAAATATTATCGCGTCTGATAATATACAAACTCAAATTCAATATTATTACATTTATTTTTCCACTATTTCATTTGAATAGTGAGGACTACTAATGCTTTATCATCAATCCGTCACTCGCTCCCCGACTAGTCCTGCGCTACGTTCTCATTTCTCAAGAGAACAATGAAAGTAAAAGGGTGAGCTCAACTAGCCCAAGAGAAAATATTATGACTAAGATAATGCGTAATATATTATCGTTAGCCTTCAATGATGTTAAACCGATATAATATAACAACCATCAAGTTTAAGCTGCGGTGAACAAGCAATCCATTAAAAGAGTCAAGTAGAGAATAAAATCTACTATCTTTTATGATTTAAAAGGTTTTTATCACTTTTATCATTGGGACTCAACTTAATAAATAATCCACATCACCGAATCACCCACCGCACTACTGACCAAGGATATTCTTTAGTATCACGACCACAATTATCCATGCACTTCTGGTAAGAATATTTGTGTATTCATTAATGGTCATGATCATGCCAACAACTGTCCATCAATGCACTACGGGCCAATGAGGACTTTTACCACATCCTTTGTAACATTACGGTCATGATTACACCTAATAATCTATGGTCATAATCATACCAAGTCCATCTATGCACTACAGGCCACATATGACTTTCAAAAAAATATAAACATGAGGATGATGACAATGATATAAGAACTCAATAAAACAAGTTCAAGAATTATTTTATCCAGGAATCAATAACGTCCAAATTGTCAACATAATACTGCTTTGTGAAGTAAAATTCAAGAATGCTCAGAAGAATATTTCAATGAAAAGATACTGGATGAAGCGCAAATAGCAAAGATATTCCACTAATTTCATGGAGTATAGAAGTCAAAACTTTAACCAACTGAGTATAACAAGGAATGAAATAACAAAAGAAATCACCAGGTACGCGATAGAC
Organism: Panax quinquefolius; assembly: GCA_020205615.1. Taxonomy (NCBI): domain Eukaryota; kingdom Viridiplantae; phylum Streptophyta; class Magnoliopsida; order Apiales; family Araliaceae; genus Panax; species Panax quinquefolius. Next base: position 126,690,363 of record CM035164.1, on the reverse strand, counting down.
CGTACAAGCAGGTTATTCCAACAGAATAATAAATAACGGAATCAGGTCCGGCGTAAAACGCACAGACAGAATATTCTAACAGAATAATAAAGACGGAATCAGGTCCGGCGTAAAATACATGGACAGGATATTCCAACAGAATAATAAAGACGGAACCAGGTTCGGCGTAGAATGCACAGACAGGATGTTCAAACAGAATGATAAATAATGGAACCAGGTCCAGCGTAAACGCACAAACAGGATGTTCTAATAGAATGATAAAGAGTGGAATAACATAAGAATTTCACCAAGTATAGGGTAGCCCTCGTATACAGGTTATTCCAATAGAATAATAAAGAATGGAATAACAGAAGTTCTCATCATGGATAAGAAAGAAATAATACTCCCTACCTTGGAAAAACTGGATACTGGAATAGTGAGGTAGCAGACTTCTCTTTTTCTTTCTCTCTATAATTTCTCTCTATAATAATCGCTCTAAAGCTTTTGTGAATTGGTGAGATGAAGGAAGAATGAGCTTCTATTTATAGGAAAATATAGTTTCGATAATTGCACGTTTTGGGGCTCAAAAAATTACAGTACAATACCTCCAACTTTTCTTTCATTTTTAATTTAGTCATGCAAGTATTATCAAACTTGAACCACCTCCCCTAATAGTAAATAATGTGAATCAATAGTTCAATTATGTGAATCAATAGTATAATCATGTGAAAAATACGAATTACAGTATAGTACCTCCATCTATACCTCCATTTTTAACTTAGTCATGCAAGTATTATCAATCTTGCACCAACTCCCCTAATAGTAAATAATGTAAGACCCCAACTTTTATAAATAAAGATGAATTTTTCTATAAATATTATTATGGAATAAATTTGATATAATGTTATAGTTGTGGGTAATATTTATAAATTTTGCAAAGTATGCAAGTTGTTATAAAATATTCGTTTGGTCGGGGAATATTCTTTTGTTAGGGAATATTCGCATAACTACTCAATCATTGGTGGACCCCATTAATGTAATTATTGTCGGATTGAGAAAACGACAAAAATATTTTATAAAAATAACTACGGAGGTGTTACCGTTAAAAGCTGCTGAACTACCGTGGTAAAAGTACAAAAGAATACGCGTGGTTGCATAATAGCACACGATATTGATTATTGATGCTTACGTGAGAAGTCACCAAATTATGCTCAATTATTACTACGATAATTCTTTGCATCATATCTCTTATATTATTGATTCAATTATTGTCACAAGATCATCTCGTATAATATGTTATAGTATTAAATCAATAATTGAGACGACAAGTTATAAATGATTAATAATTGTTGAAAGATTAAATATGTGTTGATTAAAAATAAAATGATTTGTGGTAATATTGATTCAATCCTTGATGTATATAAAGAGTCTGCATGAGACATTTGTGGTAAGTTTGATTATTTTATGGGGGCTCATATGTCATCATCTAAGAGTCTCTTCACAATAGTATTTACCTTCATCAATAGTAATTACCTTTGTGAATAGTAATTACCTCAAAATCGATAGTATTTACCTTCGTCAATAGTAATTACCTTTGTGAATAGTAATTACCTTCGTCCAATAGTAGTATTTACCATCGCCAATTGTAATTACCTTTATGAATATTAATTACCTTCACAATAGTATTTACCTTCACAATAGTAATTACCTTTGTGAATAGTAATTACCTTCGTCATTAGTATTTACCTTCAATCGATAGTAATTACCTTCACAATAGTAATTACCCTTGTGAATAGTAATTACCTTTGTCAATAGTAATTACCTTTAACAGACGTCGAACCACTTGTCGTTTCACATTACAAAGCGTCCGAACCACTTGTCGTTTCATTATTACAGCGCCGAACCACTTGTCGTTTCACATTACAAAAGGCCAAACCACTTTTCTTTTCACATCATCACCGTCAAGCCACTTGCCTTTTCACATGGCGGTGCTTAAGCTAGAAATCTTCTATAAATAGAGGCCTAATGCTTCATTATTTTTCACTTAATTCATTCAAGCTATAGAGAGAAAGTATAGAGAGAATAGAGAGAAAGAAGAAGAGTATTTTGTTACTACACCGCCGTTCTTTGCGATTCAATCTCCTACCAAAAGTAAGGGGTGTTATTCTTTCTTATTCATGAAGAGAACTGTTGTTATTCCATCGCTTATTATTCTGCTGGAATAACTTTGTATCTGCTGGTTTAACCTATACTTAGTGACATTCTTCTATTATTACATTGGAACATCCTCATGTGTGTTTTTTACCGGACACTGTTTCAACTTTATTATCATTCTGTTGGAACATCCTCGTCATGCGTGTGTTTTACACCTTAACTGGTTTCCATCTTTATTATTATTCTATTAGGACATCATATACTGCATGTGTTTTGTGCCGGACCGGTTCCATTCTTTATTATTCCGCTTGGAATATCCTCGTCAGCATGCTTTTACGTCGGACCGGTTCCGTTATTTATTATTCTCGTTGGAATAACTTTGGTCATCTTGGCCTATCGCATGCATGGTGATTTCTTTTGTTATTCCATTCTTTATTATACCTAGTTGGTTAAAACTTTGACTTCTATACTCCATGAAATTAGTGGAATATCCTTGATATTTCAGCGCTTCATCCATATCCTTTCATGGAAATATTCTTCTCGATAGATTCTTGAATTTTACTCTCTACAAAGCAAAGATCATGTTGATATTTGGATGTTATTGGTTCCTAGATAAATTAATTCTTGAACTTGTTTTATTGAAATCTTATATCATTGTCATCATCCTCATGTTTATATTATGTTGAAAGTCATCTCATGGCCTCAGTAGTGCATAGATGGACTTGGTATGATTATGACCGAGAGACTATTCGGTAATAATCATGGCCGTAATGTTACAAATGATGCGGTAAAAATCCTCAATCGGTGGCGTAGTGCATTGATGGACGATTGTTGGTATGATGATCATGACCATTAATGAATACACAACTATTCTTGGCCCGTGAGTGCATGAATAATTGTGGTCGTGATACTTAAAGAATATCCTCGGCCAGTAGTGCGGGGGGTGATTCGATGATGTGGAATATTTATTAAAGTCGAGTCTCAAATTATAACAAATGATGAAAACCTTTTAAAACCTAAAAGATAGTAGACTTTATTTTCTACTTGACTCTTTTAATGGATTGCATATTCCGATGCAATTAAACTGGTTGTCTATTGTATTTTATCAGTTTAACATTGTTGAAGACTATTGATAATTTATTCTGCATTATCTTAGTCATAATATTTCTTACTGGGCTAGTTGAGCTCACCCTTTCTTTCACCGTTTCTCTCTGAAAATGAGAATATAAATGGGACGAGTCGGGAAACGAGTGATGGTCCCGAAGATAGCATTAGTAGTCCTCACTATTCTGTGAAATAATGTGATAATAATTGTAATGAGGACTCCTTTTTGAGTTTGTATAATATCTAGTAGACGATATTTGTATTCAAACTCACAGTTTATGTCGTATTGTACACGACAGTTATGTTAGTAAGTTGTAATTAAATTCTGTACCATGTAAGTGGCGACCCAAGATGGGTGATGTATACCTATTTTTGGGGGCGTCACAAATAATGTGATTCAATAGTACACACATGTGAATAAATAGTTATATAAGCATGTGAATTAGTAGCAATTAATTGCTCATTTATCCGATAAATTACCCGATTTATCAATATAACCCCTAGACATCAATTATCATCGGAATAGATGTCGATTTTCACTAACACTAATAATCCCAACACAATGGAACTATCAAAATTCATTTTTAATCAACACAACTTATTTATCATTAATATTATAACTCACAATATTTAACAACCAGGTAGTTCCCAGGAAATAGGGGGCTTTCCAATAAGGATTTCTCCTTATTGGCACGCAATTAGGTGACCAACCTCTCCTTGACAGAACTTCTAGACATTGTCAATATTGAAAATAGTAATATGAATAACTTTGTCGTCTCAATTATTAATTTAATAATATAAAATATTATGTCAATGATACTGTGACAATAATTGAATCAATAATATGAGCGATATGATGCAACAATTACTGTAGCAATAATTGAGTATAACTGAGTGACTTCACGTAAGCATCAATAATTAATACCGCGCTGTATTACTATGCAACCACGCCAGACATTATACTTTTTTAACACCGGGTGTTTCAACAGTTAACGGTAAAACTTCCGCCGTTATTTTCATAAAGTATTTTTGTCATTTTCTCAATCCGACAACAATTTCGTTGTGGGGGTCCACCAATGATTGTGCCGTTGTACGAATATTCCCTGTTAAAACGAATATTTCCCGACCAATCGAATATTATATAACAACTTACGTACTTTACAAAATTTGTAAATATTACCCACAACTATAACATTATATCAAATCCACACCATAATATTCAAAATATATTTCGAGAAAATTTAATCTTTATTCAAAAAGTTGGGGTCTTACAACCTCCCCTTCTTATGAAATTTCGTTCTCGAAATTAGGGTGCATACCTGGTAAGTCGAAGAGGTAAGGATATCTTGATTTTATCTCAGATTCTAACTCCCAGGTCATTTCTTCCTCATCGTGGTTTCTCCACAAAACTTTGACTTGAGGTATAACTTTGGAGCGTAGAATATGATCCTTTTTATCCAAGATTTTAACAGGTAACTCTTCATACGTTAAATCTTCCTCTATCTCATCTGGCTCTAATTCAATAATGTGGTTCGGGTCTTTCACATATTTACGTAACATAGATAAGTGAAAAACGTTATGAACACGAGACATACATTGCGGTAAAGCGAGTCCATACGCCGCAGTTCCTACTTGATCAAGGATTAGAAATGGGCCAATGAATCGAGGGTTGAGCTTTCCTCTCTTTCCAAATCTCGTAACTCCCTTCCATGGAGCAACACGTAATAACACATGATCTCCAATATCGAATTCCACGTCCTTTCGATGAAGATAAGCATAACTCTTTTGTCGATCTTGTGAGGTTTTTATATGTTGTCAGATCGTTTGAATCTTTTCCGTAGTCATACGTACCAACTCCGGTCCCAACAACGTTGCTTCACCCACCTCATCCCAAAGATCTTTGGAGAACGACACTTTCTTCCATACAACGCCTCAAATAGAGTCATGCCAATACTTGCTTGATAAGCGTTGTTGTAGGAAAACTCCACCAATGGTAGGAACTTATCCCAACTTCCTTGAATTCAAGGACACAGAGTCTTAATAGATCTTCAAGAGTTTGAATGGTCCTCTCCATTACCCGTTTGTCGAGGATGATATGCCGAAAGCTAAATCAGAAAATCCGTGCCCATAGCTTTTTGCAAACTAACCCAAAATCTTGAAGTGAATCTTGGGTCTCGATCAAAAACTATGGATCTTGGTATACCATGCGATCTTACATCTCGTTTATGTATATACTGAGCAAGACGTTCAAGTGTATAAGTTTCTAGATATGTAGGAAATTAGCCGACTTTGGTCAATCTATCAACAATGACCCAAATTGCATCTATGCCTTGAGAAACCTTGGGAAGACCGATGAATCTAAATCCATGGTAATGTGTTCCCACTTCCATTCGGAATTTCAAGTGGTTGCAATGGACCTTTTGGTACTTGATGCTCTACCTTGACTCGTTGACAAGTTAAAAACCTTGAGATAAATTACATTATCTCTCTTCATATTGCTCCACCAAAATGTATGTCAAGATCACGATACATTTTGGTACTCCCGGATGGATTGCAAACGGTGTGTTGTGCGCCTCCATCATAATTTTATACTTTAAATCAGGGTTGTTAGGAACACAAAGTCTTGAGTTGACTCAAGTATTCCTTCTTCATCGATTCTTGCTTCCTAAGATAGCATCTTCTTGTAATTTCTTCCTCATACGCATCGGTTCGAGTCTATAGCTTGAAGCGACTTTTAACTTTATCGATTAAATTCGGCCTCTACTCGTATATTCGCCATCATCACACGGGTCCTGGTCTTTATCTCTAACTCCATCCTTTGCAAGTCATACAAAATGGGCCTTTGCGTTGACAATATTACACTCGCATGCCGCGTATGATATGATCTTCTATCAAACAAGATCACCACTACGTTCGCTTTTCCGGGATGGTATTGAATTGTATGATCATAATCTTTCAACAGATTCGAGCCAACGTCGTTCTGCGCATGTTGAGTTCCTTTTGAGTGAAGAAATATTTGAGGCTTTTTTGATCCGTATAGATCTCCACTTTCTCCCCATACAGGTAATGCCTCAAAATTTTAAGCGCAAAAACGACAGCTGCCAACTCTAGATCATGAGTAGGATAATTCCTCTCATATTCTTTGAGTTGTCGTGAGGCATAGGCTATGACTTTCCCATGTTGCATGAGAACACATCCTAACCCTTTTCCCGAAGCATCACTGTAGATGACAAATCCCTCCGAGCCAGATGGTATTGTCAGAACAGGTGCTGAAATGAGTCTCCTTTTGAGTTCTTGAAAACTCTTTTCACATTCCACGCTCCAACCGAATTTTGTATCTTTTCGAGTTAGCTGAGTTAATGGAGTAGCGATTCGAGAAAACCCTTCTACGAATCTTCGATAATAACCAGCTAAGCCGAGAAAGCTACGTACTTCGGTCACTGATTTAGGTTGCTCCCAGCTTTGAATTGCTTCAATTTTTGCCGGGTCAACAGATATCCCATGATTTGATATCACGTGCCCAAGGAATGCAACTTCCTCAAGCCAGAACTCGCATTTCTTCAACTTGGCATATAGCTTGTTTTCACGAAGCTTTTGGAGTATCAGCCTCAAGTGTTGCTCATGATCTTCACGACTTTTGGAATATATGAGGATGTCATCAATAAAGACGACCACAAAATGATCCAAATATTCCTTGAATACTCGGTTCATCATATCCATGAAGGCAGCAGGAGCATTAGTCAATCCAAAGGACATGACTAGGAATTCATAATGCCCGCATCTGGGGAGTTCTCGAAACCGCCTTTGGAATGTAATCTGCTTACTAATCTTCAATTGATGATATCCTGAACGAAGATCAATCTTTGAAAAGAATTTGGCGCCTTTGCAACCGGGTCAAACAGTCATCAATACGTGGCAATGGGTACCTATTTTGATGGTGACATGATTCAACTCCCAATAATCAATAAAAAGTCGATACTCCCATCTTTTTTCTTCACGAATAGAACATGAAATTCACCCCAAGGAGACCTACTAGGATGAATAAAGCCAATGTCTAACAATTCACAGAACTAGGTCTTTAACTCACGAAGTTCAATAGAGCCATTCGATATGGGGCTTTGGAAATGGGTTTTGTCTCGGGGTTCAAGGTCGATACAAAATTCAATTTCACGCCTGGGGTAGGCCGGGGAAGTTCTTCTGGGAATACGTCGGAAATTTATTAACAATGAAATATCATTCAGAATCGGCGTATTTTGTTTAGATCCGCGACATGAGCTAAGAAAGCTTGACATCCGTTTTTCAATAAACGAATAGCTTTATGGCTTGAAATGACATTGATTGATTTTAATGGTTTAGTTGTTTGAATTCGTATAATAAGTTGGTTAGGAATATGAAAGCTAACAACCTTACGAAAACAATCAATTTTTGCATGATGAGTAGTTAACCAATCAATCCCTAGAATCACGTTAAATGCAAGTATTTTCAATGAAATGAGATTGACAGGTAATGTGAGGGTACCAATTTGAACCAAACAAGACTTATAAACAGTGGATGTAATGAAGGTTTCTCCCAACGGAGTTTCAACAGATAAGTCAAAGTCTAATTTCTCCGGAGTCAAATTTAATCGTTGAGCGCAAGTAGGAGAAATAAAAGAATGGGTAGAACCGATATCAAATAAGGTATAGACTTCGCTAGAGTTTATGATAAGCTTACCCGTGATGACTTCGTTCGGGTTCCTTGCTTTCTGGGAGGTAACAACAAATGCTCTCCTTTGCACCACCGGCTTTGACTTTTTTGGGACGGCCTTTGGTGCCTCCATCCTAGCTGAACTTATCTTCAGTGAACGACAAAATCGGGCTAGGTGACCTTCTTTTCCATAATTATAACACGCTTTGGATGGCATCGCGCAGTTTGGACTGATATGTCCCTCCCCTCCGTATTTGAAGCATATGATAGGTGGTCGTTCTCCTTCCTTAACCACGGTTGCTGGTGGTGACGTCTTTCCATAATTATTGAATCTCCTTTTCTTGAAATGTCCATTTTTACTGTCTTGGCCATGATTACCACCGAAGTGGTTACCATTTCTGGCATGTTGATTCCTTCCACGTTTGTTGTCACCGCTTCGATGACTGATACCACTGGTATTTTCATACTGCCAGCTGCTTTCTCTTGGTTGCGTTGACTCGTTACCGCGCTCCAATAACTGAGCCCTATTTACAACATCTGAGTACAAACACAGTTTATGAGAAATAAGATATTGACGTATCTCCGGTTTCAAACCTCTTAAAAACATTCGTGTCATTCGCTCCTCATTATCAATCAAATGGGATGCAAACCAGGATAACTCCATAAATTTAGCCTCGTATTGCGACACGGTCATATTGTTTTGCTCCAACTTGATAAACTCCACCTCTTTCATGTGACGAATACATTCGGGAAAGTACTTGTCACTGAATAGCTCTTGGAACTTTTCCCAAGGCATCTTGAGTGCGTTAGGCTGGGTACGTTTTACAAATTTTCACTAGTAATCTGCCTCTTCACGCAACATGAAGGTGGCGAAGGGAACCTTTTGCTCCTCGGAGCATCCCAAGACATCAAATATCTTGGTGATCTGCTTTATCCACGCTTCCCGCTTTAAGTGGTTTTGGCTCTCCAATAAACTCGAGTGGTCCCAGCTCCTTGAACTGTTTAGCGGTGACCGTTCGAGAGTTTCAAGTGTTTCCACCTGCAATTTGAATAGGAGCCACTCTCACCTGATGTTGCATGAATTGTATAAAGCCTCTGAACATTCTATCGTTCATCATTTGGTAAGTGTTGTTGTTTGCATGAGGATTGTTGCCTTCCTGATGTACATTATTCTAATTGTTGATCTGTGGAGACTCAACGGTCTCTTGTGCCCCATTGCTATTCTCAATATTCTCGGATGCCATTTTCAAATACTGCCACAAAACAAGGGTTAATTGACATGCAACATATTATCTCTATACTCTGACCAATCAATTAAATACCAAAAAAATTAAGTAGGTCATACTAGCGAAGGAATTCCCCGTCTCTCTCCTCCTAGTTCTAGTCTCACATCTTAGCCAGGGATCATATCCCTAAGCTTTGATACCAACTGTGATGCCCCTAAAACAGGTATACATCACCTATTCTGGTCACCAAATGCATGGTACAGAATACAAATACAACTTAATTATACAACTGTCGTGCAAAGTACGACAAAACATAAGCTGTGAGTTTTAATACAAATATTGTCGTCTAGACAATATACAAACTCAAATTCAATATTATTACATTTATTTTCCCACTATTTCACTGAATAGTGATGACTACTAATGCTATCATCTGGTCCGTCACTCCGTTCCCCTACTAGTCCCTACTACGTTCTCATTTCAAGAGAACAATGAAAGTAAAAGGGTGAGCTCAACTAGCCCAAGAGGGAAATATTATGACTAAGATAATGTAGAATATATTATCGTTAGCCTTCAACAAAGAAGTTAACCGATATAATATAACAACCATCAAGTTTAATCTGCGGTGAACAAGCAATCCATTAAAAGAGTCAAGTAGAGAATAAAATCTACTATCTTTTATGATTTAAAGGTTTTTTCATCACTTTTATCATTGGGACTCAACTTAATAAATAATTCACATCATCGAATCACCCCGCACTACTTCGACCAAGGATATTCTTTAAGTATCACGACCACAATTATCCATGCACTACGGGCCAAGAATATTTGTGTATTCATTAATGGTCATGATCATGCCAACAATTGTCCATCAATGCACTACGGGCCAATGAGGACTTTTACCACATCCTTTGTAATATTACGGTGTGATTACAATCAATAATCCTCGGTTATAATCATACCAAGTCCATCTATGCACTACTGCCATGCCACGATGACTTTCAAAAAATATAAACATGAGGATGATGACAATGATATAAGAATTCAATAAAACAAGTTCAAGAATTATTTTATCCGAGAATCAATAACGTCCAAATTGTCAACATTATACTGCTTTGTGGAGTAAAATTCAAGAATGCTCAGAAGAATATTTCAATGAAAAAATACTGGATGAAACACAAATATCAAGGATATTCTACTAATTTTATGGAGTATAGAAGTCAAAAACATTAACCAACTGAGTATAACAAGGAATGGAATAACAAAAGAAATTACCAGGCATGCGATAGATCGCAGACAAAGCAAAGTTATTCCAATGTAATAATAAATAACGGAATCAGTCCCACAGAAACGCATGCATACGATATATATTCAAAATGTAATAATAAAGACAGAATCAGGTCCGCCAAGAAAACGCATGCATGTGATATTCCAACAAAATAATAAAGACCGAACCAGGTCCGGTGTAGAACGCACAAACAGGATGTTCCAACAGAATGATAAATAATAGAACCAGATTCGGCGTAAACGCACAAACAAGATGTTCCAACAGAATGATAAAGAATGGAATAACATAAGAATTTCACCAAGTATAGGGTAGCCCACGTATACAGGTTATTCCAATAGAATAATAAGGAATGGAATAACAGAAGTTCTCTTCGTGGATAAGAAAGAAATAATACTCCCTACCTTGGAAAAACTGGATACTGGAATAGTGAGGTAGCAGACTTCTCTTCTTCTTTCTCTCTATAATTTCCCTCTATAATAATCGCTTTAAAGATTTTGTGAATTGGTGAGAAATGAAGGAAGAATGAGCTTCTATTTATAGGAAAATATAGTTTCGATAATTGCACGTTTTGGGGCTCGAAAAATTACAGTACAATACCTCCAACTTTTCTTTCATTTTTAATTTAGTCATACAAGTATTATCAAACTTGCACCACCTCCCCTAATAGTAAATAATGTGAATCAATAGTTCAATCATGTGAATCAATAGTATAATCATGTGAAAAATACGAATTACAAAGATAGTACCTCCATCTATACCTCCATTTTTAACTTAGTCATGCAAGTATTATCAATCTTTTATCTAACTCCCCTAATAGTAAATAATGTGATTCAATAGTACACACATGTGAACAAATAGTTATATAAGCATGTGAATTAGTAGCAATTAATTGCTCATTTATTCGATAAATTATCCGATTTATCAATATAACCCTAGACATCAATTATCATCGGAATAGATGTCGATTTCCACTAACACTAATAATCCCAACACAATAGAACTATCAAAATTCATTTTTAATCAACACAACTTATTCATCATTAATATTATAACTCACAATATTTAACAACCAGGTCGTTCCCAGGAAAGAGGGGGCTTTTTAATAAGGATTTCTCCTTATTATTAGTAGCAATTATTAGTGACCAAACCTCTCCTCGATGTAACTTCTAGACATTGTCAATATTGCAAATAATAATATGAATAACTTTGTCATCTCAATTATTGATTTAATAATATAAAATATTATGTCAATAATACTATGACAATAATTGAATCAATAATCTGAAGCGATATGATGCGGCCAGAATTATCAGAATAATAATTGAGTATAACTGAGTGACTTCTCACGTAAGCATCAATAATCAATACCGTAATGCTACTACGCAACCACGCCAGACATTCAGATTTTTAACACCTACTGCTTCAACAGCTTAACGGTAAAACTTCCGCCGCTATTTTCATAAAGTATTTTTTCGCTTTTCTCAATCCGACAATAATTCCGTTGTGGGGGTCCACCAATGATTGTGTGGTTATACGAATATTCCCTCGTTAAAACGCGAATATTCCCCAATTCAATCGAATATTATATAACAACTTGCGTACTTCGATGTAATAATAAATAATGGAACCAGTGTCCGGCGTAAATGCACGCATGACGGATATTCAAGCGAATAATAAAGAACGGAATATTAATAATGTAATCACCATGCATGCGGATTTCAGATGATAAAGTTATTCCAACATAATGATAAAGAATGAACTAATGTAAGAATTTCACCAATTATAGGGTATCCTGCAGATACGAAGTTATTCCAATGTAATAATAAAGAACGGAATAACGAAGTTCTCTTCACAAATAAAAAGAAAGAATACCCCTTACGAGTACAACAAATAATATCCCTTACCTTTGAAAGAAGAATATTCCGACTGGTAAGGCGAGGATATACTCGAAGAAAACTTGCACTACGCTCAAAGCTTTCTTAAACTCTAAAGAAATACGCTCAAGATTATAGAAGAAGAACTCTCTCTATAGTTTTTCTCTCTAGAGTTTCAGTGAATTCGTAAGAAATAATGAAAGAATAAGCTTCTATTTATAGAAGAATGGACTGCATAGTAACTAATTCATGAACGATCAAGATTGATTTACTTTTAATCGGACGGTCCATATTTAAAGCAAAATCTTTTAAATAAAATATAATATATTCTATTTATAATCTAATAAAACGAATAACTTTAAAAAAGTATTCTGTTTTATATAAAAAGATTTTACTATACAAAATACTATCACAGTACTATGCAACACTATGCATAATAAAATATAATATATTCTATTTATAGAATAACTTTATAAAAGTATTCTGCTTTATATAAAAAAGATTTTACTACGCAAAATACTATGCATAATAGAATATAATATATTCTATTTATAGAATAACTTTATAAAAGTATTATGTTTTATATAAAAGCTTTTCCTGCTTTATTATATTAATAATACTAATAAAATAAAACTTATCACCTTTATTATAATTTCAACCAACTATTTAAAAAATTAAAGACATCTCTTCATGAAATAATATTGTACTCAAAAATGATTTGGAATGAAAAGAAATATATTTTTACGGTGAATAGTACTTGAATAAGTACTCATGAATAGTACCCCGACACAAAAAGTGTCCCAAATACTCGAGTGAAAAATACTAGAGTGAATAGTAATCGGGTGAATAGTAACTCGTGAATAGTACCCCGACACAAAAAATACCTCAAATACCCGAGTGAATAATATTCGGGTGAATAGTAATTTAGGTGAATAGTAACCCGTGAATAGTAACTCGTAAATAGTACTCCGACACAAAAAGTGCCCCAAATACTCGAGTGAACAATACTAGAGTGAATAGTAACCGGGTATTTTATGACAACTTGTCTACTTTGAAAAAATTTCACATATCACCCTTAACTATAAACTTTTATCAATTTAACTATTTACCAAAATAGAAAAATTGAATACTTTTATTTCATAAAATTCGGGGTCTCACATCTTAGTTTTCAATATTATCCCAAATACAGTAATAAATATAATTTTGGTTCTCTCATAATTTTTTACCCAATAAATAACAGTCTCTTTTTTTAATACAAGTGCAATATAGACAATTGATATTATATTTAATATTATACAATTATTTTCTTAATACTTGTGCACAACTCTAAAACGACTTTTATTAAGGAACAGAGTGAGTACTATATTAAGGAACAGAGGGAGTAAATGATAGTATTAAATGACTTTCTTAATTTATGTACATGAAACTAAAACCATTATTATTATGAAATGGAGATAGTATTAGAACATTTCTAATAGCCTCTTCAATCACTTTGAGATATTCAAATAGGCGAGCCACATCAAAAAAATCTTCTCCAACAGTCTCTTCAACCTTAGTCATCAAATCTGCAACCTCCTTCTCACTCTTCAAATATGAGTACAATTAAAGGCTAAAAACATTTATTACGTTTGATGAATTTGATGTACAGCTTATTGAATTGAAGAGACTAATGAGGCACAAAATTTGAAAATACTAATAAATAATGGTTTTCAAAATATCACGTAGGTCAATAAACTTAAATTTGAAAAGTTTCTTTTGTTACTACTCTTGAAGATGCTCTTATATTATTTGTGACATATTTAATACTCCTTCCGTCCTGATTTAAATGACGTTTTAGAGTTTTTTATTTGTCCTTAATTAATTAACGTTTGTTCAAATCTAGGAGAATATTAATGATAATTTTTCCAAAATTATCCCTCATTACTCTACTTATTTTTTTGGTACTTTAAACTCTTGTGCAATGATAAATTAATGATTTAAGGGTATTATAGACAATTGAGTAATATATTTAATTCTTTCCAATCATTATCTTAATTCTTTTGTCCCTCTCTAAAACGTCATTTAAATAGGGACGGAGGGAGTATATAGTAGTAAAACAAATAAGATTTCTAATATAAACCCTTATACAATACTCCCTTGCTTTCATAATAACTGTCTTTTTAGAAGAAAAAAATTATTTCAATTTATTTGTCATTTATAACTTTTTTTAGGAGAATAAATTATTTATTTTTCTATATTACCCCTAATTTCTCTCATTCTCTTAATAAATTTTTTCCTTTGTATTAATAGTTTTTAACTTTATATAAAATGGTAGTGATAGAATATTATAATATTAAATAATTTTCTTAATTTATGTGTATGAAATTAAAAAAATACTCCCTCCGTCCCTAATTATTTGACGTTTTAGAATTTTTTATTTGTCCCTAATTATTTGACGTTTGTTCAAATTTAGGAGAATTAACGACAATTTTCTAAAATTACCCCTCATTACTCTACCTATTTTTTTGATACTTTAAACTTTTTCTCTCTCCTTATCCCAACAAAAGATTTAAGGGTATTATAAACAATTGAGTACTATATTTAATGATTTTCAATCATTATCTTAATTCTTGTGTCCACCTCTAAAACGTCAAATAATTAAGAATATAGAGAGTACTCCCTCCATCCCCAAATAAGTGACGTTTTGAAGGTTTTCACACTTATTAAGGAAGTCATTTATTACTTTAATTTTGTCATTAAGATTGATATGTATTACCACAATTACCCTTGCATTAATTAAGAAAAGATGTACTCCATATAGTTGTCTAGATAAATGAAATACTTCATATAGTTGAAGGCAATAGAGAAAAAAATTATAATAATGCTTTCTAAAAACTTGATAACGTTAAATATATTAAAAAATTTTATACTCCCTATAACGTTAATTATTTAGGAATAGAGGGATTATTAATTATTATGGAACCGATGGAGTAACAACTATGACGAGGACAATTTAATACTAATACAGTGAAGTAGTTTGAGTCGATAAATTTATTCCATGCAGCAATCTCTATACGAACTCGGATACTCATTCCACGTGACATTAATGACTTGGACTGAGCCACACAAAAAATTTATAAATTTGGACGAAAATACTTTTATGGCAAAAAAAAAACGTAAAGACAACTAAAATACTACATTCTTCGTTTTAGGATAAAAATTATAGTTAATTTTTTGCACATATTAAAAAAAAATGATAAAATTATCCATATATAAATTTTTATTTGATTGTATAGTTTTTTATGTACACATAAGTAGTGATATTCTATAAATATATATAGAGAAAGAAATATTACAACTAATACTAAAGGTATTATATATAAATTATTATAAAAAACAAATTATTTAATATCAAGAAATATTTAATTTGAGATTATCTAAAATAATAAGAAAACTTTTATCTTCAAATGAAGAGAGTATTATATTTCATTTCACGTAGATGATGGAGTATTTTGTATAGAGATTGCTGCATGAACAATGGAGTGTATTTAATAGTAGGAATTATTATTTTTGCAAGTAAAATTTAATATTTTTATAAATTTATTGACATGATTTTGTGAACTTGTGAAATTAACACTTTTATTTGTAAAAAATCACATGAATCAACACCCAAAGCGTGTTTTATAGTTTATCTTTTTTATTGAGACAACAATCTTGGACTGAACCCTAGGACGACACTACGTTTAGAAAAAATATTGATTTTTTTTTAAAGTTTCTCCATCACATTAACTCTTACTCCTTTATTTATTTATGCATCTTCTTCTATTCTTCTTCAAATAATTAATAATTTAATTTATACTATTTTTAAAATAATTCAAAATTTAATTATTTTATGAACAAAATTGTAATTAAAAAAACATATCAAGTCAATAAGTTGTGTATGTATAATAAATATATTTAATTGGCATCTCACCTGTCACCTCCATATATATATATATATATATATATATAATAAAATACATATAATTTTGAATTTTTCACTCACTCAATAAATCATCTTGTCCGTCCAAAATTTAGAATAAATCTCACTTTTTCCATACAAATACGATTATTTGAAGATATGACAACTAAGATATATATATAAAAGTTGAGTGAACCTATGATATTGCAAAAACTCTATGTGAATATGAAAATTGTACATGAATATATTTAAATTTTATTTATTTGTATTTTGACCCCAATAATAGGTAAATATATAAATATACAAAATTCAAATACAATCATATTTAATTTTCATGTCCACCCAGAAGAAATCATGATATTGTGGTTCAACTTCCAAGCAATAAAATGTTTTGCATCTATACGAAACTCAGATACTCAATCCACGTGAAATGATATTAGTGTATGTATATTAGGCGGTGATTGATAAAATTAATTAATTAAGATTTGAATAATTAATATATTTTAATAAATTAGATTATCTGAATGAAATAGTATCTGAATTTAAAAAATTGTTTAACAACTAAAAAGTGTAAAATATCTGAATGACACTATTTTACTATTTCATCGAGATAATATATATATATATATATATATATATATATATATATATATTGAAAATAAACAGAGAATGGATTTATTTTCTTGTATACCAAATGAATAGATGACTACAGCTTTATACTAATAATCATACATCAAGATCCTTATCTATTGCCTATAATCAAGCCTAATCCTAATCTATTGCCTATAATCAAGCTCCTAATTATTTACAAAGATATGGAAGAAAATAACTAGTGATTATTGTACAATATTTGACAATCTATTCTGATTATTGTTTCCTTTAACACTCCCCCTCAAGTTGGAGTGTATGTTAATGACACCCAACTTGTCAAGTAAGATTTCGAACTGTGTGGAGCTTAGTGATTTGGTGAACAAATCTGTTGGTTGTTCTGTGGTCCGAATATAGGTTGTCCGAATCATTCCTTCTTGGATCTTCTCACGCACCAGATGACAATCTATCTCTATGTGCTTGGTTCGTTCATGAAAAACTGGATTTGATGCTATGTATGGTCACCGATTATCACGAGAATAAAATTACTGGGTTTGCGTGTGGTCGACTTTCAAATCCTTAAAATGTTTTTTAACCATGTAATCTCACAGCATGTAGTGGCCATCGACCGGTATTCTGCTTCTGCACTTGAACGTGATACTGTAGTTTGTTTCTTGGTTTTCCAAGAAATTGGCGCTTGACCAAGCATTATGCAATAACCTGTAATCGACCTCCTTGTGTCCTTGCAACGAGCCTAATTAGCATCACAAAAGGCTTGTAACTGAGGTGAACCTGTGGATGGTAAAAGAATGCCTTGCCCAGGTGTTTGTTTAATGTATTTGAGCACTTTATGAGTTGCTTCTAGATGTGGTTGTCGAGGTTTTTCCATAAATTGGCTTAGCATGTGAACAACATAAGTTAAGTCCGGTCTTGTTATGGTCAGGTAGATTAGTCTCCCTACTAGTCTTCTGTACGGTGATGCATTATCTAAGAGCTTGCCGCTTGACTGTGTGAGTGACATGTTTTGTTCCACAGGAAATCGAGAAGGTTTGACACCCAAGAATCCAGCATCATCCAGAATTTCTAAGGCATATTTGTGCTGAGATAAGGTGATTTCATGTTGTGATCTTGCAACTTCTATGCCTAGAAAATATTTGAGTTTCCCTAAGTCTTTGAGCTTGAATTGTCTGGACAACAATAATTTGGAGTCCTCTATGTCCTGTAAGTTATTTCCAGCCAATATAACATCATCAACATAGACCAGCACAACTAAAAAACTATCTTGACGACTTCGAACGAACAAAGAATAGTCGGATGAGGATTGATGAAATCCAGCAGCCTTGAGTGCAGTAGAAAGTTTGATGAACCATTGTCTAGAAGCCTGTTTCAATCCATACAACGATTTGTGGAGTTTGCACACACGATTCTCCCCCTTTCGTCCGAAACCAGAGGCAAGGACATGTATACCTCTTCATCAAGGTCACCATTCAAAAATGCATTGTTGACATCCAATTGATGTAAATGCCAACCACGCAAAGCCGCCACACTAAGTAAAACACGAACAGTTACCATTTTTGCCACAGGAGAAAAGTTTCCTTGTAATCAACTCCTTCAACTTGACTATAGCCCTTAGCCACTAGTCTGGCTTTATACCTCTCTATTGTCCCATCGGATTTCAATTTGATCTTATACACCCATCTGCACCCGATAGGACGTTTATGGGATGGCAAGGGTACCAAACTCCAAGTTCCATTAGCTTGCAAAGCTGTGATTTCATGTTGCATAGCCTCACGCCATTTAGGATTTTGAACAGCTTGTGAAAAACTCGTGGGTTCTTTGAGAATGGTGAGTTGTGTAGCGAATGATTTATGAGCAGGAGAAAGATTATCATATGACAGGAATTGAGAAAGGGGATGAGTAGTACCTGAAGTTTTGACCAAGTTCGTGGATGATGTTGGTGCATGCCTTGAAGGGAGAGTCATCTCGACATGAAAGTCTTGCAAGTAAGTAGGCGGTTTGGTTGGTCGGCTGTTACGGGGGGATGGCTGAGTTGTAACGGATGAAGATGAAGTAGTTTTTGTCATGGCTGGTATGGAAGTATGTGGCGAAGGAGGAGTAGGTGTTTCATGTTCTTGTGTTGGAGTGGACTGCTCATATGGAATGTTAAGAGTGGAAGGGCTATTTTGGGTGGCAGTAGGTCCATGAGAAGAAGATGGAGAAATGGGATCTGACAAGGAGTCCATGTCAAAATTTAAAAATGGTGCATTGTTTAGCACTGGAATATGGGGCGTGTCAGAGGTAATTGATGGTGCAGCAGATTGTGAGTGAAAAGGAAACAAGTCTTCAAAGAAGACAACATCCCGTGACACCATGCTCTTTTTCTGAGCAATGTCATAAACACGATACCCTTTTTGTCCATAAGGATATCCAAGGAAAATGCACTGAGATGCTTGAGGATCAAACTTAGAAGGGTGTTGAGCATGAGTGGAAACAAAACATAAACAACCAAATATTCGTAGGTGTGAATAATTGGGAAATTTGTTAAACAACTTTTCATATGGAGTTTTTCCTTGGAGAAGAGGAGTGGGTGTTCGATTTATGAGGTATGCAGAAGTAAAAATAGCATCCCCCCAAAATCATTTAGGAAGACTAGCTTGAATGAGTAACGCACGTGCCATATTTAACAAATGCCTATGTTTCCGTTCGGCGACTCCATTTTGTTGTGGTATGTCCACACAACTAGTTTGATGAACAATGCCCTTGAGAGCATAGAAATTTTGAAGTTTAAATTCTGACCCATTATCACTACGAATGATTTTGACCTTGGATTTAAATTGAGTTTCAGCCATATTAACAAACTTGACTAGAAGTTCCCTGGTATCAGATTTATGTTTCATGAGATAAATCCATGTGCATCTAGTGTGATCATCAACAATAGTAAGGAAGTACTTTTCACCCGAAATAGAAGCAACCTTATAACCACCCCAAATGTCAACATGAATTAAATCAAAATAAGATGTAGTAGAAGTAGAACTTGAATAAAATGGAAATCTTGTTTGTTTAGCCAATGGACAAGTTAAGCACTTGTCGATATCACAAGATTTATTTTTGAATCCTGGAAAAGAAAATAACAAAGAAACTTTAGACGAAGGATGCCCAAGACGTTGATGCCAAAGAGTTGGATTGGAGATTCGGATATGGTTGCATGTTCCTTTCTTGGATTGGTCAAAATAGTAGAGACCCTCCCGTTCAATTCCCGTCCCAATCATCTTCCCCGAGCGTAGGTCCTGAATAACACAAAATTGGCTTAGAAAAATAGTAATGCAAGATGAATCAAGGGCCAATTTGCTAATTGAGATTAAATTCAAACGGAAGTATGGGACACACAAAACATTGTCAAGAGTCAGATCGGGAGAAAGAATAATTTTGCCTATATGGGTCACTTGTGCTACTGAACCATTTGGCAATTCCACAGTGTGATTAGTAACGGGTTTTGAATGTGTGAGTAAATTAGGACTACAAACCATATAATCAGTGCATCCACTGTCCAAAATCCATATATTTTTCTTGCCACCAAAAATAAGCATGAAAGCTTTACCCGAGAGATCATCATGAGTCGAACAATTACCAGCTTGGTTGGCAGATGAAGATTTATTCTTCAGCATACTTAGAATCTGTTTGCACTCGTCTGGTGTGAAGGGAAAGTTCAGCCCCTGCCTGTCAATTGTGTGGGAAACAACTTGATTCCCTTTGGACATTGTTGTGTGGAACTCATCCTTCGTAGCTTTCTTTTTGCGACAGTAGTCGACTGTGTGCCCATTACGACCGCAAAAAGTGCATTTAAGATGAGCACGACAATTTCTGGCAGAGTGATTCAGTTTGTTGCATTTGGAACATTTAAGTTCACCCTTTTCTCTTTCATACTCACGACTCGAATTTTTCACAGCAAAGACAGCAGCATCCGGTTGGGCATGACTTTTCCCGGTCGTCACCTCCGACTGTTTTTCATGACGAAGAACCAGTGAATAAGCTTTGTAAGACCCCAGCTTTTATAAATAAAGATGAATTTTCTATAAATATTATTTTTGAATATTATGGAATAAATTTGATATGATGTTATAGTTGTGGGTAATATTTATAAATTTTGCAAAGTATGCAAGTGGTTATATTATTCAATTGGTCTGGGAATATTCGGTTTAGCGGGGAATATTATTCTAACGACTCAATCATTGGTGGACCCTACAAATGTAATTATTTGTCGGATTGAGAAAATGACAAAAATATTTTATTGAAATAACGGCGGAAGTTTTACCGCTGATCTTGTTGAACTACTCAGTAGTAAAAGTATAATGTAATATGTGGGTTGTATAGTAGCATTACCTGTATTGATTATCGATGCTTATGTGAGAAGTCACCGGTTTGATTCCATTATTGTTTATTAATAATATGAATTATTATAGCGATAATGACGTTTTTGTTTTATTCAGTATTATTAACGTAATAAAATGTAAACATCTTTTTATATAAAATGTAATACTTTATTAAAGTTATTCTATAAATAAAATATATTATATTTTATTATGCATTGTGTTTTTCGTAGTGTTGCATAGTGTTTTGCATAGTATTTTTGCATAGTGTTACATAGTGTTTGCATAGTAAAATGTTTTTATATAAATAGAATATATTATATTTTATTTAAAAGATTTTGCTTTAAATATGGACCGTCAGATTAAAGTAAATCAATCAACTGCTCATGGATTAATTACTATGCATTCTATTTTCCTATAAATAGAAGCTCATTCCATCATTATTTTCTTACGAATTCAATTTGAAACTCTAGAGAGAGAAACTATAAAGAGAAAGAAGAAAAGTATTCTGCTACTTCACTTTGCCAATATTCGGTTTTTCTAAGTTAAGAATATTATTTGTTGTACCTGTAAGGGTGTTATTCTTTTGTATTCATGAAGAACTTTCTTTGTTATTCCATTCTTATTTATTCATTGGAATAACTCAGTATACGCTGAATCCCCTATACTTGGTGATCTTTCTTCTTTTATTCCATTCTTCTATTATTCTCGCTGAACATCCTCGTCTCATGTGTTTTACACCTTGACCGGTTCCGCTTTTATTATTATACATTGGAACATCCATGCATGTGTTTTACACCCACTTGGTTCCGCCTCTTTATCATTCTCGTTGGAATATCCTATCACGTGGACTTGGTTTTTTTATCAATCTGGAATATCCTATCTCGTGTTCCATCTTTCTTTATTATTCTGTTGGAACATCCCGCTTGCGTGAATTTCACCCGACCGGTTCCGTTATTATTATTCTGTTGAATAACTCGCCTATGCATCAAGCAATGCACGCATGCATGGTGATTTCTTTTGTTATTCCATTCTTTATTATACCCAATTGGTTAAAATTTTGACTTCTATACTCCATGAAATTAGTAGAATATCCTTGATATTTGCGTTTCATCCAAAGATCTTTTCATGGAAATATTCTTCGATCATTCTTGAATTTTACTCTACAAAGCAAGATTCATGTTGACAGTTTGGATGTTATTAGTTCCCTGAATAACTTAATTCTTGAACTTGTTTTATTGAATTCTTATATTATTGTCATCATCCTCATGTTTATATTTTTTTTTTAAAGTCATCCGTAGTAGCTCAGTAGAGCATGGATGGACTTAGTATGATTATGACTGAGGATTATTCTTGTAATCATGACCGTAATGTTACAAATGATGTGGTAAAAGTCCTCGATGGTCAGTAGTGCATTGATGGACGATTGTTGGCATGATCATGACCATTAATGAATACACAACTATTCTTGGCCCGTGAGTGCATGAATAATTGTGGTCGTGATACTAAAGAATATCCTCGGTCAGTAGTGCGGGGGTGATTCGATGATGTGGATTATTTATTAAAGTCGAGTCTCAAATTTATAACAAAGTTGATGAAAAACCTTTTAAATCATAAAAGATAGTAGATTTTATTTTCTACTTGACTCTTTTAATGGATTAACTTGTCTCATACCGCAGCTTAAACTTGATGTTTATTATATTTTATCGCTTTAACAATGTTAAAGGCTATTGATAATTTATTCTCGCATTATCTTAGTTGTAAAGATCCCAACTTTTATAAATAAAGATGAATTTTTCTATAAATATTATTATGGAATAAATTTGATATAATGTTATAGTTGTGGGTAATATTTATAAATTTTGCAAAGTATGCAAGTTGTTATAAAATATTCGTTTGGTCGGGGAATATTTTTTTTTGTTAGGAATATTCGTAAATGGCTCAATCATTGGTGGACCCCATTAATGTAATTATTGTCGGATTGAGAAAACGACAAAAATATTTTATAAAAATAACGGCGAGGTGTTACCGTTAAAAGCTGTTGAACTACCCTATGGTAAAAGTACGAATACTGGCGTGGTTGCATAATAAAGCACACGGATTGATTATCGATGCTTACGTGAGAAGTCACTCATATATGCTCAATTATTACTACAAAGAATTGATGCATCATATCTCTTATATTAATGATTCAATTATTGTCACAAAGATCATCTCAGATAATATGTTATAGTATTAAATCAATAATTGAGACGACAAGTTATAAATGATTAATAATTGTTGAAAGATTAAATATGTGTTGATTAAAAATAAAATGATTTGTGGTAATATTGATTCAATCCTTGATGTATATAAAGAGTCTCATTATGAGACATTTGTGGTAAGTTTGATTATTTTATGGGGGCTTTCATATGTCATCATCTAAGAGTCTCTTCACAATAGAGATTTACCTTCGCAATAATAGTAATTACCTTTGTGAATAGTAATTACCTTCGTCGATAAAGATTACCTTCAATAATAGTAATTACCTTTGTGAATAGTAATTACCTTCATTCAATAGTATTTACCTTAATCACATAGTAATTACCTTCGTCGAATAGTAATTACCCTTGTGAATAGTAATTACCTTCACAATAGTAATTACCTTTACCAAAGGCCGAACCACTTGTCGCTTCACATTATGAAGCGCCAAACCACTTTTCTTTTTTCACATCATCAAATGTCAAGCCACTCGCCTTTTCACACGGCAAAAGTGCTAAGCTAGAAATCTTCTATAAATAGAGGCCTAGTGCTTCATTATTTTCACTTAATTCATTCAAGCTATAGAGAGAGAAAATATAGAGAATAAGAGAGAAAGAAGAAGAGTATTTTGTTACTACACCGTCATAGATATTCAATCTCCTACCAAAAGTAAGGGGTGTTATTCTTTCTTATTCATGAAGAGAACTGTTGTTATTCCATTGCTTATTATTCTGTTGGAATAACTTTGCTTACGCTGTGTTTACCCTATACTTGTGACATTCTTCTATTATTCTCATTGGAACATCCGTCGTCATGTGTTTTACATCTAACCGGTTCCATCTTTATTATCATTCTGCTGGAACATCCTCATGCATGTGTTTTACACACGGACCGGTTCCGCTCTTTTATTATTATTCTATTGAACATCACGTCTGCGTGTGTTTTACGCCGGACCGGTTCCATTCTTTATTATTCTGTTGGAATATCCTCGCTTGGCATGTTTACGGCGGACCGGTTCCGTTATTTATTATTTTGTTGAATAACTCGTCGTATGCATGGCCTATCGCATTTACGGTGATTTCTTTTGTTATTCCATTCTTTATTATACCCAGTTGGTTAAAACTTTGACTTCTATACTCCATGAAATTAGTGGAATATCCTCGATATTTGCGGCTTCATCCAAAGATCCTTTCATGGAAATATTCTTCTCAAGATTCTTGAATTTTACTCTACAAAGCAAGATCATGTTGATGATTTGGAAGTTATTGGTTCCTAGATAAATTAATTCTTGAACTTATTTTATTGAATTCTTATATCATTGTCATCATCCTCATGTTTATATTATGTTGAAAGTCATCAGGCACCTGTAGTGCATAGATGGACTTGGTATGATTATGACCAGAGACTATTCTCGTAATAATCATGAATCGTAATGTTACAAATGATGCGGTAAAAATCCTCGGTGGGCCCGTAGTGCATTGATGGATGATTGTTGGCATGATCATGACCATTAATGAATACACAACTATTCTTGGCCGTAGTGAATGAATAATTGTGGTCGTGATACTAAAGAATATCCTCGGCCGTAGTAAAGTGTGGGTGATTCGATGATGTGGAATATTTATTAAAGTTTGAGTCTCAAATATAATAAAGATGAAAACCTTTAAAACCTAAAAGATAGTAGACTTTATTTTTGCTTGACTCTTTTAATGGATTGCATATTCACCGCAATTAAACCGGTTGTCTATTGTATTTTATCGGTTTAACATTGTTGAAGACTATTGATAATTTATTCTCGCATTATCTTAGTCATAATATTTCTTCTTGGGCTAGTTGAGCTCACCCTTTCTTTTTACCGTTCTCTTCAGTGAAATGAGAATATAGCCGGGACGAGTCGGGAAACGAGTGATGGTCCTGAAGATAGCATTAGTAGTCCTCACTATTCGTGAAATAGTGTGATAATAATTGTAATGAGGACTCCTTTTTGAGTTTGTATAATATCTAGTAGATTTATATTTGTATTCAAACTCACGCTTTATGTCGTATTGTACACGACGCTTGTTAAGTAAGTTGTATTTAAATTCTGTACCATGTAAGTGGCGATCCAAGATGGGTGATGTATACCTATTTTTGGGGCGCCACAGTTGGTATCGAGCTTAGGATATGATCCTCGCTAAGATGTGAGAATAGTACTAGGAGGGGAGACGGGGAATACCTTCGCTAGTATGACCTACCTAAGTTTATGTGCTATTTTATTGGTTGGTCAAGATAGGATAATTTGTTACATGTCAATTAACCTTTTGTTTTGTGGCGATGATCTCAAAAATGACATCCGAGAATGTTGAGAATAAAGAATGGAGCGCAGCGATCGCTTGATTCACCACATATCAATAATCGTGTTAATGTGCATCGAAGGCGATAATCCTCACGTAAACAAACAACACCGACCAAATGATGAATGATCAAATGTTCAGAGGCTTTATGCAATTTATGCAACAACAAAGCGAGAGAGCGACTCCTCGCCCAAAAACGTAGGTGGAAACACGGAAAACTCTCGGCGGTCACCACTAAACAATTCAAGGAGCCGGGACCACCGGAGTTTAAGGGAGAGCCAAAACCACTTCCGCTGCGGAAGCATGGATAAAGCAGATTACCAAGATATTTGATGTCATGGATGCTCCGAGGAGCAAAAGGTTCCTTTCACGCCTTTAATGTTGCGTGGAGAGGCAGACATCGGTGGGAATCGGTAAAACGACTCAACTCATTGCATCAAGATATCTTGGGAGAAGTTCCAGAGTCGTTCAACGACAAATACTTTCCCGAAAGTATTCGCCATACGTGAAGGAGGTGGAGTTTATCAAGTTGGAACAAAACAATATGACCGTGTCGCAATACGAGGCAAAATTTGCGAGTTATCACGGTTTCAAGTCCCACTTGGTGGATAATGAAGAGAGAATGACACGAATGTTTTTAAGAGGTTTGAAGTCGAGATACGCCAACATCTTATTTCTCATAAACCTGTGTTTGTATTAAGATGTTGTAAAAGGGCTCGATTAGTGGAGCGCGATAATGAGTCAACGCAACTAAAAGAGAGCGGTACGGCAAAATTATAATACCAAAATGGTAGAGTAGTCATCAAGCGGTGACAACAAGCGTGGAGGAATCAACGGGCCGTAAATGGTAACCACTTCGGTGGTAATCGTAGGCCAAAACAATAAGAATGGACATTTCAAGAAAAGGAGATTCAACAATGATGGAAAGACGTCAAGACCAAAGACTGTTGTTGTTAAGGAAGGAGAAAGACCACCTATCATATGCTTCAAATACGGAGGAGAGGGACACATCGGTCTAAATCTGCGTCATGCCATCCAAAGCATGTTATAATTGTGAAAGAGAAGGTCACTTAGCTCGATTTTGTCATTTCTCAAGACAAATTCAATAGGATGGAGGCACTAAAAAGTCAGTCCCGGAAAATCCAAAACCCAGTAGTGCAAGGGAGAGCGTTTGTTGTGACCTCCCAGAGAGCAAGGAACCCGAATGAGGTCACATCACGGTAAGCTTATCATAAACTCTAATGAAGTCTATACTTTATTTGATACTGGGTTCTACCCATTCTTTTATTTCTCCTACTTGCACTCATCGATTAAATTTGACTCGGAGAAATTAGACTTTGACTTATCTGTGGAAACTCCGTTGGGAGAAACTTTCATTACATCCACTGCTTATAAGTCTTGTTTGGTTCAAATCGGTACCCTCACATTACCTCGTCGATCTTATTTCATTAAAAATACTTGCATTTGACGTGATTCTAGGATTGATTGGTTAACTACTTATCATGCAAAAATTGATTGTTTTCGTAAGGTTGTTAGCTTTCATATTCCTAATCAACCTATTATGCTAATTCAAACGACCAAACCATTAAAATCAATCACGGTCATCTCAAGCCATAAAGCTATTCGCTTTATTAAAAATGGATGTCAAGCTTTCTTAGCTCATGTCACGATTTAAACAAAAATACGCCGCTTTTGAACGATATTTCTATTGTTAATAAATTTCCCGACGATTCCCAAGAACTTCTGGCCTACCTACCCTCGGGCGTGAAATTGAATTTTGTATCGACCTTTGAACCCGGTACAAAACCTATTTCCAAAGCCCCATATCGAATGGCTCTATTGAACTTCGAGAGTTAAAGACCCAACTGCAGGAATTGTTAGACATCGCTTTATTCGTCCCTAGTACTTCTCCTCGGGGGTGCTCTCTGCTCTATTCGTGAAGAAGAAAAGATGGGAGTATGCGACTTTGTATTGATTATCGGGAGTTGAATCATGTCACCATCAAAATAGGTATCCATTGCCACGTATTGATGACCTGTTTGACCCGGCTTTCAAGGAGCCAAATTCTTTTCAAAGATTGATCTTCGTTAGGATATCACCAATTGAAGATTAGAACCGTTGACATTCCAAAGACTTTTTTTTAACTCCTAAGACGGGCATTATGAATTCTCTAGTCATGTCCTTTGATTGACTAATGCTCCCGCCGCCTTCATGGATATGATGAACCGAGTATTCAAGGAATATTTAGATCACTTTGTGGTCGTCTTTATTGATGACATCCTTATTTATTCCAAAAGCCGTGAAGATCATGAGCAACACTTGAGGTCGACACTCCAAAAGCTTCGTGAATGTAAGCTTTATGCCAAGTTGAAGAAATGTGAGTTCGGCGTCAAGAAGTAGCATTCCTTGGGCACGTGGTATCAAGTCATGGAATATCCGCTGACCCAAAGAAAGATTGAAGCTATTCAAAGTCGGAACAACCTAAATCGATGATCAAGGCACGTAGCTTTCTCGGTTTAAATTTGGTTATTATCGGAGATTCGTGGAAGGATTTTCTCGAATCGCTACTCCATCGACTCAAATTGACTCGGAAAGATACAAAGTTCTATTGGAGCGAAGAATGTGAGAAGAGTTTTCAAGAACTCAAGAGGAGACTTATTTCAAAGACATGTTCGGACAATACCATTTGCTCGGAGGGATTTGTCATCTATAAAGATGCTTCGGGCAAAGGATTGGGATGTGTTCTCATGCAACATGGAAAAGTTATAGCTTTATGCCTCATGACAACTCAAAGAATATGAGAGGAATTATCCTACTCATGATCTAGAGTTAGCAAACATTGTCTTTTGCACTTAAAATTGGAGGCATTACTTGTATGGGGAGAAAGTGGAGATCTTTACTGGATCATAAAAGCCTCAAATATTTCTTCACTCAAAAGTAACTCAACATGCGACAACGACGTTGGCTAGAATCTGCTGAAAGATTATGATCATACCATCCAATACCATCCTGGAAAAGCGAACGTGGTAGCCGACGATTGAGTAGAAAATCATATGCAAGCACGAAAAGATATTGTCAACGCAAAGGCCCATTTTGTGTGACTTGCAAATGATGGAGATAGAGTTAAAGACTCGAGGGACGCATGTGATGATAAGCGAGTATACGAGTAGAACCGACTTTAATCGATAAAGTTAAAGTCGCTTGGCTACAAACCGAGTCGATGCGTATGAGGAAGAAAGTGCAAGAAGGTGCTATCCAAGCAAGAATCGATGAAGAAGGAATACTTGAGTCAACTCCGCACTTTGTGTTCCTAACGACCCCGATTTAAAGTATAATATCATGATGGAGGCGCATAACACACCATTTGCAATCCATCTCAGGGAGTACCAAAATGTATCATGATATTCATCATACATTTGGGTGGAGCAATACGAAGAGAGAGATAGCGCTTGCTTATCTCAAGGTGTCTAACTTGTCAACGAGTTAAAGCGAGCATCAAGTACCAAAAGGTCCATTGCAACCACTTGAAATTCCGAATGGAAGTGGGAGCACATTACCATGGATTTCAAGCACCGGCCTTCCTAAGGTTTCTCAAGGCATTGATGCGATTTGGGTCATTGTTGATAGATTGACCAAGTCCGCTCATTTCTTCTGATACGAGAAACTTATACACTTGAACGCCTTGCTCGTATGTACATAAACAAGATTGTAAAGATCGCATGGTATGCCTAAGATCCATAGTTTCCCGATCGAGACCCAAGATTCACTTCACGATTTTGGGTTAGTTTGCAAAAAGCTATGGGCACAGACTTCACGATTTAGCTTTCGGCATATCATCCTCGACGGACGGACAATCGGAGAGGACTATTCAAACTCTTGAAGATCTATTAAGACTCGTGTCCTTGATTTCAAGGGAGTTGGGACAAGTTCTTACCATTGGTGGAGTTTTCCTACAACAACAGCTTATCAAGCAAGTATTGGCATGGCTCCATTCAAGCGTTGTATGGAAGAAAGTGTCGCTTCCAAGATTTGGGATGAGGTGGGTGAAGCAACGTTGTTGGGACCGGAGTTGGTACGTGATGACTACGGAAAAGATTCAAACGATCCGACAACGTATAAAAACCTCACAAAATCGATAAAAGAGTTATCTTTGATCTTCATCGAAAGGACGTGGAATTCGATATAGGAGATCATGTGTTGTTAAGAGTTGCTCCATGGAAAGGAGTTACAAGATTTGGAAAGAGAGGAAAACTCAATCCTCGATTCATCTGGTCCATTTTAATCCTCGATCGAGTAGGAATTGTGGCTTTATAGACTCGCTTTCTACCGCCAAATATGTCTCGTGTTCATAACGTTTTTCACATATCCATGTTACGTAAATATGTGAAAGACCCGAACCATATTATTGAGTTAGAACCGGACGAAATAGCGGAAGATTTGACGTATGAAGAGGTTCCCTGCTCAAATCTTGGATAAGAAGGAACATATTCTACGCTCCAAGGTTATACCTCAAGTCAAAGTTTTGTGGAGGAACCACGATGTTGAGGAAATGACTTGGGAGTTAGAATCAAATGAAATCAAGGTATCCTTACTTCTTGACATACCAGTATCGCACCCTAATTTCGAGGGCTAAATTTCATAAGAAGGGGAGGTTGTAAGACCCCAACTTTTATAAATAAAGATGAATTTTTCTATAAATATTATTATGGAATAAATTTGATATAATGTTATAGTTGTGGGTAATATTTATAAATTTTGCAAAAGTATGCAAGTTGTTATAAAATATTCGTTTGGTTCTGGAATATTCTTTTGTTAGGAATATTCGTACAACTACTCAATCATTGGTGGACCCCACAATGTAATTATTATTTCGATTGAGAAAACGACAAAAATATTTTATAAAAAATAACTGGCGGAGGTGTTACCATTAAAACCTGTTGAACTACCCGGTGGTAAAAGTACGAGAATATGCGTGGTTGCATAATAACACACGGTATTGATTATCGATGCTTACGTGAGAAGTCACCAAATTATGCTCAATTATTGCTACAATAATTCTTTGCATCACATCTCTTATATTATTGATTCAATTATTGTCACAAAGATCATCCTCATATAATATGTTATAGTATTACATCGATAATTGAGACGACAAGTTATAAATGATTAATAATTGTTGAAAGATTAAATATGTGTTGATTAAAAATAAAATGATTTGTGGTAATATTGATTCAATCCTCACGATATATAAAGAGTCCATTATGAGACATTTGTGGTAAGTTTGATTATTTTATGGGGGCTCATATGTCATCATCTAAGAGTCTCTTCACGATAGTATTTACCTTCACAATAGTAATTACCTTTGTGAATAGTAATTACCTTCACAATAAATATTTACCTTCACAATAAGTAATTACCTTTGTGAATAGTAAATTACCTTCACAATAGATATTTTTACCTTCATAATAGTAATTACCTTCAATCAATAGTAATTACCTTGTGAATAGTAATTACCTTCACAATAGTAATTACCTTTACGAGCGTCCGAACCACTTGTCGTTTCACATTACAAAAGCGCCAAACCACTTTTCTTTTCACATCATCACCGTCAAGCCACTTGCCTTTTCACATGGCGGTGCTAAGCTAGAAAATCTTCTATAAATAGAGGCCTAGTGCTTTCAATATTTTTTACTTAATTCATTCAAGCTATAGAGAGAGAAAGTATAGAGAATAAGAGAGAAAGAAGAAGAGTATTTTGTTACTACACCTCACATCAAGCAGATTCAATCTCCTACCAAAAGTAAGGGGTGTTATTCTTTCTTATTCATGAAGAGAACTGTTGTTATTCCATTGCTTATTATTCTTCATTGGAATAACTCGATATACGCCGCTTAATACCTATACTTGGTGACATTCTTCTATTAATATACATTGGAACATCCTGCTCTGTGTTTTCCACCTTTGACCGGTTCCA
This sequence comes from Panax quinquefolius, assembly GCA_020205615.1. Taxonomy (NCBI): domain Eukaryota; kingdom Viridiplantae; phylum Streptophyta; class Magnoliopsida; order Apiales; family Araliaceae; genus Panax; species Panax quinquefolius. The sequence goes on along the minus strand of CM035164.1, from coordinate 126,658,609 downwards.
TCTTTATTATCATTCCATTGGAACATCCATGCATGTGTTTTTTACAATTTAACCGGGTTCCGCTCTTTATTATTATTCTATTGGAACATCCTCGTGCATGTGTTTTTACGCCGGACCGGTTCCATTCTTTATTATTCTGTTGAATATCCGTCATTTGGGTGCGTTTTACCGGACACGGTTCCGTTATTTATTATTTTGTTGGAATAACTCCGGTATGGCGATATCGCATGCATGGTGATTTCTTTTGTTATTCCATTCTTTATTATACCCAAATTGGTTAAAACTTTAACTTCTATACTCCATGAAATTAGTGGAATATCCTCGATATTTCAAGGCTTTATCCAAAGATCCTTTCATGGAAATATTCTTCTCAATATTCTTGAATTTTACTCTACAAAGCAAAGATCATGTTGATATTTGGATGTTATTGGTTCCTAGATAAATTAATTCTTGAACTTGTTTTATTGAATTCTTATATCATTGTCATCATCCTCATGTTTATATTATGTTGAAAGTCATCTCGTGGCTTCTGGTAGTGCATAGATGGACTTGGTATGATTATGACCGAGAGACTATTCGGTGTAATCATGGACCGTAATGTTACAAATGATGCGGTAAAAATCCTCAAAGGGCCCGTGAGTGCATTGATGGACAGCTTGTTGGCATGATCATGACCATTAATGAATACACAACTATTCTCGCCGTGTAGTGCATGAATAATTGTGGTCGTGATACTAAAGAATATCCTCGGCGAGAGTGTAAGGGGTGATTCGATGATGTGGAATATTTATTAAAATTTGAGTCTCAAATTATAATGAAGATGATGAAAACCTTTTAAAACCTAAAAGATAGTAGACTTTATTTTCTCGCTTCTTTTTAATGGATTGCGTATATTCACGCAATTAAACCGGTTGTCTATTGTATTTTATCGGTTTAACATTGTTGAAGACTATTGATAATTTATTCTGCATTATCTTAGTCATAATATTTCTTCTTTGGGCTAGTTGAGCTCACCCTTTCTTTTTACTTTTTCTCTGTGAAATGAGAATATAAATTTGACGAAGTCTGGAAACGAGTGATGGTCCTTAAGATATCATTAGTAGTCCTCACTATTCTGTGAAAAATAGTGTGATAATAATTGTAATGAGGACTCCTTTTTGAGTTTGTATAATATCTAGTAGATTTATATTTGTATTCAAACTCACGCTTTATGTCGTATTGTATACCAGCTTATGTTAGTAAGTTGTATTTAAATTACGCACCATGTAAGTGGCGACCCAAGATGGGTGATGTATACCTATTTTTGGGGCGCCACATTAGTCATAATATTTCTTCTTCGGGCTAGTTGAGCTCAACCTTTCTTTCATTGTTCTCTTCGTGAAATGAGAACATAGTTTGAGACGAGTCGGGAACGGAGTAATGGTCCAGAGGATAGCATTAGTAGTCCTCACTATTCTCGTGAAATAGTGTGATAATAATTGTAATGAGGACTCCTTTTGAGTTTGTATAATATCTAGTAGATAATATTTGTATTCAAACTCACGCTTTATGTCAGATTATACCACACGCTTATATTAAGAAGTTGTATTTAAATTACATACCATGTATCCGACTACCCAAGATGGGTGATGTATACCTAATTTTGGGGGCGCCACAATTGGTATCGAGCTTGGGGATATGATCCCCGCTAAGATGTGAGAATAGTACTAGGAGGGGAGAGACGGGAATACCTTCGCTAGTATGACCTACCTAAGTTTATGTCTTTATTTTATTGGTTTGGTCGTAATATAAAGATAATTGTTACATGTCAATTAATCTTTTGTTTTGTGGCGATTCTGAAAATGACATCCGAGAATGTTGAGAATAAAGAATGGAGCACAAAGCGATCGCCGATTCACCACATATCAATAATCGTGATAATGTGCATCGTGAAGGCGATAATCCTCACGCAAAATAATAACACCGACCAAATGATGAATGATCAAATGTTCAGAGGCTTTATATGCAATTTATGCAATGAAAGCGAGAGCGACTCACCCCCAAAACGTAGGTGGAAACACGGAAAACTCTCAAGGTCACCGCTAAACAATTCAAGGAGCTGGACCACCGGAGTTTAAGGGAGAGCCAAAACCACTTCAAGCGGAGCATGGATAAAGCGATTACCAAGATATTTGATGTCTTGGGATGCTCCGAGGAGCAAAAGGTTCCACTTCACGCTTTTATGTTCTTGAAAGGCGCGGACATCGGGGGGAATCGGAAACGTACTCAACTTCGTTGATCAAGATATCTTGGGAGAAGTTCTAGGAGTCGTTCAACGACAAATACTTTCCTAAAAGTATTCACCACATGAAGGAGGTGGAGTTTATCACGTTGGAACAAAACAATATGACCATGTCGCAATACGAGGCAAAATTTGCTGCGAGTTATCACGGTTTGCATCCCACTTGGTGGATAATGAAGAGAATGGCACGAATGTTTTAAGAGGTTTGAAGTCGGAGATACGCGCCAACATCTTATTTCTCATAAACCGTGTTTGTATTCGGATGTTGTAAATAGGGCTCGCTTAGTGGATCGCGATAACGAGTCAACGAACTAAAAGAGAGAGCGGTGACAAAAAATTATAATACTAGTGAGAGTAGTCGTGAGCGGTGACAACAAACGTGGAGGGAATCAATGGGCCAGACATCGGTAACCACTTCGGTGGTAATCGGCCAAAAACAATAAGAATGGACATTTCAAGAAACAGAGATTCAACAATGATGGGAAGACGTCAGCACCAGCACCCGTTGTTAAGGAAGGAGAAAGACCACCTATCATATGCTTCAAATGCGGAGAAGCGGGACACATCAGTCCGAACTGCACCATGCCGTCCGAAGCATGTTATAATTGTGGAAGAGAAGGTCACTTAGCTCGATTTTGTCGCCGTCTACCGAAGACAAATTCAACTAGGATGGAGGCACCAAAGGCCATTCCCAAAAAAGTCAAACCCAGAAGTGTCTGGGAGAAGCGTTTGTTGTGACCTCCCGAGAGAGCAAGGAACCCGAATGAGGTCATCACGGTAAGCTTATCATAAACTCTAATGAAGTCTATACTTTATTTGATACCGGTTCTACCCATTCTTTTATTTCTCCTACTTGCGCCATCGATTAAATTTGACTCGGAGAAATTAGACTTTGACTTATCTGTGGAAACTCCGTTGGGAGAAACCTTCATTACATCCACTGTTTATAAGTCTTGTTTGGTTCAAATCGGTACCCTCACATTACCCGTCGATCTTATTTCATTAAAAATACTTGCAATTGACGTGATTCTAGGGATTGATTGGTTAACTACTTATCATGCACAAATTGATTATTTTCGTAAGGTTGTTAGCTTTCATATTCCTAATCAACCTATTATGCGAATTCAAACGACCAAACCATTAAAATCAATCACGGTCATCTCAAGCCATAAAGCTATTCGCTTATTGAAAACGGATGTCAAGCTTTCTTAGCTCATGTCACGATTTAAACAAAAATACGCCGCTTTTGAGCGATATTTCTATTGTTAATAAATTTTCGACGTATTCCCAAGAACTTCTTCGCCTACCCCTCAGAGCGTGAAATTGAATTTTGTATCGACCTTGAACCCAGACAAAACCTATTTCCAAAGCCCCATATCGAATGGCTCTATTGAACTTCATGAGTTAAAGACCCAACTGCAGGAATTGTTAGACATTGTCTTTATTCGTCCCTAGTACTTCTCCTTGGGTGCTCTCGCTCTATTCGTGAAGAAGAAAGATGGGAGTATGCGACTTTGTATTGATTATCGGGAGTTAAATCATGTCACCATCAAAAATAGGTATCCATTGCCACGTATTGATGACCTGTTTGACCAGTTGCAAGGAGCCAAATTCTTTTTTAAGATTGATCTTTGTTCTGGATATCACCAATTGAAGATTAGAACCGCTGACATTCAAAAGACGGCTTTCAGAACTCGGTACGGGCATTATGAATTCCTAGTCATGTCCTTTGGATTGACTAATGCTCCTGCTGCCTTCATGGATATTGTTAACGCCAAGATCTTTCGTCACGTCCCAATCACCTAAAACGTCCTGATCCTGCAACGTAAACACAATAAACACCACAAGCTTGACGGCGATTCCGTCGGGGGATAGCTCAGGCGTGAGAGTCAGTATATGAATTCACAAGGTTTATCGAAAAACGGAGGCTATATTGCCTAATGTATTGATATTCAGAGATAATAATAATTCTCTGTGAATATATGATTCTAAATGAGGAAGTGTATGAGAACGCACTCTTGGTGGAGACTTCCTTGCCAAGTTATACCTCTCTCGCTCAATTCTTGTACACCCACTACTACCCGACACATTCCCTTTACCCGATGGGTCCCGCCGAACCGCATGTAGTTTATCCACCGCTGATCATCACTTTCTACTACCGCCGAATCGATTAGATCCCATCCACATTAATGCATGGCAGTTCTTTAGTCAACCGACATGCTTTTTCATCATTACAGTCAAAGATTGCAGATATTTAAAATGTCTAAAGGATTGATCCACCGACCAATTCCCGATCTTATAAGTTTAAAATGAAAATAATATGATGATTGGGCTTAATGATTTTCATAATTCAATAATAAAGGCCCAATAGAATAAAAAGAATAAGCCCAATACACTCGGCCCAAAGAGATAAAATATCATGACCCAACATTGCCCCCCTAGTTTTTGTTGAATGAATGTTTAATAGAAAACTATAAACAATCTATGATATTTTACTTGAGAATCAATAAATAACAAGATGTAATTAAAAACGTACCCATTTATCGTTCATGAAATAAATGAAAGGAATTTAAGGGCCCAATTCAGAAAAGACTCTATCCATTAAATACCCTAACCAAAACCTGGACGCTTCCCATTCAAATTCCAAATTATTACTAGCATTTAATGCACCCGCCTTTGAACACCGTAAAATCACAAGATAAAAAGACAACTTTACCAAATTTGACGCTTTTACTGCTCATTTGAAATTCAAGCGCCTTTCTAAACTTTCTCGATTTCTCTCTGCGAATAAATCGTCACAAATGGCTTCCCAAAACCTCAATGAGTTCTCCCATACTTGTAACACCCATCACCGCGATTCCACCAAACCCTAATCTTCATGAGGGACTTGAATACGAATCCCAAACAGAAAATCCAAAACCCCTCCGAATACTACAGAGTACGGAGAGATTCTCGCGTGCCAATACTCCTTCCGCATAACCGAGGTTTGAATTGAGAGGGTTCGAACTCGGTTCCACATTCCGGATACCCATGTCGCTGTGGTACCCTGCTCGGTGAGAAGATGTATCAACTACCAAGGATGGACGCCGTAGTCCCGGACTTTCTTCGAGAAGGGGTTCGCTTCCCCCTTCACGCCTTTATAGTGACCCTCTTTGGGTTTTTGGGTGTAGGATTTTCACAACGGTGCCAAACTCCTACATCCACATTCGCCTTCGTGGCCTTCGCCATGAATCGGGTGTCGAGCCTCACCGGACTTCTTCTTCACTCGCTCTACAAGATAGTACAATCCAGGAGAAGGGGTTCAAGGCCCTCAAAGAAACATTCTCCGAAGTCTGGAGAAAAATTTGACAGACGTTCGCTGGTGAACACCCCTTCGAGCAATAGGGGATGGCACGAGAAATGGTTTTTCGTCAAAGGCCCTGAGATCTCTTCTCTCCCGAACTGGGCAACTGATGAAAAAATATCTGCTGACTTCGGAGATGTTTCTGAAGAACGGGAAGTGGAAATGATGGAGCTTTTTGACAACTTCCCGAAGGAAGAGTGGAAATATGGACTTCTCTCGAAGCAAGCATGGTTATATGACCATAAATGTAAGTACCAGCTTATTTCATATATGTATATTTTTTGAAAATTTTCTATGATATATAATTTTAACATAGAATTGTTTGATTTGTGCAGTATCTTTGATCAGACCGAGCTCCTTAGAAATAAAGGAGCTCGAAGATTTTTTATCTGGGAAATCTTCGGAAGCAATTGAGGCTACACCAACCGGCTACCCCCAAGCAAATCAACGCCGTAAATTCATACTTGATGAATTTCAAATGTAAGAAACAGAGGTCAAGAGGTTCTCATACCAGAAGAGATCCTTCAACCTCGACAAAAGAGAAGAGCTGTCAGAAAACCCAGGTCAGCCTCTCTCGTAACTCCTCCCGAACCCATACCAGAAATAGAACCAACCTCCAAAACCATTCCTCGATCAGGCGGTTTACTTGATCGTCTCCGATCAAGAAATATACTTAGGATCAAAAATTAAAACAAAACAAAATAACCCCTTAATCGCCAAGAGCTCGGGGTTCCTCGGTCTTGATTATACCACCTTCGTGCCCCAGAGAAATACAGATCAAGAGGACGGTGACGGTGATTTAAGGAATTCGACGTTATCCAGAAGAGAAACGTACTCGATAGCCATCCAAGTTCCGCCTGCTTTTGACACCCAAAGAACCCACTCCAAACAAATCCCAGAATCAAAACTATTCATGTAGACCCTATACCTCCCGAATGTTCCCATTCTCTCCCGAAGGTCGAGACCCTCTCCCGAACGGCCCGGTCCTTCAGGTCAAGGTTATCATGCCGAGGCTGTGGGATCTCCGACCCTATGGCCCAGGTTCAACGCTAACTTTCCTTTTGACCTCTTCGGAGCTTTCGTTCGGCACACTGACGACCACCGGTTCAGTGATCATACGGACGGAAATCTTCTCGACGAGGGAATGAGTTATTTGGCCAAGGTAAATAACAATCACTTCTTCCTCTACATCTCTATTTTCCTTTGAGCATTTTAGAAGTTTGACTTGAATATTTTGAAAATGTGCAGGCTAATGCTGTCTTCGGACGACTGCGTCCGAGACACATAAATGGAGAGGCCGAGGAAGATTTCATGCGACAAGAGATAAACATGCTGAAATCGACCTTGGATCGAGAAAGAGCTGGTCGTGAAGATGCTTTTCATACCATCAACGGTCTTCAGATAGAATTAGATCGGGCTAAGATGGATTTGAAGACATCCGATGACAAACTAAGGGCCACAAGGGATGGGTTGGCTGCATCCGAAGCCAGTCAACAAACTCTAACCAACCTGAATGCTGGTTTGGTTGAAGAGAACTTACTCCTGAAGGCGAAAAATGAGGAGTTTTCTTCAGCCAATCGAAGCTTAGTCCTACAACTTGGTGAAGCTGAGACGAAGATTCAAGATGAAGCCCGAAGGCATAAGGCCAAGCGTCACAAGCTCCGCCATAAAATAAAGGACCTTGAGGGACGAGGCCCTGTTCTGACTGAAGAACTCCGGAAGCAGATTCAGGCAGAGTATAGGGACTCGGATGAACTTAATGTAGAGATCATGAAGGTTTATTCGGAGGGGTACGAGGACTGTCGGGAACGAGGAAAAGAGAAGCTATCGGCTGCTCAGTTGGACTCGGCATTGCTCAATTCCGATGATGAAAGCGTATGCTCTAATATATATCATGTTTTTGGTTTTATGTAAATATTTAACTACTTTAAACTTTTTATGTTTATGTAATTAATTTACAATTGACTTAAATGAAATGAGCGTTTTATGTTTATTGATAAATCTTTAATCGCCTTTTATTACTTACTTCGTTCCGATCGACTTCTTGTCAATAATTTAGTATCAATAAGATGAACTATTGAATTAGACATAGCATATAACAGCTTAACTTATACAATGAAGTGAATTGAATTTTATGGATGTGATTCAAGTTAATCGAACTAGATAAACCGAACTCAACACTTAAACAAAATAAATAACTTATACTCATCTGCATCAAGAGTGAGATCACCATACGTGAAGTAAATTTGACGACAAATAGATAAGAACCAAGACATAAGGATTAATAGTGATCATCGACTTACCACCACGATAAGATCAATATAGGACCAAAAGGACTGGGGGCTACCATTCCTACCATTTCCTACTCTCCTTACACCATAATTTGAATGGCCAATGAGTCCTACCATACCTCCTTACACCATAGTGACCATCGGACCAATAGGACCAAAGTGATAAATTGTGGAAAAGTGATCTTTTATTAATATCCAACAATTGTATGACTTCGATAAACCGACTTAATCTTTATTGAAAATACTTAGAAGCTTTCAAAGATGCCAAGTATTCTATTCTTGATCTCTAACCATCGAGTGCCTTTAATCGATAAGTACCGGCTTTGGTACTTGATCACTTCATATGGTCCTTCCCAATTCTAAGATTAGCTTTCCCGTGTTTTGAGGCGTAGAAGCTTCGGCTTCTCTAAGAACGAAGTCTCCCACTTCGAATCTACGAAGTTTGACGCCCTTGTTATAATGCTTGGCCACCCTTCGTTGATAAGCAGCCAATTTGATTAAAGCTTCCTCTCGACTTCGCTTAAGAGTCCAAGTTAGCCTTCATCCTTCATCGTTGTAGATTTCTTTGAATTGACCTACCCGAAGACTTGGAGATCCGATCTCGACTGGGACTAAGGCATCAGTACCATAGGCCAATCGAAAGGGCGAATCCCCCGTAGTAGTCCTTGGTGTAGTTCGGTATGCCCACAAAGACGCCAAAGAATTCTTCCGCCATCTCCCCTTAGCTTCATCCAATCTACGCTGATTCCGCTCAAAGACAGTCCTCATTGGTCACCTCGACTTGCCCATTCGACCGTGGATGAGCCATGAAAGTCTTCTTGTCTTTGAATCCCAAATCGCTCAAAAATTCTTCAAATTTTGAACCCACGAATCAAGTCCATTGTCCGATATCAATACCTTAGGGATCCCGGCGAAACACCACGCACTCCTTTATAAACTTTAGGCACTCCTGCTCACATTATCGATCAAGTGGTTTTGCCTCTACCCACTTAGTCATATAATCAATAAAGAATCTATGACGGCTTAACTCGGCCTTTAGCTTTAGGTAATCTGGTCCCAATATATCCACCCCCAAACAAATGTAGGGTATAGAGATAGAATCGAGTATAACTCTTCCGTTGGTCGATGGGGACCGACTTTGTTGAAATGGCATTTTCGCATTTTTTTGACGTATCAGTAGCTTCTTTGAAAATTGTCGGCCAATAGTAACCTTGTCGAAGTACTTTATGTGCCAAAGACTTGGCAGCCATATGATCACCGCAAATCCCTTCATGAACTTCCCGAAGAGCATACTCGGCTTCGGACGGAGCCAAACATTTCAATAATGGTGAGGAAAATGCCAATCGATAGAGATCCCCGTCAATAAGACTAAAATTAGTACTCTTGTACTTGATCTTCTTTGCTAGCATTTGATCCGGCGAAGGACGCCATCCGCCAAATACTCAATGTAAGGGGGTCATCCAACAATTTGTTTTGGCCGATACACATCATCGCTTCGTCTTTGAACACTCTACATTGCTGAAAATTTCCAAATACACCGATCCATGAAAGACATCCAGATCTCAGAGTGACTAGTTTCGACAATGCATCTAAGCAGAGAATTGTCATTCAGCGCTTATATACTCAAACTCGTGCGGGCGAAAAATTGAAGTTGGTCTCTTAATTCGCCAGATATTTGATCATTCGAGTTCCACGAGCTTCATAATCTCCCGACAAACCGCTTAACAACTAACCGAGAATCACTATAGATAATCAATTGTTGGACTTCGAGACTCTTCGCTAATCGGACACTGCTAACACGGCTTCATAATCACCTTTCATTGTTCGTTGCTTTAAACCCGAATCGATAACTCACCGGACTTTGAATCCTTCCGGACTTATTAAAATAATCCTCGCCCACTAATACCATCAGAGAGATCCATCTGCATACAACGCCCACGCCTTTCCGACCTCGCTGAAGAAACGCGCCATCGCCGATCGTCGAAGATTCGGCCCCGGAGAACTCCGTGATTCCGCTTCGGTGAACGAGCATTCTACCATAAAGTCGCCCGTGGCTTGGCCTTTGATGGCGCTTCGGGAGGATACTCGATGAAAAATTGGGATAATTCCATAGTCCATGCTGCTAGTCTACCCGAGACCTCTGGCTTGCCCATCACCTTCTTCAATGGCTGATCCGTGTAGACGACCAGGAGTCGACCTTGAAAATATCGCCAAGCTTTCTCCGGCAATTATTAAAGCAAAGGCAAATTTCTCAATGTTAGATACCGGTTTCAAAGATCTCGTAGGGGCGTGGTCGACGTAATAGATCGGATCTCGCCGCCACCGATCTCCCGAATCAAAATCGCTCCAATCTGCTAAGAAACGCCGCAAGGTACAAATATAAAGTCTCTCTGGGACAGAGCTTGACTAATAAAGGAGTCAAGATGAGATACGCTTTTATACCTTGGAAAGCGCCCTCACACCCTGGAAGTCCACCGAACGCCTTCGCATTCTTCTATTCCTTCAATGTGTCAAAGAACTAAGACATCTCTCTCGCAGATTGGCGACAAACCTCCTTAAAGTCGCAATCCTACCAATGACGTCAACGCCTTTGAATGACCGAGGAGTCTTCATGTCGAGGATAGCCTGGATCTTCTCTGGATTGGCCTCGATACCCCTTTGACTGACCAGATAACCCAGAAATTTTCCAGCACCAAGGCCAAAAGTACATTTGGTCGGGTTAAGTCTTAGTTGACGATAACGAATAGTTTGAAAGCACTCCTCTAGATCGTCCAAATGTTTCTGAATTTGCATACTCTTCACGATCATGTCATCTACATAAACCTCCATGTTCCTCCCCAGCTGTCTATCGAATATGAAGTTCATCATCCTTTGGTAGGTAGCTCCAAAGATTAATGAGGCCAAAAGTCATTTTTTGTGTATGCATACACCTAATCTGAGCGGTGTGTAATGAATGTTGTTTTGGAATGTCTTCTTTGCACATGGATATTTGATGATAACCTCAAAAAGCATCCATAAAACTTAGTAGTCATATACCCAGTGGCATCGATTAGTCGATCGATATGGGCAGAGGATAAAATCCTTCTGGACAGCCTTATTAAGGTTTGTAGTCGATCGCAAACTCGCCACTTTCCATTATGCTTCGCACATCAATACTACATTTGCTATCCACTGGGTAATCAATCTCGTAGATGAAGTCGTGACCCGCAATTTTGCAACCTCTTCATCGATGATCTTTTGACGCTCGAGCAAATATCCGCCTTCTTCCGATTTAACCGGCTTTTTTCAAGGATCTATCTCCGCTTATGCTCAAAGAACCTTCCGCTAACTCTGTGCATATCTTGTGGTTCCCATGCAAAAATATCGACATAAGATCGTAAGAGTTCCATAAGATTTGTCCAAGAGGTTCTCGCAAGCCCGAACCAATTCTCACCGTCTTGTCTCGGCTCACGACCAACTCAATCTCCTCCGCCCCCCAGGGGATCACCAACGGTTCGAGTCGCTTCTTCGGTGAAGGGTTCGATTTCAATTGCCATCGTCTTTTCTTTGTTTATCGAATTTCCATTCCGTATGAAATGACAGAGTTCCGATAACATCTTCTGCCAGTCTAAATCACCCATCACCTCTCCTACTCCATGTGCCGTGGGAATTTGATTTTGAAATGTGGGATGGGTTACAACTTGAAGAGCGCGATCAACGAGGTCTTCCCAAAATGGCGTTATGTAAGTTTAAATCCACATGCACAACATAAAATTTACAAGTTATCTCCACTTCTTTGAGGGGCCGCACAAGATGACAGGGAGTTCAATAAAGGCTCGCTACTTTGACCGGTCGTCTGCAAGCCATATAGAGGAGCCTCCTGTCCAACCTCCATTTTGTGCCCATCGAGATGCATCCTCTGAAAAGCATGGGCATAAAGAATATCCACCGAAGATCCGTTATCTATCAGCATGCGTTTCACATCCACCGAGCCCACTTGCGCTGTGATCACCAATGCCCCTTCATGCGGTTCAATGGGCTCAAAGGATAATCCAGATCCAGAAATGAAATAACAGCCTCGGGAAAGGCCTCACAATCTTCAGAGTAAAGATCTCATATCGACATAATCGAATCAAGATAAGACCTCCTCTTCTTCCCTACTAACTTCCCAATGCACCTACCAGCTTATTACATCAACGACTTGCCTTGGCGGTGGTGTTGGAGCATTTTGAACAAAGCGGTACTTGAACCGCTTTGAATTCAGTGCGATTGATAACTCCGCCGATCTTGACGGTCTTTCTCGTACCACATATTGAATCAAAGAAGCCACTTTTAATCTTGCTTTCTACAAAATCCTTTAAATTACAACACTCATTAGTGTCATGACCAGCAGCTTGATGATAACCACAATATTTGCGAGGGTTGCCATGTCCCGTTTTGTAATTATCACGAGGTGGTTCAAAGAAAGGCTGGTTTCGAATCCGATCCAAAATTATCGACCTCTCTGTATTCAACTGGGTGTAAACCTTATTAACCTTCGGGGTAGGAACAGGTGTACGACTGCTGCCTTGTCGCCACGAGTTATTGTACTTCTTCGAACTACCTTCTGCCCTTTGGTTGTATCCTCCAACTCTTCTCTGATCAACATCAGTCTTGGGAACATCTACCTCTTTTAACTGGCTCAAAGAAGGATTCTTCAAACTGTTCATAGCCTCTTCTACAACAATATAGCCCTCTCATTGTCAAGGCTTCGCTAAGCTTTTCTGGATGGTGAAACATCAATTTCTTTACCAATTTCTCCGATTTAACTAGATCTAGCCCATTCTCGAACAATCCAACACTTGAGATCATTAAGATCGGACACCGTCCGACCGCTTCCCTAAAACCTCTTTACATATCGGGCCTAAAGATTCGCTGGTGAACTGGGACTTGTCTTTAAAGAGCTCAGAAGCTTCCTCCTTCGGTTGCTTCCAAACGGGCATGAAACTTATCACAAAGTTCACCCACGAGGAGATAGAATCCGATGGTAAAGTCCCCATCCACCGTCTGCCGCGTCTTTTCTCAAAGTAGTGACAAAAGTGTGACATTTAGCAAAGATCAAGAAAGTCATAGTAATCCATTAATCGGCCAAACGCTCGACTATGGTCATAAGGATCTCTCGACCCATCATAGCTTTCCATGCGAGGTAACTTTTTGGTAGCATCCGCTTTTTCCTTGAGAATATCAAAGGAAAAGGGGACGCCTTCTTACCGTAAGTATCCTTCACCGCTGGACCTCGACCAATTGTTTTCTTTGAGTTCTTTCAACTCTCTAACTGTAAAATCAACACCTTCGGGTTGTGATGAGATCTCCTTCTCTGGGTGACATTAGGCTTTGGAATGGATCGACCTTTCCTCGCCGATCTCACCGCCTCATGGACTTTTCGATTTACTAGGTCGTAAAATTTCATCCTCATGATGAGAACGGTAATTCGGATTCTCCTTCGGTTTCGCATAATTTCTCTCGACCGCTTCTTCGCTCTTTCATCGTCGCGATGAATTGATCCCACGATCGTCGCTGCTTCTTCGAGGTCAAGGCGCTTTGCTTCTCGATCTCCTCCCATCGTGAGAATGATCCTCGGACACATGCATAGAATGTTCCGCCCCTTACCCTTCCGACGGGTACCTCCTTATGCCTACTCCGTCCTTGAATGTATATGGCTAGATGCTTCGCCTCTCAACTCATTCACCAAGCATCCGCTTTGGCTATATCTTCCTTTGTTTTAACAGAACCTCCAAAGCTTTATCCGCTTCGTCCGCCATCCTCGCCAACTTGGTAGCTCGGTCTTTTCTTGACCACTTCTACGATGAGTCCTGTCGGCGAACCGCCTACCCGCTTCTCGATTGGGATCACGCCTTTATCGGCTTGAAAACTAACTTCCGTCTGCTCCACCACGGATCTTCTGACGAAGTTCTTCCGAATCAGGTTAGAAGCCGTGTTTCACGAGCACTTTTAGAAGGACCCAGCGATCCTTCTTTTATCAAATACGAGGCGTTGATGAACTAATGACCATTGCACCTTTCTTCCTTCCTGTTCCATCTCTACTCCTCATCATCTTTCAAGCAAATTTAAAGAATTGTGATTGAAAAACCCCCTCCTTCTAGCGCCAATGTTAACGCCAAGATCTTTCGTCACGTCCCAATCACCTAAAACGTCCCGATCCTCGCAGAACGTAAACACAATAAACACCACAAGCTTGACGGCGATTCCGCTTGGGGATAGCTTCAAAGTGAGAGTCGATATATGAATTCACAAGGTTTATCGAAAACGGAGGCTATATTGCTTAATGTATTGATATTCGTAGATAATAATAATTCTCGTGAATATATGATTCTAAATGAGGAAGTGTATGAGAACGCACTCTTGGTGGAGACTTCCTTGCCAAGTTATACCCTCCTCGCTCAATTATCGTGTACCCACTACTACCCGACACATTCCCTTTACCCGATGGGTCCCGCCGATCGCATTTAGTTTATCCACCGCTTTTGATCATCGCTACTACCGCCAAATCGATTAGATCCCATCCACATTAATGCACGGCGGGTTCTTTAGTCAACCGACATGCTTTTTCATCATTACAGTCAAAGATTGCGAGATATTTAAATGTCTAAAGGATTGATCCAATCGACCCAATTCCCGATCTTATAAGTTTGAAATGAAAATAATATGATGATTGGGCTTAATGATTTTCATAATTCAATAATAAAGGCCCAATAGAATAAAAAGAATAAGCCCAATACACTCGGCCCAAAGAGATAAAATATCATGACCCAACAGATATGATGAACCGAGTATTCAAGGAATATTTAGATCACTTTGTGGTCGTCTTTATTGATGACATCCTTATTTATTCCAAAAGCCGTGAAGATCATGAGCAACACTTGAGGCTGACACTCCAAAAGCTTCGTGAATATAAGCTTTATGCCAAGTTGAAGAAATGCGAGTTCGGCAAGAATTAGCATTCCTTGGGCACGCGGTATCAAGTCATGGAATATTTGTTGACCCAAAGAAAGATCAAGCTATTCAAAGTCGGAACAACCTAAATCGATTGACCAAGTACGTAGCTTTCTCTGCTTAATTTGGTTATTATCGGAGATTCGTGGAAGGATTTTCTCGAATCGCTACTCCATCGACTCAAATTGACTCGAAAAGATACAAAGTTCGATTGGAGTGAAGAATGTGAGAAGAGTTTTCAAGAACTCAAGAGGAGACTTATTTCAAAGACTGTTACGACAATACCATCCGCCTCGGAGGATTTGTCATCTACAAAGTGATGCTTCGAGCAAAGGGTTGGGATGTGTTCTCATGCAACATGGAAAAGTTATAGCTTTATGCCTCATGACAACTCAAAGAATATGAGAGGAATTATCCTACTCATGATCCGGAGTTGGAAGTCATTGTCTTCTTAAAAATTTGGAGGCATTACTTGTATGGGAGAAAGTGGAAATCTTTACTGGATCATAAAAGCCTCAAATATTTCTTCACTCAAAAGGAACTCAACATGTGACAACGACGTTGGCTTGAACTATTGAAAGATTATGATCATACCATCCAATACCATCCTGAAAAGAGCGTGGTGGTAGCCGACGATCGAGTAGAAGATCATATGCGCAAATGACGAGTGCGTTATTGTCATCGCAAAGGCCCATTTTGTGTGACTTGCAAAGGATGGAGATAGAGTTAAAGACTCGAGGGAAGCATGTGATGATAGCGAATATATGAGTAGAACCGACTTTTAATCAATAAAGTTAAAGTCGCTTTCAAGCTACGGACTCCAGAAATGATGCGTATGAAGAAGAAAGTGCAAGAGGGTGCTATACCTAAAGCAAGAATCGATGAAGAAGGAATACTTGAGTCAACTCCGCACTTTGTGTTCCTAACGACCACGATTTAAAGTATAATATCATGATGGAGGCGCACAACACACCATTTGCAATCCATCTTGGGAGTACCAAATGTATCATGATATTCATCATACATTTTGGTGGAGCAATATGAAGAGAGAGATAAGCCACTGCTTATCTCAAGGTGTCTAACTTGTCAACGAGTTAAAAGCGGAGCATCAAGTACCAAAAGGTCCATTGCAACCACTTGAAATTCCGTAATGGAAGTGGGAGCACATTACCATGGATTTCAAGTTCTCGGTCTTCCTAAGGTTTCTCAAGGCATTGATGCGATTTGGGTCATTGTTGATAAATTGACCAAGTCCGCTCATTTCTTACCGATACGAGAAACTTATACACTTGAACGCCTTGCTCAGTATGTACATAAACGAGATTGTAAGATCGTATGCATGGTATCTTAGGATCCATAGTTTCGATCGAGACCCAAGATTCACTTCACGATTTTGGGTTAGTTTGCAAAAAGCTATGGGCACAGACTTACGATTTAGCTCGGCGTATCATCCTCGCATTTGACCGGACAATCGGAGAGGACTATTCAAACTCTTGAAGATCTATTAAGACTCTGTGTCCTTGATTTCAAGGGAGTTGGGACAAGTTCTTACCATTGGTGGAGTTTTCCTACAAACAACAGCTTATCAAGCAAGTATTGGCATGGCTCCATTCAAGCGTTGTATGGAAGAAAGTGTCGCTTCTCCAAGATCTTTGGGATGAGGTGGGTGAAGCAACGTTGTTGGGACCGGAAGTTGATACGTATGACTACGTAAAAGATTCAAACGATCCGACAATGTATAAAAACCTCACAAAATCGACAAAAGAGTTATCTTGATCTTCATCGAAAGGACGTGGAATTCGATATAGAGATCATGTGTTGTTAAGAGTTGCTCCATGTAAAGGAGTTACAAGATTTGAAAAGAGAGGAAAACTCAATCCTCGATTCATCTGGTCCATTTTAATCCTCGATCGAGTTGGAACTGTGGCCTATAGACTTGCTTTTACCGCCAAATATGTCTCGTGTTCATAACGCGTTTTCACATATCCATGTTACGTAAATATGTGAAAGACCCGAACCATATTATTGAGTTAGAACCGATTTAAATAGTCAAGATTTGACGTATGAAGAGGTTCCTGTTCAAATTTTGGATAAGAAGGAACATATTCTACGCTCCAATGCTATACCTCAAGTCAAAGTTTTGTGGAGGAACCACGATATTGAGGAAATGACTTGGGAGTTAGAATCAAATGAAATCAAGGTATCCTTACCTCTTCGACATACCAGTATCGCACTCTAATTTCGAGGGCTTAAATTTCATAAGAAGGAGGTTGTAAGACCCCACTTTTATAAATAAAGATGAATTTTCTATAAATATTATTTTGAATATTATGGAATAAATTTGATATGATGTTATAGTTGTGGGTAATATTTATAAATTTTGCAAAGTATGCAAGTGGTTATATTATTCGATTGGTGGGGAATATTCAGGTTTAGCGAGGAATATTCGTATAACTACTCAATCATTGGTGGACCCCACAATGTAATTATTGTCGGATTGAGAAATGACAAAAATATTTTATTGAAATAACTACGAAAGTTTTATCGTTGATCTTGTTGAACTACTCTCTAGGTAGTAAAAGTACAATAGAATATGTGTGGTTTCATAAGAAGACACGGTATTGATTATTGATGCTTATGTGAGAAGTCACTCAGTTTGATTCCATTATTATCGATTAATAATATGAATTATTATAATGATAATGACGCTTTTGTTTTATTCAGTATTATTAACGTAATAAAATGTAAAACATCTTTTATATAAAAGAGAATACTTTATTAAAGTTATTCTATAAATAAAATATATTATATTTTATTATGCATAAGTGTTTTGCGTATAAGTATTGCATAGTGTTTTGCATAGTAAAATGTTTTTATATAAATAGAATATATTATATTTTATTTAAAAGATTTTGCTTTAAATATGGACCGTCACGATTAAAGTAAATCAATCTGGACCGTTTATGGATTAATTACTATGCATTCTATTTTCCTATAAATAAAGCTCATTCCATCATTATTTTCTTACGAATTCACCGAAACTCTGTAGAGAAAACTATAAAGAGAAAGAAGAAAAGTATTCTCGCTACTTCACTTTGCCAATATTCATTTTTTCTAAGGTAGGGAATATTATTTGTTGTACCGTAAAGGGTGTTATTCTTTTGTATTCATGAAGAGAACTTCTTTTGTTATTCCATTCTTATTTATTTTATTGGAATAACCTATATACGCGGAATCCCCTATACTTGGTGATCATCTTCTTTTATTCCATTCTTCTATTATTCTGTTGGAACATCACATGCTGTGTGTTTTACAACCGACCTGCTTTCCGCTTTTATTATTATTCTCATTGGAACATCCTGCATGCATGTGTTTTTACACCCGACCGGTTCCGCTCTTTTATTATTCTGCTGGAACATCCCATCATGTGTTTTACACCCCACTTGGTTCCGCCTTTATCATTCTCGTTGGAATATCCTATCTCGTGTGTTTTACACCGGATCCGTTCCATCTTTATTATTCTGTTGGAACATCCTGCTTGCAGTAATTTCACCGACACGTTCCGTTATTATTATTCTGCTGAATAACCTATCTATCGGGCACCGCATGCATGGTGATTTCTTTTGTTATTCCATTCTTTATTATACCCAAATTGGTTAAAACTTTGACTTCTATACTCCATGAAATTAGTAGAATATCCTTGATATTTGCGTTTCATCCAAAGATCTTTTCATGGAAATATTCTTCCGATCATTCTTGAATTTTACTCTAGAAAGCGATGATCATGTTGACATTTGGATGTTATTAGTTCCCTGAATAACTTAATTCTTGAACTTGTTTTATTGAATTCTTATATTATTGTCATCATCCTCATGTTTATATATTTTTTTAAAGTCATCCGTGGCTTGTAGAGCATGGATGGACTTGGTATGATTATGACCGTGGATTATTCGGTAATCATCATGGCCGTAATGTTACAAATGATGTGATAAAAGTCCTCAATGGTCGTAGTGCATTGATGGACGATTGTTAACATGATCATGACCATTAATGAATACACAACTATTCTTGGCCGTAGTGCGGGAATAATTGTGGTCGTGATACTAAAAGAATATCCTCGGCCGTAGTGCGTGGGGTGATTCGATGATGTGGATTATTTATTAAAGTCGAGTATCGCCTATAACGATGATGAAAAACCTTTTAAATCATAAAAGATAGTAGATTTTATTTTCTACTTGACTCTTTTAATGGATTGCTTGTTCATTTGTGAGCTAAACTTGATGTTTATTATATTTTATCGCTTTAACAATGTTAAAGGCTATTGATAATTTATTCTCGCATTATCTTAGTCATAATATTTCTTCTTTGGGCTAGTGGAGCTCAACCTTTCTTTCACTTTTTTCTCTTGAAATGAGAACATAGCCGGGACGAGTCGGGAACGGAGTAATGGTCCGAGGATAGCATTAGTAGTCCTCACTATTCGTGAAATAGTGTGATAATAATTATAATGAGGACTTCTTTTGAGTTTGTATAATATCTAGTAGATAATATTTGTATTCAAACTCATGCTTTATGTCGTATTATACACCTACGCTTATATTAGTAAGTAGTATTTAAATTCTGTACCATGTATCTGACTACCCAAGATGGGTGATGTCTACCTAATTTTGGGGGCGTCACAAGCTTTATTCACAGTGGGTAGCGGTTCCTGTAAAAGGGCATTGCTGCGAACACCCGTGTAAGATTCATTAAGTCCCATAAGGAACTTCATGGTTTTCTGTTTCTCCAGATACGCAGCCACTTCTTTGATTGTTCCGCAAGTACAGGTTGGGAAGGTGCACAGCGCATCTGTAAGACCCCAACTTATTATTAATGAAATTTAATTTTCTCTATTTATTATTTTGAAATAGTAAGGGTTGATTTGATTAATGTGGATAGTTATGGGTAAAATACGCAAATATTTCAAAATAATCAAGTGGTTATAAAATATTCATTGTTGTCGGGGAATATTCGTTTGGTCGTGGAATATTCGTACTGTCGGGGAATATTCGTACGACGGCGCAGCCATGTGTGGGCCCCATAACGGAAAGCGATTGGATGAAGAAAACGACAAATATAAGTTGTTTAAAAATAACTGCAGTAGTTATTACTGATTAATCTTTGTTAAAATACTAAATGGTTAAAACACAAGAAGATACTCAGTATTGCACCAATTATTGATTCTTACGTAAGAAGGCACTTTACTCAATAATGGTTACGATAATTACTTATTCAAAGATTTTATTGATTTAATAATTCTTTGCGTTGATATTTTATATTCTTGTTGTTTCAATAATTGTCATTACACAAAGATTTTTTCATTATCGAAGCAATAATTCATATTATCCTAATAATATTATTAGATAACATTATTGGCAATGTCTAAAAAGTTCATTCTAAGGAGAGGTTTGGTCACCAAATTGCGCTACCAATGAAGGAGAAATTCTTATTGAAAGCCCCTCTTTCTTGGGAACCGCACAGTTGTCAATATTGTGATTACAGTAATATTATTTGTGAATAAATAATTATTGATTCATATGATGAGGAAAATATTGATTTTATGTGGATATAGATGGAGAAATTTTTTATGTGACAATTGTTGAAAATTAAAATTTTATCTTTTTCTCGATAAAATAATTCATTTAAATATATTATTATATTTTAATAATATAATATTGGTGATATTTTTACAACGAATGTGGGATATATGAGTATACTGAGGAGGAAGAGTATTTTTGTTGTAATAAATGTTTAAAACATGTTAAACATGCTTCATGGACCCCATTTATTGATCAAATTAGATTATAGCCTACAAAATCTCTCCTGCTTTATGGATTTCTGTAAATTTACATTTGGAATTTGGAAAACTTTCTTCTGCAAAGTTGTAGAGAATTGAATTTCTATAAAAACTTGCGAGATTCAAATTTTCCGATAGAAGGGCTATTTATTATGAATTATTGAAGTTCAAGCTCAAAATAATTGATTTTTGGAAGTTTAAAATATTTTAAATAACAAAACGTTTTTTTCATTATGGTGTACACATATGTGTTGAATGAGTGAATTCAGTTCTTGGAAGGTTGGCGTAGGAAAATTTAATTTATATATTAATATTATATTAAATTTTACGCTTTGAATGTTCTAAAGCATTTTCCTATAAATAGGGTGCTTAGGTTAGAATTGAAAATTACACCGTAAATCAAGTTTTCTCTCTA
This sequence comes from Panax quinquefolius, assembly GCA_020205615.1. Lineage (NCBI taxonomy): Eukaryota > Viridiplantae > Streptophyta > Magnoliopsida > Apiales > Araliaceae > Panax > Panax quinquefolius. The sequence goes on along the minus strand of CM035164.1, from coordinate 126,637,471 downwards.
TATTATCGAGTTTATTCTTGTGAGTATTTTGAGTATACTTTGAGTATTGCTATACTGATGCAAGTTCAAGTTATAGTCGATATCCTGTTTTCAACTAGAAAGTCTGTCTTTGTGAGGTAAGGGATATTATTTTTTAATGATATTATTTATTCTAATATCATTATGCCAAAGTATCGATCTGAACTTTTTAATCAAATTTGAAACTTTTAGTGTCGGGTTACTATTCACGTGTACGACACTATATTCACGATACTCTGATATTATTCACGAATCTGGCCTTATTCATCGAAAAATAAAAATTTTCCTTTTAAGTCAAAATATCTATTCGGATACTAACTTTGATTGTATCCATGTTTTGATCATTCTTGAATTTTACACCACTTGTGATTATTTTTGAGGTATTTTGGACGTGGATAAAACAAAGTCTGAATCCTTAATCCTTAATCCTTGTCATTTTGTTTCACTGGATTCGTTTCTTTAAAATATTTTTCATCATCTTCAGCCTTAAATGATGATATTATGGAATATCTTTGGCCTGTAGTGCAAAGATGAATGATTTCTGAAGAATATCTTTGGCCGTAGTGCAAAGATGAACAGGTGTTTAGATGAACATGACTTGATGATGAATATCTTTTAAATTTGTGTAAAAAGATGAATTTTTGATTCGGTATGTATGTTGATTAATGTTGCGGGGATAAAAGATGATGATGAACTTTTAAATTCATACATGAAGATAGTAGTTTGCATTCTCTACTTAACTCTTCTAATGAATTATTATTTCCGCTCAGAATATTGATTTAAAATTTGTTGTCTATTGTGTTCTATTAGATTTTTCCCTGTTGAAGACTAACGATAATTTGTTGTATATTATCTTAGTCATATTATTCTTTCTTGGGCTAGTTGAGCTCACCCTTTTCCTTGTTGTTCCATTTTTCTTCTCGGGAGGCGATAATGTAATGAGTACTAGTCGAGGTATGGAATGAAGGTTCTAGAGAGTTGTTTAATAGTCCTCACCATTTTTGTAAAATAATGTATCAATAATTATGATGAAGATTTATTTGCGTGTGGATATTGTCAGATGGAAATATCTGTATTTAAACTCACAGCTTTATATGTTGTAATAATAAAATTGTAGTTGTTTACGTATGCAAGTATTGACAACTCGTAATGGGTGATGTATAACTATTTTGGGGGCGTCACAGTTGGTATCGAGCTTAGGGATATGATCTCCAAGGAGATCGGGGAATAGAACTAGGAGGGAGAGAGCGAGTAAATCCTTCGCTAAGGTGTCCTACCTAAGCTTATTTGTTAGTTTTGGTCAAGATATAGGGATATTATGTGATATATTGATTTCCTTAATTAACCCTTGTTTTATGACGATGTTTTGAGAATGTCGATTGAGAATATTAACAATAGAAATGAGACCGTGGAGACGCTCAGACTCTCACCAACGAGGAGAACGTGCAACAGTCGACAATGTTCCTCCCATGAACAACACCACCGAAAGCGGATGATGAACGAGGGATGTTTAGAAGCTTTTGCGATTCATGCAAAATCGAAGACGAGAGAGACTCGTGTTCAAAATATAGGAGGAAATGATAGCAATTCATGGATTATCACACCAAGCGATTCAAAGAGTTGGGACCACCGTAATTTAAGGAAAGCGGATCCGATCATAAGCGGAAACACGGGTCAAGCAAATTACCAAGATATTCGATGTCTTGGGATGCGGAGGAATGAGAGGTTCCATTCGCCACCTTTATGTTCCGTGGCGAAGCGATTCACTCGGTGGGAGTCTGCGTGAAGCGTACCCATCCAATCGCGACTCAAAGATGTCTTGGGAGACGTTTGAAACTATTTAATGACAAATACTTTCCCGAAAGTGTTAAATGCATAAAGGAAGTGGAGTTCATCGATTAGAACAAAACTGAAAGTAGTATGCACACAAGCCAATCATGTTTTTGATGATAAAGCATATACTTTGTAACAATCTTATTCATTTATTAATAAAAGTATTAATTTATTAAAGGCTTTTAATTATCTACATGATCTTTGTTTTATAATATGTGATAAACCCATAGTTTTAAGCAATGCTTTTAGAATAATGATGATGATCATTCTAATGAGATCTAAATTCTTAGAAAGCTTAAAACTAAAATAGTTCCCAATCATTGGATTACTAAATCGGGGATTAGTGAATCCGGGATAGATTGGTACATACGTTAACTTTCTCATTGGATGAGGATGATTGATCTCATGATCATTTGTGTGTGGAGACACTAAAGCAAGTATGTAGGTGCTTATTAGAGAATAAGTTCATTTGAGCGTGGCTCGCTAAGGAATACCTAATGGAGTTTTATTTGCTGTCGATAGGAATTCTGTAGTGATAGTAGTCTGGTGATCCTTGGACTTGAGATCATCATAGTATCTTGTGTATGATGAGTTATACTTTGACTTATTCCTTAAGACCCTTAGGGTATATCAAAGGGTATGCTTGGGTATAATAAGTTGTACGTGGAGATAATGTATGATCGATAAAGAATCTACCACTTCTAATAAAAAGAAGAGAAATGTCCTATGTGATTCGATAAATGACAACCCAGTAGTCTTTGGCAGGTAGAATGAAATTAGAAAGGAGTTTCTAATTTGCATTATTTGAGTTAATGCGTTTAAGAGTCGAAATACATGTAATTAAATAAAATAAGACTTGTGATAATTCCATGCCTTATATTTAATTTGGACATTGTATGGTGGAAGGATTGAATTATGCGGTAACTATTTACTCAAAGGTTCTTTAATGATTAATGTTGAAATCTATATTATCCGGAAAGTCGTTGATCGCTGGGAGGCTTATCCTATTGTAGAATAAATATTATTTAAATAAATTAATTATTTAATTTATTTATTTAAATAAGATTAGAATTGTTCTAATTGATTTATTCACAACCTAGGTTTAATATGGAGAACCTAAAGGGTCACACCATAAAAGGAAGAATAATTATTTAAGAAGTTAATGGCATAATCGTAATAATATGTTATGTATATTTAATTTAATCTATGGTGATAGAATAAATTAAATAACTTAATATTATTATTTAATATTTTAGAAATATTAAATATAAATTAATAAGAGGAGTCTTATTAATATTATTACAATTATTATTATTTTAATTTCTAAAAGAGTTTAGGAATTAATTTAATATAAGTACTCTCATTTATTCCTAATTGGATTAGGAAGGAAAATTAATTAAAGGAGTTTAATTAATTATCCCTAATAAGATTAGGGAGCTTAATTAATTAAAAGAATTTAATTAATTAATTAAAACCCAATTCCTTAATTGTTAAGGTGGGTTGCCCACATCTATAAATAAGAGAAGTCTTATTATGGGTGGGATGGGTTGTTGACTTTTAACAACTACGTAATAATTCCAAGTTGTTGGAGAAAGACCTTTTCTACAGAGATAGAAAACTAGGGTTAGCCATAACACCCATCTTCTTGAATTTTATTCTTCCTTGGTGGATCACCTCTAGAGGCCAAACACATGGGTGGCTAACGTTGATCAAAGGAAGGATCCAAACCCGGTGGATTCAAGATTGAACGCGAAAGGATTTGGAGGTGAACTTGTACCTGAGGAAGCTCGATCTTCAAGGGTATAATTTTATTCTTTATCTTTTCGTTTAATTAATAATTATGCATAAAGGATGATCCGGGTATATGGTTTGTAAAATTTTTAAACTCTAATTTTTACACGCTTCCGCACTAATTTTCTTGCAATTTGATTGCGTTATGAATATTACAAACCTAACAGTGGTATCAAAGCCAAACTTTTATGCGAATTATTAATTGTTTTAATTTGATATGTATATTGATATGTGTTTAGAAACAATTTAATTGGGCATAATTTTATTATATAAAATTTAAACAAAAAAAAAAAAAAAAAAAAAGTCGAATTATTTGTTTTTAAAATGACAAGTTGCTGCATTTTTTTTTTTGTTCAAGTACATGCTTAAAATACACATGTAAATCGAAGGCAACATGGAATAAAAGGAATCATTATCTTTGTTAGAAGCTTGAAATTTATAACTTTATTATGTATACAATCAGCATGTTCCATAAAAAAAAAAAAAAAAAAAAAGCGATACATGAATTAAAGAGCTTTTTATTAACGAAAAACAAAAAAAAAAAAAAGCTTGAAATCAATGAAAAAAAAAAGAAGTTTTAAGACGCATTTTAAGTTATATATATATATAATATATATTACGAATATATATATATATATATATATATATATTCTTAATTATTATATAATTAAAATAAAAGTTTATTTTAATTTTAAAATAAAAGGTTTATTTTAATATTAAAATATAAAGTTTTATTTTAATTTTAAATAATTTTATAATTAAAATAAAAGGTTTATTTTAATCTTAAAATAAAAGGTTTATTTTAATATTAAAATAAGAGATTTATTTTAATTTTAAAATTAAATTTCATGCTAACTAATTAGAGTTGGAATTAGATTCCATGATAACTAATTGGAGTTAAAATTGGATTTTATTTTTCCTAAAATAAAGGAGTTTATTTGTGAATAGGGAAGTAAATCCATGTTTCCTTAAATAAAGGAGTTTATTTAAATATGGAATAAGATTTCATATTATTCAAAATAAAGGAGTTTATTTGTGAATAGGAAAAGAATATCCGTGTGTTTTCTTTAATAAAAGATTTTTTTATGGAATTGGATTCCATAATTAATTAAAATAAAAGAGTTTATTTTAATTAAAAGTTTTTTTTTTTATTACATGGAATTGGATTCCATAATTAATTAAAATAAAGGAGTTTATTTTGATTAAAGATTTTGATTAAAATAAAATAGTTTATTTTATTCAAAATAGGATAAATTAAAATAAAATAGTTTTATTTTGATTTAAATTTGGATTAAAATAAAGGAGTTTATTTTGATTCAAAAATAGATTTTATATTAACTAAATTTGCCCATTAAATGATATCAATATATATATATTAAATGTTTATTATTAATGAGATGAATGTTATTTATTGATGCATATGGTGATGTGTATGATAATAAATGGGATTGATTATGACTATCAATTAAATGCGATTGGATTTTATTTTAGTTGGATGCGTGAATGTATGGGTTTTATTAAATGGGGTCTGCGTAGACCGTCTTCTAATTTTTCTTAATGTAAATTCTATCTCCTCCCATGCACTTCCCTCGATTTAGCGATCAAGGTTTCTATTTATTTTAAATAGTTTTGTAATAGGAATATTTAGAATTATTTTGAAGAATTAGAGATCGAGGACAAGAAGCGCTTGAAGACCTGTTTGTAATAGAGCAGGTTTAAATGTAATTGTTATATTTAAATATTATTTCTTGCACCCTAGGGTTTGACCTTTTGGTTCACTTGGTGGCTCTGAGTGAACCAACTAGAATAAAAGTCCATAATCAATCCGGTAGAATATAGTATTCTATATGTGCATGCTTATACTATATATATATTATATATTATACAAACATGCTTCGCATGTTCATTTATATAACGCCGTATTTTATATATATATACGTAATGCAGCTAAACAAGATATGAGACAAAATTAATAACAAACCCTCAATTTTTTATATTAAGTCCTAAGCGTTCAAAGATATTTGGAATATCGAACGTCGCATTCTCAGCATGATAAAATTAATAGAGTATTAAATATTTAATATGAGTTTGTTGTGTCACCACAAAGGCAAGTATTGAGTATTTAAGATGTTAATTTATCACATTTGATGCTTATAAAGAAAATTGAACAATATTATTTTGTTGTGTCACCACAAGGATGATATTTTTCTTTTTTGAATATATGGAGTGCTAGGTGGACTTAACTTGGATAATTTTGATTCGGATGTGCCACCACTTGATCAAAATAATCTAAGAGGCAAAATAAAAGGAGTTGCATAGTTGATGTAATTGACAAGAGTTGTCTACCTATTTATTTATATATAGTTTGTTGTGTCACCACAAGGCTATATACATTTGAAATGGGATCCTTATTCTCACTAAGCAAATCTTTAATTAGATTTTGCTTAGAACTATATAAGTGAGGTAATATAGTTTGAAGAAAATAGTGGGAGATACCAATTTAAAACAAGACCTAATTTATTTTGGTAATTAATAAAAGAATGTATGTTAAAATGTTGTTAATTACAAATTCATTTACAGAATTTTACAATGTCTAAATTACTATCATTGCGAAGCATATTAGATGCTAAGTTAATCAGACCGAATTAAACGGATTGGTTAAGGAATTTGAGAATAGTTCTCATAGTGAAAAAGCTATCTTATGTCCTTAATACGCTTATCCTCGCAATGGTTGCGAATAATGCCTCTGAGGAAGACATTGCTACTTTTAGAAAGTGGCAAGATGATGCACTGATTAACTCGATGCATCATGCTCGCATCTATGAGTAACGAGCTTCACGTCGACGTGATACTATGGATGCTCCTACTATATTCCCGCACATCAAGTAGTTGATGGTGAGGAAAGTGGGACCGATAGATATCGAGATATCTAAGGAGCTCTTCCGATCTAGAATGGGCAATGGCACTATAAGATGCATAAAAGTTCTTAACATAATCAATTTGATTGATCAATTAGGACAACTGGTTTTGTCATGGATGGAGAGTTGAGCCAAGATTTGATCTTGCACTCACTCCAGGACTCCTTTCATTAATTGTTGTGAATTTTTCATATGAACAAGCTAGATATCGACTTTGCACGATTTGTTAACATGTTGAAAAATGTTGAGAGTCACTTTCCAACCAAGAAAGACCAAGTCTTACTGGTAGGGGCCAAAGGATCTTCTGAAAAGAAGAAAGATTCAAAGAAGGTAAATAGAAGGGCAAAAACAAAGGATAATAAGAACAAAACTGATATGGATAGCAAAGGAGTTTGCTTCCACTGCAATAAGCTTGGACACTGGAAATAAACTGTGAGAAGCATCTTGCAGAGGCTAACCAAAGAAGCTTAGTGAAGTTTCGGTTACAATACAGTTTTTGTTCATGATTGAAATAAATTTTTCTTTAAGTCAAGGTTCTACTTGGGTATTGGATACCGACTTTGGTTATCATAAATATAGATTTATGAAGGACCAAGCAAGTAGAAAGCTAAACAAATATAAGTAGATCTATGTATGGAAAATGAAGCAAAGGTTGCTGCATTAGCCATAGAAACTTATAGTTTAGCTATGCCTACGGGCAAATCAATTAAGTCAATAAGTTGTTATTGTATTCTAGTTCTCGTTGAAAACATTATTTCCATTTTATTGTTGGACAATGAAATCTTTGGTATTATAATTAAGAACAATTGTTGTTCTATTTATATAATAATGTTTTGTATAGAATCGTAATATTACTTAATAAATTTTGTATACTTGACTTACATGAAAATAATTTTGCATATTGAACAAATTAGTATAAGAAAAGGAGATGATCATTCAAAGAGTTGAATGTGTGTATTTGTTGAAATAAAAGTGTGAATTATTTGAAAGGTTCAAAGAATTCAGAAATGAAACAAATTGACAAAGTATTAAGATTCTTTGATTAGATTAAGGAATAAATACTTGTGCAATAAGTTTCTAGATCATCTCAAATGGTTTTTCATAATGGACACCTCCCGATACACAATAATTGATTGATGTATCTAAAAGGAAAAATCATACCTTGTTGGACATAGTACGGTCCATAATAATTTTACCGACATTCCAAAGATCCTTCCAGGATAATGTCCTAGAAATGGTCGCATATCTACGAAAAGGTAACCTCAAAATCCTATTTCAAGACTCCATAAAAGTTATGGATAGGAGGATTCTAATCTTAAGTATGTTAAGATAGTAGGGTTGTCCAACTTATGTGAAAAGGTTTCAAGGATAAGTTTGGGACAAGTTTGACAAGTGTCGATTTGTGGGACATCCTAAAGTAAGTTTAGGGTATATGTTCTATAATTCTACTTAGCAAAAGGTGTTTGTTACGAAACACGCCGCTTTCTAAAGATAAAGGCGTTTATCATTGAAGGGGGCTAGTGGGAGGATAATAGATCTTGAAAAGTTCAAGAACCACAAAACACTATAAGTCAAATAAGAGGAACCTATAGATAGACTGTTGTACCACAACCCAGATCAGTAAATCAAATAGTACCAAAGATACCTAGGAGGTATGGATTCATCATAGATGATGATGATGAGGTACACATCATAGAAGATGATGATCCAGTTACATTCGATGAGGTAAGACTTCTAGTGTGTACAAAAGGGTCAGTGGGAGCGTCGTGAAATTTTTAGTATTATATGTTGATATACTACGGATGAGGAATTACATATCAATGCTACAATCAGAAAAGATAAAGTTGTCTAAATATTCCTCCATGAATGATTTGGAAGAGTATCTTAATTGGGGATATAAATCTATATAGATAGATTTAAGAGGATGCTCGACTTAACCCAAGGAACGTATATTCATTTGATGCTAAAGTCGTTTAGCATAGCAAACTCCAAGAGATGTCTCATGTATGATGAGCTATGGAGTGTATCTCTCTTTATAGTCCCCACAGACTCCAAAAGAGAGATCACATGAGTAACTATCATGTATGCAATGAAATATCTGAGACCGATGTTGATCACCATATTCGGAGAAGTTCACTATGAGTTAGTGAAAAACATCTTAAAGTGCTTAACCCAAGACTAAGGATGTGATCATATTCATGGTGGGTCTAAATTAAAACTAGAGGGCTTTCTGGACTCAAGTTTTTCGAGACGCACCAAGACGATCGAAAATCCACTTTAAGGTAAAGTGTTACCTTGAACAATGGTGTAGTGAATTGAAAGGTTCCAAACAAAGAAAGAGTTCTTTGGTTTAGTGATAAAGACAAAGTATATAGCTATAAATGAAGTCGCAAGTTGATTGTTTGGATTAAAAGTTCATTACGTGAACTAGGAATAGTTCCCAAGTCTCATCTTGGATCTAAACATGTGTTGTGGCACTTTCATTTGATTATTAGAATCATTGAAAGATGGGAAATCACTATAGAGATAGTGGACTCTCATGAACAACATTACATATCCATTAACTAAAGCTTATCCAACAAAGAAGATAATCGCCACTTACTTAGAGAAGAAGAGTATAAGATACCATGATTTATTGGCTTTAGTGCAAGTGGGAGATTGAAAGTAGTATGCACACAAGCCAATCATGTTTGATGATAAAGCATATACTTTGTAACAATCTTATTCATTTATTAATAAAAGTATTAATTTATTAAAGGCTTTTAATTATCTACATGATGTCTTTGTTTTATAATATGTGATAAACCCATAGTTTTAAGCAATGCTTTTAGAATAATGATGATGATCATTCTAATGAGATCTAAATTCTTAGAAAGCTTAAAACTAAAATAGTTCCCAATCATTGGATTACTAAATTGGGGATTAGTGAATCCGGATAGATTGGTACATACGTTCTTGCTCATTGGATGAGGATGATTGATCTCATGATCATTTGTGTGGAGACACTAAAGCAAGTATGTAGGTGCTTATTAGAGAATAAGTTCACTCGAACGTGGCTCGCTAAGGAATACCTAATGGAGTTTTATTTGCTGTCAATAGGAATTCTCAGAAGTGATAGTAGTCTAAGTGATCCTTGGACTTGAGATCATCATAGTATCTTGTGTATGATGAGTTATACTTTGACTTATTCCTTAAGACCCTTAGGGTATATCAAAGGGTATGCTTGGGTATAATAAGTTGTACATGGAGATAATGTATGATCAATAAAGAATCTACCACTTCTAATAAAAGAAGAGAATGTCCTATGTGATTCGATAAATGACAACCCAGTAGTCCTTGGCGAGGTAGAATGAAATTAGAAAGGAGTTTCTAATTTGCATTATTTGAGTTATGCATTTAAGAGTCGAAATACATGTAATTAAATAAAATAAGACTTGACAAGAATTCCATGTCTTATATTTAATTTGGACATTGTATGGTGGAAGGATTGAATTGTCACGGTAACTATTTACTCAAAGGTTCTTTAATGATTAATGTTGAAATCTATATTATCTGGAAAGTCGTTGATCGCTTGGGAGGCTTATCCTATTATCAGAATAAATATTATTTAAATAAATTAATTGTTTAATTTATTTATTTAAATAAGATTAGAATTGTTCTAATTGATTTATTCACAACCTGCTTAATTAATATGGAGAACCTAAAGGGTCACACCATAAAAGGAAGAATAATTATTTAAGAAGTTAATGGCATAATCGTAATAATATGTTATGTATATTTAATTTAATCTATGGTGATAGAATAAATTAAATAACTTAATATTTATTATTTAATATTTTAGAAATATTAAATATAAATTAATAAGAGGAGTCTTATTAATATTATTACAATTATTATTATTTTAATTTCTAAAAGAGTTTAGGAATTAATTTAATATAAGTACTCTCATTTATTCCTAATTGGATTAGGAAGGAAAATTAATTAAAGGAGTTTAATTAATTATCCCTAATAAGATTAGGGAGCTTAATTAATTAAAAGAATTTAATTAATTAATTAAAACCCAATTCCTTAATTGTTAAGGTGGGTTGCCCACATCTATAAATAAGAGGAGTCTTATTATGGGTGGGATGGGTTGTTGACTTTAACAACTACGTAATAATTCCAAGTTGTTGGAGAGTACCCTTTTCTACAGAGATAGAAAACTAGGGTTAGCCATAACACCCATCTTCTTGAATTTTATTCTTCCTTGGTGGATCACCTCTAGAGGCCAAACACACGGGTGGCTAACGTTGATCGAAAGGAAGGATCCAAACCCGTGGATTCAAGATTGAACGCGAAAGGATTTGGAGGTGAACTTGTACTTTGAGGAAGCTTGATCTTCAAGGGTATGATTTTATTCTTTATCTTTTCGTTTAATTAATAATTATGCATAAAGGATGATCCGGGTATATGGTTTGTAAAATTTTTAAACTCTAATTTTACACGCTTTAAGACTAATTTTCTTGCAATTTGATTGCGTTATGAATATTACAAACCTAACAAAAATAACATGACGGTGTCTCTCAAAGATGAGGCAAAGTTTGCGAGTTATCCGTGTTTGCACCTCATTTGTTGGAGAATGAGGAACGATGACGCGGATGTTTCGAGAGGTTTGAAACCCAAGATACGACAATATCTCATTTCTCATAAATTTTCTCTATTCGAGATGTTGTTAATGAGGCTCAATTGTTAGAAGCGAGATAACGAGTATGTTCAACCGAGGGACCATAACCAGGATCGTATCGTAGATATAGGTCAACAATGTAATAATGATAACCGGAGGAGAAAAAAGAAGACGGACAAAATGGTAACCACTCTGGTGGTAATCATGGCCATGAAAATAGAAGAAGCGAGTCGGGAGGAGATTTTAAAAGAGGAGATTTAACAACGACCATGTGAAGACGACAATGTCTTAAGAATAAATCGGGTTCTAAGGAGAGAAACGACCACCGGTCATATGCTATAAATGCGGAAAGAGGACATATCGGTCAAACCGCCCACAACAGTTCAAGGTATGCTATAATTATAGAAAAGAAGGACATATCGCCGAGATTATGCAGATAGCGAAACCTAGTTCAATGGGGATTTGGTGACTCAAAAGACTTTCCCGTAAAAGTCAAAGTCAACGATTTCGGGAAGAGCATTTGTTGTGGATCGGTCAAAATGCGAGAACCCAAACGAGGTGATCACGGGTAAGCTATTTATAAATTCTTGCGAAGTCTATACCTTACTTGATCTTGACCGGTGGCTTGCTACCCATTCATTTATCTCTCCTGCATGTGCTCAACGTTTAAACTTGACTCGGAGAAATTAGACTTTGACCTATCTGTGGAAACTCAGTTAGAGAAACTTTCATCATCCACTGCTTTCTTAAATCTTGTTTGATTCAAGTTGGCACCATCACCTTACCCGCTGACCTTATCTCTTTAAAGATACTTGCTTTTGATGTGATTTTAGGGATTAATTGGTTAACTACTCATCATGCCAAAATTGATTGTTTTCGTAAGGTTGTTAGTTTTCATATTCCTAACCAACCCGTTGTACGAATTCAAGCAACTAAACCATTAAAATCAATCACCGTATATCTAATCATAAAGCTATTCGCTTATTGAAAAACGGATGTCAAGCTTTCTTAGCCAATGTTATGGATTTGAATAAAGACACGCCAAATTTGAATAATATCCTGTTGTTATTGACTTTCCGACGTATTTCCTAAAGAACTTCCCCGGTCACCCCGAACGTGAAGTTGAATTCTTTATTGATCTTAAACTGGTACAAAGCCCATTTCTAAAACCCCATATCGAATGGCTCCTATTGAACTTCAGGAGTTAAAGGTCCAACTACGTGAATTGTTGGACATCGGTTTCATTCGTCCCAAGTACATCTCCTTGGGGTGCTCTGCTTTATTCAGAAAGAAGAAAGACGGAGTATGCGACTTTCAGTATTGACTATCGTGAATCAACCATGTCACCATCAAGAATAGGTATCCTCTACCTCGTATTGATGAATTGTTTGACCAATTACAAGGGCACAATTCTTTTCAAAATCAATCTTAGCTCGGATATCATCAATTTGAAGATTAAATCGAGGATATTCCAAAGACGCTTTTAGAACTCGATGACGGGCATTATGAATTCTTAGTCATGTCTTTCGGATTGACTAATGCTCCTGCGCTTAATGGATATGATGAACCGAGTATTCAAGGAATATTTGGATCGCTTTGTTGTTGTCTTTATTGATGACATCCTCATATATTCCAAAAGTCGTGAAGATCATGAGCACCATTTGAAGTTTGGTACTCCAAAGGCTTCGTGAAAACAAACTATATGCCAAATTGAAGAAATGCGAGTTCGGCTTGAGGAAGTAGCATTTCTTGGGCACGTGTGTCAAAACATGGAGTATCCGTGGACTCGGCCAAGATTGAAGCAATACAAAGTTGGGAGCAACCAAGTCGGTGGCCGAAGTCAAGTAGAAGCTTCGGGTTTAGCTTTGGTTATTATCGAGATTCGTGGAAGGGTTTTCTCGAATCGCTACTCCATTAACCCAAATAACTCCTAAGGATACAAAATTCGTTTGGAGCGAAGAATGCGAGAAGAGTTTCCAAGAGCTTAAGAGGAGACTTATTTCTAAGACTGTTTCTAACAATACCATCTCGTTCGGATGGATTTGTTATTCTGCCGATGCTTCGTGCAAAGGGTTAGGATGTGTTCTCATGCAACGTGGGAAAGTCATAGCTTATGCCTCGCGACAACTTAAAGAGTATGAGAGGAATTATCCTACTATGATCTAGAGTCAAGCGCAATGTTGCATAAAAGATATGGAGGCACTATCTATATGGGGAGAAAGTGGAGATATATTCGCACCATAAAAGCCTTAAATATTTCTTCACTCAAAAGAACTCAACACGCGGCAATGACGCTGGCTCGAGCTATTGAAAGACTACGACCACACTATTCAATACCATCCCGAAAAAGTTTAACGTAGTAGACGTAGTTGAGTAGAAGATCATATGCGGAATGAGTGCGATGATGTCAAGTATACGACAGAGCCAACTTTAATAGAAAAAGTTAAGGTTGCTCAAGCCATCGACCCGGAAAATGATGCGCGTATGAAGAAGAAAGTACAAGAAGGAGCTATTCCTAAGCGAGAATTGATGAAGAGGGAATACTTGAGTCCACTCTGCACTTTGTGTCCCTAACGACTCTGATTTGAAGTACAAGATTATGATGGAGGCACACAATACACCATTTGCAATCCATCCTGGAAGTACTAAAATGTATCGTGATCTTCGACATACATTTTGGTGGAACAATATGAAGAGAGAGATTACAAAGTTTATCTCAATGTGTTTAACTTGTCAACGTGTAAAGGCGGAGCATCTAGTACCTAAGGGTCCGTTGCAACCACTTGAGATTCCGAAATGGAAGTGGGAACACATTACCATGGATTTCACATTTTGGGTCTTCCTACGATTTCTCAAGGCATGAATGCTATTTGGGTTATTATTGATAGATTAACCAAGTCTCCGCTTCATATTTTGCCGACACGGAGACTTATTCCTCGAACGCCTTGCTAGTATGTACGTGAATGAGATTGTGAGGTTGCATGGCATGCCAAGATCCATAGTTTTGGATCGTGACCCAAGATTCACTTCAAGATTTTGGGTTAGCTTGCAAAAAGCTATGGGCACGGATTTGCGATTTAGTTCGAAGATACCATCCCCAAACGACGACGACAATCGAGAGGACTATTCAAACTCTTGAAGATCTATTAAGACTCGTGTCCTAGACTTCAAGGGCGCTTGATATAAGTATTTACCATCTGTGGAATTCTCCTACAACAACAGCTTATCGAGCAAGTATAGTGTGGCTCCATTTGAAGCATTATATGGACGAAAAGTGTCGCTTCCAATATGTTGGGATGAGGTGGGTGAAGCAACATTGTTGGGACCCGAAAGTTAGTACGTATGACTACCGAAAAGATCCAAATGATTCGACAACGTGTACAAAGCGGCACAAGATCCACAAAAGAGTTATGCGGATCTTCATCGAAAAGGACGTGGAATTTAGTATAGGGGATCATGTAATGTCATGAAGTTGCTCCATGGAAGGGAGTTACAAGATTTGGAAAGAGAGGAAAACTCAATCCACGATTTATCGGTCCATTTCAAATTCTTGACCGAGTAGGAAATGTAGCCTATATAGACTCGCGTTACCTCCGAGTATGTCTCGTGTTCATAATGTGTTTCACATATCTGTACTTCAGAATATGTGAAAGACCCGAACCACGTTATAGAGTTAGAACCGGACGAGATAGCCAAGACTTAACGTATGAGGAGGTACTGTCACAAGATCTTGGATAGGTAGGAGCATGTCCTACGCCAAGAAAGGTCATACCACAAGTTAAAGTTTTGTGGAGGAATCATGCTATAGAGGAAATGACCGGGAATTGGAAACGGAAATGAAAGCGAGGTATCCTCACCTTTTCAAACACTGTGTACGCACGTCCAATTTCGAGGGACGAAAATTTCATAAGGAGGGAGGTTGTAAGACCCCAACTTATTATTAATGAAATTTAATTTTCTATTTATTATTTTGAAATAGTAAGGGTTGATTTGATTAATGTGGATAGTTATGGGTAAAATAAATATTTCAAAATAAGCAAGTGGTTATAAAATATTCATTGTTGTCGGGAATATTCGTTTGGTCGTGGAATATTAAATCTTTGTCGGGGAATATTCGCATTTATGCAATAAATGTAATGACGTGTGGGCCCCATAACGTGGCGATTGGATGAAGAAAACGACAAATATAAGTTGTTTAAAATAATAACAGAAATAGTTATTCACTAATATCTTGTTAAAATACTTTTGGTTAAAACACGAGAAGACACCAGTATTGCACCAATTATTGATTCTTATGTAAGAAGGCCTTTACTCAATAATGGTTACGATAATTAATCGCTCAGATTTTATTGATTTATTAATTGTCTTTGCGTTGATATTTTATATTATCATTGTTGTTTGAATAATTGTCATTACACGATATTTTCATTATCGAGCAATAATTCATATTATCCGAATAATATTATTAGATAACATTATTGGCAATGTCTAAAAAGTTCTGCCTCTAAGGAGAGGTTTGGTCACCAAATTGCGTGCCGAAGAGGAGAAATTCTTATTGAAAGCCCCTCTTTCTTGGAACCGCACGGTTGTCAATATTGTGATTCTGTAATATTATTTGTGAATAAATAATTATTAATTCATATGATGAGGAAATTATTGATTTTATGTGGATATAGATGGAGAAAATTTTAATGTGACAATTGTAGAAAATTAAAATTTTATCTTTTTCTCGATAAAATAATTCATTTAAATATATTATTATATTTTAATAATATAATAATGGTGATATTTTTACAACAAATGTGGGATATATGAGTATACAAGGAGGAAGAGTATTTTGTTGTAATAAATGTTTAAAACATGTTAAACATGTCGGTGGACTCCATTTATCGATTTGAAATTTGATTATAAATTTATAAAATCTCCCGCTTTGTGGATTTCTTTACCAATTTCTATTTGGAATTTGGAAAAACTTTCTTCTCAAAGTTGTAGAGAATTGAATTTTCTATAAAACACACGAGATTCAATTTTTCGATAGAAGGGCTATTTATTATGAATTATCAAGTTCAAGTTCAAATAATTGATTTTTGAAGTTTTAAATATTTTAAATAACAAAATGTTTTTTTTCATTATGGTGTGTTACATGTGTGTTGAATGAGTCAATTCAGCTTCTTGAAGGTCATGAGGAAAATTTAATTTATATATTAATATTATATTAAATTTTCAGATTGTGTTCTAAGATTTTCCTATAAATAGGGTGCTTAGTTTAATTGAAAATTACACTTAAATCAAGTTTTCTCTCTATATTATCGAAATTTATTCTTGTGAGAGTATTTTGAGTATACTTTGAGTATTGCTATACTTGCATAAGTTCAAGTTATAATAAATAGCTGTTTTCAACTAAAGACATTTTCAGGTGAGGAGTGATATTTTTTTAATGATATTATTTATTCTAATATCATTATGTCAAGTATTGATCTCAACTTTTAATCAAATTTGGAACTTTAGTGCTCTGGGGTTACTATTCACGATACCAGATTATTCACGATACGGCACTATTCATTTAATACCAAATCATTCATCATAAAATTTTTGTTAAAATAAAAATTTTCAGTTTTCAAATATATTATTATATTTAATAGCTTTGATCTTTCATTAAAATTTCGATCGTTTTTTTAAATTTCATCTCAATGAATTATAAACGACGATATGATATGTTTGATTTAAAACAAAGATCTTTCTCTAGATGAAATTTAATCATCGCTCGTTTGTTTTTTTCTATGTAAGGTTTTCAAATATTTTTCATCATTGTAATCAATAAACTAATGTTTATTTGCGTGGATATTGTCTGTGATGGCAATATTCAGATATTTAAACTCATTTATATGTTGTAATAAAGTCAGAAGACAGATAGTTGACAACTTAACGGGTGATGTATACCTATTTCGGGGCGCATAAAGATCCCCATGACGCCCCCAAAATAGGTATACATCACCCATTCCGAGTTGTCAATACATGGTATGTAAACAACTACAACTTTATTATTACAACAAGAAATCGTGAGTTTGAATATAAATATTATCTTCTAGATAATATCTATACTCAAATAAATCCTCATCACATTTATTGATACATTATTTTACAAAAATGGTGAGGACTACTAAACAATTCTTTCTAAAACCTTCATTCCATACCCCACTGCACTCGCTTATATTCTCGCCTCCCCGAGAAGAAAATGGAACAAAAAGGAAAAGGGTGAGCTCAACTAGCCCAAAGAAAGAATATTATGACTAAGATAATATACAACAAATTACCATTAATCTTCAATAAGGAAAAATCTAATAGTAATACAATAGACAACAAATTTTAAATCAATATTCGCAGCTAGAATAATAATTCATTGTAAGAGTTAAAGAGAGAATGCAAACTACTATCTTCTATGTATGAATTTAAAAGTTCATCGCCTCATCTTTTATCCCTATAACATCAATCAATATACATCTGAATCAAATATTCATCTTTGCACTACAAAGCCAAAGATATTCATCACTTGGTCATGTTCATCTAAACACTGCTCATCTTCGTGCACTACTACCAAAGATATTCTTCTCAGAAATCATTCATCTTTGCACTACAAAAAAAAGATATTCAATAATATCATCATTTAAGACCGAGGATGATGAAAATATTTTTAAAGAAACGAATCCAAAGGAAACAAAATGACAAGGATTAAGGATTAAGGATTCGTGATTTTGTTTTATCCATGTTCAAAAATACCTCAAAAATAATCATAGTGGTGTAAAATTCAAGAATAATCAAAACATGGATACAATCAAAGCTAGTATCCGTATTAGATATTTTGGACAAAAGAAGAAATTTTATTTTTCTATGAATAAAGGTCGATACGTGAATAAAGGCTATATACGTGAATAAGAATCTCACACCAAAAGATAGAAATTTCCCAAAAACATCTTCACGCTTCATTTAATAAGACTCGTGAATAAGAATCGTGAATAAGAACTCATGAATAGTAATCTTGTGAATAAGAACTCATGAATAGTAACCCCATACATGGAAAAGTTCCAAATTTGATAAAAAGTTTCAACCAATATTTCAAAGATAATGATATCAAGAAATAATATCATTTGAGAAGAAAATAACATCCCTTACCTCGAAAGATTAGTAGATTTCTAATTTAATACCGTATATAAGGTCAAGGAACTCAACCGCCTAACAATACTCAAAGTATACTCACAAGAATACGCCAATATATCGAGAGAAATAGAGAGAAACTTCAGCTTAGTGTGTTTTTTCAATTCTAACCCAAGACCCTATTTATAGAAAATGCTTAGAACACCAAAAGTAAAAATTGAATATAATATTAATATATTTTTCACATTTTCTTTAGCCCACCTTAGACAACTGATCTCAGCCCATTTGAATCACATGAGGCCAACTTAGTTGCAAAAACGTTTTTCTCAAAATAATTAACTAAAACTCCCAAAAATTAATTATTTTGGAACTTCTAACTTCAATAATTCATAATAAATAGCCCTTTTATCAGAAAATTCAAATCTTGCGAGTTTTTATAGGAAATTCAATTTCTACAATTTTGCGTAAGAAAGTTTTTCAATTCCAAACATAAATTGACCAAATCCACAAACCAGGCGATTTTACAAAAGCTATAATCAAATTTCAACCAATAAATGGGGTCCACCGACATGTTTAACATGTTTTAAATATTTATTGCAACAAAAATACTCTTCCTCCTCAGATACTCATATATCCCACATTCGCTGTAAAATATCATCATTATTATATTATTATAATATAATAATATATTTAAATAAATTATTTTATCGTAAAAAGATAAAATTTCAATTTTCAACAATTGTCACATTAAAATTTTCTCCATCTATATCCACATAAAATCAATATTTTCCTTATCATATGAATCAATAATTAATTATTCACAAATAATATTACAAAATCACAATATCGACAACCAGCAGCTCCTGTGAAAGCAGGGGCTTCCAATAAGAATTTCTCCTTCGGGCGCAATTAGGTGACCAAACCTCTCCTCCTGATGTAACTTTCTAGACATTGCCAATAATGTTATCTAATAATATTATTCAGATAATATGAATTATTGCTTCGATAATGAAAAAATACGTAACGACAATAATCAAAACAACAAAGAATATAAAATATCAACGCAAAGAATTATTAAATCAATAAAATATCGAATAAAGAATTACTATAACCATTATTGAAAAGTGCCTTCACGTAAGAATCAATAATCGGTGCAATACCGCAAAGCAACGTGTTTTTAACCACCGAGTATTTTAACAAAGATTAACGTAATAACTACACCGCTATTTTTAAACAACGTTATATTTGTCGCTTTCTTCATCTAATCGCTTTCCATTATGGGGCCCACACATGGTCGAGTCAGTCGTATGAATATTCCCCACAAAGCATTTAATATTCCACGACCAAACGAATATTTTATAACACAATGAATATTTTATAACCACTTTTTATTTTGAAATATTTATGATTTTACCCCTAACTATCCACATTAATCAAATCAACCCTTACTATTTCAAAATAATAAATAGAGAAAATTAAATTTCATTAATAATAAGTTGGGGTCTTACAATCCTCTCATCCCATGACTTTTCAAATTTCAGAAATAGATCCCACGCATATCGCCACCTTGCTTTGCAAATGTGGATCTCGCTTCTCGACATGGAACAATCAACTACGCTCACGCAGTAAGAATCGCTCACGCAAGTCGAGCCACATCCGTCTGGCATCCTTACAATTGATGACGCTGCTAGCAATCTCTTTGGACATCAACCCCAACAACCAAGTTTTGACTAAGTTGTTGCAACGATTCAATTGCTGTGATTCTTCTGGATTTTTATCATCAGGCTTCTTAATTAAACCATCTATAAATCCAATTTTGTTTTTGACTATTAAGGCCATAGTCATGGATTGACTCCATGTGCTATAGTTATCTTCAACCAGAGGTTGCGGGACAAGCACAGCGTCAGGTTGATCTGAATGGTGGAGATAGAGTTGATGATTGGAGTTTTCTCATTTGGTACCTGAAGCTGCGCCTTTTGGTTTATCGTCACCCATGGTGGTCGGCTAAGATTTGGTACTAGTGTTTTGTTTGATGCCCAGGTCAATGCTGGAGCTTTGATACCATGAAAATAAACAGAGAATGAATTTATTTTCTTGTATACCAAATGAATAGATGACTACAGCTTTATACTAATAATCATACATCAAGATCTTTATCTATTGTCTATAATCAAGCCTAATCCTAATCTATTGCCTATAATCAAGCTCCTAATTATTTACAAATATATGGAAGAAAATAACTAGTGATTATTGTACAATATTTGACAACCTATTCTGATTATTGTTTCCTTTAACATATATATATATATATATATATATATACACACACACACACAGAGGATCTCCAACGTACTGGTCCGTTGACGGATTAGCTATAGCGACGAAATTTTTAGCTTTGGCAACAGTTCATACCGTCGTCATATCCGGTTCATGTTATGACGACGATTCATACCTTCGTCGCCATAACTCTAAAAAATCATCACCATAACTGGTTCGTTAGAAAGCCGGACTGATCCCTTGAGCGAACCTATGATATTGTGGTTCAACTTCAAAGCAATAAAACGTTTTTCCTTTAATTGGCTATAAGAAGTCATCAAGAATCTTTTGGATTTTGGAATTTCATCTCGGTCAATAAAATATTTTGCCCGTTTGCTTAAAAAAGGAGGAGAAATGGTTGTCCTTTCTCTCCGATCCAGAGCCGATCCTCGATTTTTTAAAGTCCAGGATAAACTTTTTCAAGTGTGCTCCTAGCCTTTATACAAATTAAATAAAAATAAATAAATTATCAACTAATTAATTTTATTAAAATTCTAAAATTTTATAAAAGATAAGAAAGAACACTTTGGGACCTTATTAAAACCTTGGTTGGGTAAAATATCCAATGGGACAAAACCCCAAAAGAAGGAAAAAGAGTATCTCCGATACTCCATCCGTCCCTATTTAAATGACGTTTTAGAGTTTTTTATTTGTCCCTAATTAATTAACGTTTGTTTAAATCTAGGAGAATTAATGATAATTTTTCCAAAATTATCCCTCATTACTCTACCTATTTTTTTGGTACTTTAAACTCTTGTACTATGATAAATTAATAGTTTAAGGGTATTATAGACAATTGAGTACTATATACTTTCCAATCATTATTTTAATTCTTGTGTCCATCTCTAAAATGTCATTTAAATAGGGACGGAGGGAGTGGTAAATATTGCATTAAAAACAAAAATTATATATTTGAGTCTACATGTTTCCTTCTGAATCACCATAAGCATTTAATTTCTTGATTTGATAAATCTTCTTTTTACTCCCTCCGTTCCTTAATATAGGTCGTTTTAGAGTTGTGCACATGTATTAAGGAAATAATTGTATAGCATTAACTATAATATCAATTGTCTATATTGCCCTTGTATTGGAATAAGAGATTGTTATTTATTGGACAGAAAATAGTGAGAGAGCCAAAGTTACATTTAATACTTGGGGTAATATTAAAAATTAAGCAATTAATGCTTACTTGAAATTCTCAAACGACTTATATTAAGGAACAAAAATATTTTTCTAAAAAGACTTATATTAAGGAACGGAGGGAGTATATTGTATTTTACTCCATCTATTCCTAAAAGATTGTCGTTTAAGGTTAATGCACATGTGCACAAATTAAGGAATGTAATTAATACCTAGCAAAAATACTATACTACCCTTATTAATTGTATCAACCAATTATTTCATTCTCAATGTCGTTTCTTATTCAATTCAACCAATTACTACTTCTTATTCAACTAATTACTACTTGGATTATAGCATTGAATTGAATAAGAATCATTGGGAAGGGAAGAAAGCTTTAAATAGGAGAAAACTTTAAATAAGGGTAAAGTAGGGAAAACAATAGCTAATGTGTATTGATAAACTCAAAACGACAATCTTTTTGGAACAAAAATTACTTTCTAAAACGACAATCTTTTAGGAACGGAAGGAGTATAATTAATATGAGACTTTTATACTCAATATGTTTCTTCTTGAGATTGAGTATATAAAGATTGATTGGTTTGATTGGCTTCCCTTTTTAGTAACATGTACATGCAACAACTTCTTTTGTTATATTTTTTATTTTTTTATATACATAAGCTTATAAAAAATTTTGAGCTCCTCCCAACTGTGGGCCTCGGGTTGTTGCCCTGGTTGCCCTTGGTAGAGGCTAGCTCTGCTCCAATCTATCAATAAAATAATAAGTTCAATTGATAATTTTATGTATTATAAAATTACTTTTTATGTGGAGACTCAAATTTGAGTTTGAATTCGAAGTTTGTAAGTAGTTTAAATATAATTCGATCTTAGTCGGATCAAATTCTCCATCATTTATCTTTTAAGGGAGAAACACATAAATTAAGAAAGATAGTTAATAATTTGTTTAATTCAATAAATTGGGTAAGAAATCTCAATATTATCATTTTGAAATTTTTTAAGACAAATTAATATCTAATATCTAAGGATATGAAAACAAAGTCATTAATATTTTTTCTCAAAATCTACTAATTAAAATCTATGGACGTTATATAAAAGATAACAAAAATTTTAATTTATTCATGACATCAACACAGTATGTTATATATACACGCATGGACAAGTAAAATATTACCAAGTAAAAGCCATCGGACTATGACTATGAGCCATTAAAAATAAAAATAATGCATGATTGTTTGTATTTAATTACATTATGTGTGTGTATATATATATATGTGTGTGTGTGTGTGTGTGTGTTTAAGTTTTGAGTTGCGAATGCATGTGAATCCGGGTATCAATACAATTAAAATATGAGTGTAACATTAATAGTCTCCGTTGCAGTCTCAGTTGTTTTGGTAAGTATAGTAAAATGGGCACTTGAAATAGTGAAAAAGTTGTGGGTGAGGCCAAAGAAACTGGAGAAACGGCTGAGAGAGTTAGGGTTTAATGGTAATTCATATAGATTTGTTTATGGAGACATGAAAGAGTTTGGGGAGATGAGAATAGAAGCAAAATCCAAACCCATCAAACTCTCCGACGATATTCGGTCGCGTGTTCTACCATTCCACCACCATATCATCAAAAAGTTCGGTAAGTACGTACGTCAGTTGTTTGCATGATATATAACTCATCAAATTAAGTTTGCTTTTATTCATTACCCATATAATTAACTTCATTAATTGTTGAGAGATATGTGTTTGTATGTTTTATTTTTATTTTATTTTTAAATATATATTTTCATAATCGGAAATGATTTCTGAATCCGTCACTTGCTCGTACCAGGAACGTGTTTAAGTAGATGGTCAGGGTATAGCTTGTTTATATATTATTTGAAATTTTTTATACCCATTCATTCCATTCCATACATATTTTGATATACGAAACAAAATCAATAAACAATAAAATTAATACCTACGAATATAAATTTTCATATCTTAATTGATGCATCCTTGAACTATGTCCAGGTAATAATTCGTTTATCTGGTTTGGGGCGAAACCGAGGTTAAATATTATGGAGCCGGTGTTAGTGAAAGAGATCTATTCAAGGCCAAATGATTTTCACAAACCATATCCAGATCCAGTAGCTGACCTAGTTGTTGGTGGCCTTCTAGCTGCTCACGCTCAAAAATGGACATAACATCGAAAAATAATCAGCCCAGCTTTTCATCTGGAGAAGTTAAAGGTGAATATTAATCTCTCTTTTTTTTCATTTTAAACAATTTTATAATTTAGCATGTTATTAATTAGTAGAAAATGCATGCAGTTTTGCAATATTAAGATAGAGGATATTACTAAACATAAATACAGGAAGCAAAGGTGATAAAAAAAAATAATTATAGGATGAGACATCAATTACATTAATAAATGATTACCACACGTCATTTATTAAATATTTTATGTTGGACAAAATCTAAATTTATTTAAATTTTTTGAGCATTTAACTTTTCTTTATTTTTTAATTTTTTTTTTTATGTGAAGTGCATGTTACCAGCAATAAACTTGAGCTGCGATGATATGATCAAGAAATGGGAAATATTAGTCTCAGCAAATGGTTATGCAGAAGTTGATGTGTGGCCTTATCTGGAAGATTTATCTGGTGATATGATTTCGCGAGCAGCATTTGGCAGTAACTTGGAAGAAGGAAGAATTATTTTTCAACTTCATAAAGAACAAACCAATCTTGGATTCAAAATGATGGGGTTAAGTTATACTAAAGCCTTTAGGTACGTAATTATTCTTAAGTTTTTCTTCTTCTTTTCCCCCTTAATGATTCCTAATTACTAGACTTGATCAAAATATATAGGCCATGGTTTTTTCCACCTGCTAAACCAGACAAGCGAATGATTCAAATTGAGGGCGAAATACAAGCTCAAATAAAGAGGGTCATTAATAAAAGAGAGAAGGCTACAAAAATAGGAGAAGGTAATATAGATGATTTGTTGAGCATATTAATGGAATCCAATACCAAAGAGATACAAGAAGATGACGAAGGAATGAGAATGAGTATAGAAGAGGTGATAGACGAGTGCAAAGTGTTTTATACTGCCGGAGCAAATTCAACTTCTCGTTTCCTTGTTTGGACAATGATTATGTTGAGTGCACATCCCAATTGGCAAACTCGTGCAAGAGAAGAGGTCTTACAAGTTTTTGGGAACAAAAAGTTGTATTTTGATGGTCTCAATCACCTTAAAATTGTAAGAACTCTTTCTTTTTCATTTCATATCTTGATTCCAGACTCGGTGAAGTTGGCATGCATATGGTCTATTCAGTGAAGTTCAATATTAACAAAAAGTTGAACTAATTTGTTTAGTACCAAGTTGCATTGCGATTCAAGTAATATAGGAGTAATAATTAATTACAACATTAATGTGCTATACAAATGGATCCGATTAGAGTGAAGTTGTCACATAACTTATTATTTGTAAGTTCCCTAGCTTTTTGCTTGATCGGGTAAGTTTCTATGGCGCCCAATTAATGTAACAAAAGAGAACTCTCGTTCTAGCTCTTTCTTGATTTCAAAACTAACAATCTAACTTATTTTGATTTTCAGGTGACCATGATTTTGCAAGAGGTGCTAAGATTGTATCCACCTACAAGTATGGCAATTAGGGCAGTTTCCAAGAAGACGAAGCTAGGAAATATGACTATACCTCCATGGGTGCAGTTGACATTGCCAATCATTTTGCACCAGTACGACCCTAAAACTTGGGGAAACGATGCAACGGAGTTTAAACCAGAGAGATTTTCTGAAGGAATTTCAAACGCCACATGTACAAAAAATTCCTCTTCATTCTTGCCATTCAGTGGGGGGCCTAGAATATGCGTTGGACATAACTTTGCTATGATGGAAGCGAAAATCGCCATAGCAAGGATCCTACAACGCTTCCCATTAATCCAGCTCTCTCCCTCCTATGTCCATGCTCCTGAGCTATTTTTCCTTCTTCGACCACAATATGGTGCTAAATTAATATTGCATAATTAATTAGCTTGAGGTTGTTATATTATATATATTTTAAATAACAAATGCATGAGCCTTGGCATGCAGTACTTGGTAACCTAATGAACGTCTCTAAGCTTGCAAAAATTATACCATGCCCTAATTAAATACTCAAGGAGGCTACTACTTATGTTTCATGTACTACTGCATGCATATATATGCGGTGAATAATAATGTGTAATATTAAATTAAACTTATACTTTCCCATTGTGTCAATTCTCATTGAATGGTTTTATGGTAATTAAATAAATTCTAACTTCTTCTTTTAAATTATATATATATATATATATATATATATATATATATATATATATATAATATAATGCTAGCTGTTATTAGTTTTTTTTGTTTTATTTATTTATTGCATATATCCACTATATTACAAGAGCCACTTAATTCACTGCTCTTTACAGTTTAGTTTATTTCAGGATGATTCATTTAGTTCGGTAGCATATATAATTTACTCATTACCTTTCAATTCAAATATTTTTAGCTTCTTCCCAATAAAATCTCCATTAAAGAATTTAATATTAATATTAATATTAATCAAATGAAATCATAGGATAATATTTCAGCATAATTTAGGTGGTGTTTGTTTAGCTCTTAATGTCTCTGAATGGACCGCCACTGATTCGGTCAGAGGCGGTGTGTTTTTTTTTTTTTTTTTACCTCTTAATGTCTTTAGATGGTTAAGCTACAAAATCAAGTCTGTAGAATTAAGAGGCATGTCTGAATGAGAGTTTTTATTTTTTGAACAAAAATACCCTCATTAATATTATCATTTTCCTTTTCTATCCACCACCACCACTACCAGATCTTACCACCACCGCACGGCCACCACCATCCACCACACCCCACCGCCACCACCGCCACCACCACCGCCACCACCACCACTACCAGATCTACCACCACCACTACCAGTCTGTAGGATTAAGCTTGTTTGCGGCAAGCTTCTCTCTATTCCTGCAAGTACCAGGGGGGGGGAGGGAGGGAGGGGGGAGCAAGGGGGGGAGGGAGGAGGAGGGAGGGGAGGGAGAGGCTGGGGCCGCAGGGGGGGAGGAGGGAGGGGGAGTAGTGGAGGGGAGGAGGGCCGGCGGGGGGGGCAATGGGATGGGGTAGATGAAGAAGAAAATGTTTTGTTTTGTTTTTTTATTTTATTTTATTTTATAGTTTTGTTTAGAAGGTTAAAATGGTAAAATATTTTTATTCAGATATTTTGAAAAAAGTAATCATCATATAATATTTTTTCATTCAGATACAATTCTATTCAGATACTCTATATTATTCAGACGTCTAAACTATTCAGGTCTTAACACTAAATTTTATCAAACACCACCTTAGCCATTACTGCACATCTGAAATATTTTTAGTAGATTTAAATATGAATAAAATCTTTATTTTATATATATATATGTGTGTGTGTGTGTGTGTATTATTTTTTATATAAACGGTAGGAACATCATTCTACCACTAACTAGATATATAGATAAACACAACAACAAATTAGGTAATTGAATTATTATTTTTTTAAAACATTTTTGACCTTTTTTTTTTCCTGAAAAGTGCATGTCACCAGCAATAAACTTGAGCTGCGATGATATGATCAATAATGGGAAAAGTTGGGAAAAATTAGTCTCAACAAATGGTTTAGCAGAAGTTGATGTGTGGTCATGTGGCCTTATTTGGAAGATTCATCTGGTGATATAATTTTCAGGCCAGCATTTGAAAGCAGTACCCTTGAATAAAGAAAAGTTATCTGACCGTCCTTTATATCAATAAGTTTTAATATTTCCCTTTTAAATTATAAGATTAATATTAATTTTTTAAAAATTAATTTTAAATATTTTTAAACTTGAAATTAATATTAAATCATTTTATTTATGTCAATATAATTATAAGCATCATAATCTATCTAAAAAGTATAATTAATTAAAAGATTTCTTATTTTTAAAACTTAAACTAATCATGTTAATTTTAAGTTAATTTTTAAAAAATTAATATTAATCTTTGGTCTCCACTCTCCATCACTAAAAATATAAAATAACATAAAAAGAGGGTCAGCCACTGCCACTCTGCCAGTATGAAGTTACTCTCCTATTTTTTTCTTTTTTTGGATTTTGTACCGGAAAAGTACTTGTCCCTTCCCCCAAAAAGACAAAGGACAGGATATACTGTGGGCCGAAAATAGACAACGGACAGGAAATCTGTACTAACAAGGGGTTAATGAAACGGCACACAGATATCCTGTCCTTTGTCTTTATTGTTTATATTCTTGATCACCAATTCCAATACAATAAGTCTATAAAAGGGTGGTTAGCATGAAATTAATTTTAATTAATTGATCAATATAGTATCGATATACAGGTCAGAAGGTGATCTCTCTATCTGCGTGTCAATATTATATTAGTCAATTGATCAACTTATCATGAAATTAATTTCATGGTAACCGGATCCAGTCTATAGCGATCCGCGGGTTCCGACCGGGGTATTGACTGGCCGAAATATTTTATTTTTTTTTGCTTTTGACTACCAAATAATGAATGTAATTTATTGAAACTGAAATTTTTATAAAATGCAGTGATTTAGATGTCATTTGGATACATGTAAAAAATATAGTTGTACGATCTATGCAACCTTGTTTTTTACATGTATCCAAATGACACCTAAATCACTGCATTTTATAAAAATTTCAGTTCCAATAAATCACATTAATTATTTGATAATCAAAAACAAAGAAAAAAAATCCGGCCGGTCACTGCCCGATCGGAACCCCTGTCGCGGTAGAAGGATTCATTCCAATACTCAAACTTGAGCCAATCATGTAATGGGGTCAAACTAGAAGAAATTTTGCCATACAATTTTCTGATCTATAAAATTTTATTGAAACAAAATAAGTTGTAGTATTGTATAAGAAAAGGGTAGACTATACAACAATTTATCTTGGAACAATTTTAGCTTATTTTAAAAAATATGTTGAAAATTATATATTCTATTAAACATCATTCTGTAAATATGTGTGGCTAGTAGCTAGTTGTGTCTACAAAGGAAATCCATACATGCAGGCCGCTTTTTCATGGGGACATGATGGAGCATGAAACCATGATGAAAGACGCAAAATCCAGACAGCTCAAAACTCTCCGGCAACGTCTCCCTGCACGCGTTGCCCTACATCGACCATATTATCAAAAAATTTGGTATGTTATTTACTTCATATATACAAGAAATTTTTTTATCTTATATACTAATTTTAATAACATGTGGTCATCATACACTTGATCAAACCAAAACAGTCCTAAAGTAGTTGAGGTATTAACATTGATAAGTTTAAAGTCGGTGGCAAGACACTCATATTTGAGTTCTTTCTAGCTAGCTCTCATGTATATATATATATATATATATATATATATATATATATATATATATATCTGAAACTAGTACAAATACTGCATGCCTCTGGCTCAAAGTTGGGGGTAAATTTGACTTTTCAAAATCAATCTATAAAAGCAGGTTGTGGTGAAAAATAAATCAGATTACTTTGGGGTTAGGGTTTTGTGTTGGTAAGAAGGAGAGAAATCCACGAAAAGACGGAATTGATTGATTGATTGAAGAGGAGAACGACGGTTGGGCGATTACATCTAACGACGCGGCGTAACTCCTAGAATCCGGAACCGTAGTGTTAGGATATGAGGATTCCAAGAGCCTTCTTGAGTCCTTCAAGTTGAGAGAATGTCCAAACCCTTTGGTGCTTTTTAGTGGAATCTCCAAGCCTTTTAAGTCACCAAAAGGGTCTCTTTGATCTTCCAAGAGTCCAAGTCTTGAGTCAAAGAAGTCCTTTTCCAAATAGAATAGAAGGGGTATTTATAGGG
This sequence comes from Panax quinquefolius, assembly GCA_020205615.1. NCBI lineage: Eukaryota > Viridiplantae > Streptophyta > Magnoliopsida > Apiales > Araliaceae > Panax > Panax quinquefolius. Next base: position 126,607,741 of record CM035164.1, on the reverse strand, counting down.
TTTTCTGGAAAGTAGTCATGTGCAAGGCACATGCCTTGAAAAAATTCCAGAAATACCCTTTAGTCCTAGAGTAATGCCCATATTATTCGTCCCTTCAAATTACCAATCCAATCCTCAATCAATTCCTCAAAACGCAGTAGCCTCCACGAGTCTTCTGCCTCGGGACACGTGGAGGCTTCTCCCAGGTCTAACACATTTATTTTTGACTTTTTCGTCTTCATTTCATTAGGTTATGTGAACCCTAATTTGTACATTTAATGAGGCCGAGGAACCCTAATTGCGCATTTAATCCAATTAGGTCATGTGAACCCTAATTTTACACTTGGGCCCATAACGGTCAATTTATATCTATACTTTTGGAACAGAAAAAACGCTTAATATTTTGCTCTCTAGTATTTAAACTTAATAACTTATTTCTAGTATTTAAACTTGTTATGGAGAATTATTTCTTTGAACTGCAGGTAAGAGTTCATATATATGATGGGGGCCACAACCCAGGCTAAACATCCAAGATCCTGAATTATTCAAGGAGATTATGACTAAACCTAGTGTATTCCAGAAGCCACACCCAAACCCAATTGGTGATTTGATTACTGGTGGCTTCCGATCGAGGGTGAGAAATGGATAAAGAATAGAAAGTTGATGCATGGATCCAGCATTTCACCTAGGAAAGTTAAAGGTAACTTTCACTCAACTACAAACCCACAAGGAAATCACCACAAAATTAATTTATTAAAAATTTTCCAAACATTGTTAGAGAAAAAATAATATTACAGCGCATTAATGAAGTCATTCTTTCCTTTTTCATATTTTAACTTTGACAAAATTATGTTTTTCACCACTATACTTGGAGATGGCAAAATTTCACATTACTAATAACCATGTGATATTGTTGGCAGTGCATACTATGTTGTATTAGAAATTTCGTAATTTCTGGAACTCCATTCGGCAGTAACCATCAAGAAAGAACCTCGAAATACCTGAATTACCACTAATAGCTTCGACTTGTGGACTCAGGATAATTACTAAATCTCATGTTTTAACAGATCAAAGTCGATACAGGATTAATTACATATTTACTCTTATAACTGTTAGAATTTGAGCGCCTAAATTGAGGTGGGTTCCATGGATCATTAGATATGGGTCATATCAATGTGTTTTAATCTATAAAGTGATGAAAATCAAGTATTAATAAGCTTAAATTTATGGGATAATGAATGAAAATTTTATTTCAAAAGATTATCCTTAAAGAGGATAAATAAATATTTGTGGAAAGAGTCTCACATTGACTATAAACTAAATATTGAGTTGGTATATATACAATAATATTGCCCTTGAATTTGAGACCCAAGGAACACCCCACTTTTGTGAAATGAAGAGGATCTAGTCAAAATTTGGTTTAATTTGACTGCGCATGCCGTCGACTGAGTCGTGGGTCGTATATCTGTTTTGGGCAAAGTTTAGTTTAATTTTTTATTTATCAATTTTGGGAAGCAAGGCAAGAAGAAGAAGCGAGGAGGACAGAAAGTCAAGCGCTGCGACACTTGACACCAAAGTCGCGGCGCTCTGAAGGGCTCCAAGGCGCGCACCTGACTTACTTGTTTGGCCTGATTGACTTACACTTCTTCAGCTTCATCAGACATGCCTTTGTAGGCATCCAAGCCATTTTAAAGGGTTATGTCACATCTTAGGGTCACTAAACCCTCCTATAAATATCTAAGGAAGTCAAGCATCAAAATCATTTCATTATTCATCATTTCTTCAAGACATTCATAGCATATTTGAGAGAGTTTCAGAACATTCAATTGGTTCATTGTGTAGTAGTGCTGTTACAATATACATTGTCATTGTATCATGGGAGACAAATGTTGTTAACTCTAACCACCGATAAGGAGGGCATAATTGTCTTAAGGACATAATACCAAGTACTAGCCTTGACATATTAATTTCCTACGTTTACAATTCTGGTAATTTACTTGAGATGAATTTATATATATATATATATATATATATATATATATATATATATATATATATATATAAACTTATCTTAATTGGTTCTGCATCTGGACCACCTTTAACGACGGAGAAAACCGTCTCTAAACCCGTCGCCATAGAGTCTGAATTGGGCTATAGCGGCGATTCAAACCCTATGACGACGGGTTTAGCGACGATTATATATATATATATATATATATATTCGCTTCCAAATGAATCTGGAAGGAAACGAAACTAAAATCGAACCTACTATATACGACAATTTTTTCAAATATAAGATAGCATAAACCTAGGTTTTTATACTATAGCGACGGAAAAAAAACCGTCATATATAATTTGGTTCGCTTTACATTGGAGAAAGCGAGGCTATATATATATATATATATATATATATATGTATGTATGTATGTATATTCAGTTTTCCTATTATTCTAAGTTGCAAATATATATTTATAATTCCTTAACAATAACTAGATGAAACAAATTCAAATTAATATTTAGATGTTAGTGAATAATATGTGTTATGTGCATCTTGTTGGGCCATGATACTTTTCATAATTGGATTGGACTTAATGGGTTCCTCCTTTGGATTATGTTACTTTTGTCCTATTGGGTCGAATGATTTGGGCCCAATTATTTGATTATGTTATTGGGTCATTTCGGTTGGACCCGGTTAGTCTGGACCATCTCTATTGTATTGGGCTAAATCATTGGATCGGTCCATTACACAAATTGCCACTTAACCCAGCTTTGACCGGTAATCATTACACAAAATAATAGTTGATTGTTATGTCTGCCACCATTCTGCATGGCATTAATGAGGATGGGACTCAGATGATCGGCGGTGACAAACAGTGGTAGCAGGTAGGGAAGTGAGCTACACACTTTCGGCTGAGATGAACGGGAGTGGGGGGAGGTGTCAGGAGGTAGTGGGTGACACGGTAAACCGGGTCTGGAGTACGTATGGGGGCAAGGATCACACAAAAGAAGAAGGCAACAAAATAATACACCACACACGATCATTATTATTATTCTCTCTCAAGCACTAGACATTATTTTTCCTCCATTGTTAACCTTGTGATCGCCGATACTGACTCTCACGCCGGAGCTATCCCCCGACGGTCAAGCCGTCAAGCTTTTGGTGTTGACTTGTTGAACTGTGCAGGATATCGGACGCGTCTTGGTGATTGGGACGTGGGGAAAGATCTTAGCGTTAACATTGGCGCTAGAAGGAGGGTTGAGTTCTAGTGTCCTGAGTATTTTTCAGTCACAAACTGTGTTTGTTCTACGTCAGTATTCATGGTGAAGAGTAGAACACCTACACCGAACGGCACGGTAGATGGTGTCGGTGAATCAAAGACCACAGTATCTGTCGAGGATTGTTTGGGACCCAAGACTAAGTATTCATGCCAAGACAAATATCAAAAGTTCATATGAAGATTCTCGGTCGAGGGCAACGTTAAGTGAAAGCTAGTTTTCACGACAGAGAAAGGGTCTGGCCATGGTCGGAAACGAGTAGAAGACACCTCACCTAGAACTCGATACCGAGATGACCAAGACGAAAAGGCCTCCCGACTGGCTAAGATGGCAGATGAAACAGATAGGGCCATGGAGGTACTTGTGAAGCAACGACGGGGATATAGGCGAAGCGAGATGGCTCGAATGGCGAGTTGAGGATGAAGAGTTCGATTATGTTCATCCAAGAAGAACGAGGGGCATCGGAGTGGGAAGGAACCCGCTTATTCAGACGTGATTCTCGGGGCCAACCTCGAGAAAGAAGAAGATCCGAAGCCCTACTCCTTAAAGATCGAAGAGGCACATCACCTGTTGGTTCTAAGGAGGCAGGTCGGTTTAAACGAAGAGGTCGATCCGCAGATCGTACTCTGAAAATACAAAGAAGGCACTTTCGTTGTCGCAAGATTCTCACCATAGCGGTAGAGTTCGAAACGAAGTAGATCCGAGTCACACTCACGAGTCTATCGAGGGTACACCACCCTGTGGACGCTCATCATCGGAAAAGTCCCTCTAAAGTTGGAGGTTCTATTGTAAAAGACCGTTCCACTTAGAAGAGGAAGGAGTCACCGGAAAAAGAAGCATCATCCCAACCAGAAGGTGTGGAGTATCTGGTTAAAGAATTGAAGGAATTTCGGAAGCAGCTTGCCAAAGTACAGAAAATGAAAGACACTTCAGGAAAAAAGACATCCCCTTTTTCCGCAGAGATTCTAAAAGAGAAAGCTGACCCCACCAAGAAGTTTCCCCACATTGAAAGTTATGATGGATCGGGGGATCCCTATGACCACAGTCAGGCGTTCGACCGATTGATGGATTATTATAACTTTACCGATGCTGCTAAGTGTCATACTTTTGTCACGACACTCAGGAAAGATGTCAGGCAGTGGATGGGGACTCTACCTTCGGATTCAATTTCATCTTGGGCAGACATGTGCAATAAGTTTCATGCTCGCTTCGGGAGCAACAAAAGGAGTGGGAAACCAAATGGCTCGATGGCTTAGGTTCGATGGTATTCGAATGAGTCTTTGGGCCAATATGTAAAGCGATTCCGTGAAGCAGTCGGCCAAAAAACAGACTTGAACGATTTACAAGCCGTGGGACTGTTTCAGAATGGTTTAGATCTGGTCAAATCAGAGAAGTTAGTGAAGAAGTTAATGTTTTACCACCCGAAGAGTCTCGCTGAAGCCTTCGACAAAGCCGGAGGTTATATCGTGGTAGAGGAAGCTATGAATAGCCTCAAACGTCCTTCTTCAGATCGGCAGGAGGAGGATCGGAATGAATGTAAGGGGCCGAGGAAGAATGAAGGAAATAAAGACCGCTATGATGGCGGGTCAAAGAAATACAACAATAATTGGAGATGTGGGGTGGAGGACGTTCATCGCTCCAAATTTCAGAGAGTAAATAGGACATATCTCGCACTTTCAACTCGGCCGGTCATTATCTTGGATCAGATTAAGAATCACCCTATCTTCGAGCCAGCTCGAGATAACATTAAGCCCGGAAAAGGAAATTCTCGTAAGTATTGTGACTATTATCAAACCTCGGGTCACGATACAAATGACTGTGCTAGTCTGAAGGACTTTATAGAGAGAAAGGTTCAAGGTGGGACCTTAGTTCAGTATGTGGCTACCCGGACAACTCAGCAAGTTCAACAGAGAGATAGAGAGCCTGTTCAGGTAGCCCAACCAGTTCAGCAAGCGTTGCCAGCTCTGGGACAGCCTGCAAGGCATGTGATAGATGTCATCACTGGGGGTACTTCTGGCAAACTTGTTGGAAAGAAGCGCCAAAGTCACTTGGATTCGGTCATGTCAGTGGCGGGTACCCTCCCGAAGACTGATAGACCTTATCCGAGTACGGTAATCTCCTTTACTGACGAGGATTACCCTTCGAAAACCATCGAACAGCATGAGGGATCATTGGTGCTGACTACGCAAGTGGGTTCAGTGGATATGAAGCGAATGATGGAAGATAACCAGGTTCTTGTAGATATTCAGTATGCCCACGCTTATCGGAGGATGCACACTGACAGGCGGAAGATGGAGATAGGGGCGAGGCTCCTTTATGCGATTTTAGTAACGATCCCATTCAAGGTGGTGGGAACTATTGAACTACCTGGTCATCTTCGAGCGCCGCCCAAAGGTAGAAATTATTTGCAAATTTTATATTGTGCATGTAGATTCTGCTTATAATGCTATTTTGGGGAGGCCTACTCTAATTATTTTACAAGTTGTGACCTCAATCCCTCATTTTAAAATCAAATTTCCTACGGCTCATGGGGTTGGTGAGGTGAAAGAAGATTTGGATCTGGCCAGAAGATGTTATAAAATTGATGTGATCACTTCGGGAGTGAGGGTATCGAAGCAAAAGCATACCATGGCGATAGAGATCGAACCCTTCACTGAGAGTAGTTCCGAACCGTTGGTCATGCCAGCTGAAGAAACAGAAGAGATAGAGCTCATCCCGGGCAAGGCAAATAAGACAATAAAAATAGGTTCGGGTCTGCCGGAACCTCTCCGGACGAACCTCATGGAACTCCTGAGATGCTATGTTGACATTTTCGCATGGGAACCTCAAGACATGTCGAGAGTGAGCAGGAATATTGCTGAGCATCGATTGGAAGTGGACCCGTCAAAGAAGCCAATTCGACAGAAGAAAAGGATCTTTGCACCCGATCGCCAGCGGATCATCGATGAAGAGATTGCAAAGCTGTTAGCTGCTGATCGACTTCATCTTTGAGATCGACTACCCGCAGTGGATGGCAAATGTGGTGCTGGTCCAGAAGAAGAATGGGAAATGGCGAGTCTGCATCGACTATACAGACCTGAATAAAGCTTGTCCAAAGGATTTCTACCCGCTGCCCCACATCGACCAGCTCATCGATGCAATTTCAGGGTATGCTTTATTAAGTTTCATGGATGCATTCTCTGGGTATCATCATATTTCCATGAGTAAAGAGGATATACCGAAGACGGCGTTCATTACGCATCGTTCGGTATATGCCTATAAGAAAATGACCTTCGGCCTCATCAATGTCGGGGCCATGTACCAGAGGATGATGAACTACGTCTTCAGATATCAGTTGGGCAAGAATATGGAGGTATACATGGATGCCATGATTATTAAGAGCATGCTGATACATATACATCTGGATGATTTAGAAGAATGCTTTCAGACAATTCGTCATCACAACTTGAGACTGAATCCTACTAAGTGCACCTTCGGATTAGGGGCTGATAAATTTATGGGTTATCTTGTCAGTCAAAGAGGAATTGAAGCCATTCCAGAGAAGATTCAAGCGATCCTAAACATGAAGACTCCTCAGTCCTTTAAAGATGTTCAATGTCTGACTGGAAGGTTTGCAGCTTTGAGGAGGTTCATGTCCAAGTCGGCAGAAAGGTGTTTGCCGTTTTTTGATACGTTGAAAGGGTCGAAGAATGTAAAGACGTTTCAATGGACTTCGGAGTGTGAGGACGCCTTTCAGAGCATTAAGTCCTACTTATCTTCGGCGCCTTTGTTGGTGAAGCCCGCTCCTGCTGAGCCTCTGTATTTGTACTTAGCAGGTAGTTCGTTGGCAGTAGGAGCAATTTTGGTGCGTGAAGTTGGGGGTAAGCAGCACCCGGTTTATTATGTAAGCCATGTCCTTCGGGATGCTGAAACAAGGTACCCAAACATTGAAAAGTTTGCTTTTGCTTTAATAACTGTTAGTCGAAAGCTTAGGCAATACTTCCAGGGTAGGTTGTTAATAGTATACACAGATCAGCCTTTGAAGAAGATTATGGGCAAACCTGAGGTCTCGGGGAGATTAGCTGCATGGACTATGGAGTTTTCCCAATTTTTATTGAATATCATCCCCGAACTGCCATCAAGGGGCAGGCCTTGGCTGATTTTGTAGTTGAATGTTCGTTTTAAGTCGATGAAGTTGTGGCGTGTCAAGGATCCGACAGAAAGCAATTGCAATTCTTCAGAAGAGAGTTCGTGGACGCTGTATGCAGATGGGTCTTCTACTACGGACATCAGTGGAGTAGGGATTATTCTGACGAGTCCGGAGGGATTCAAAGTGCAACAGGCTATCAGATATCAGTTTAAAGCAACGAACAACGAAGCTGAGTATGAAGCGGTACTTGCAGGTTTACGACTAGCGAAGAGTCTTGAAGTGTAGAGAATAGTCATCTTCAGTGATTCTCAGTTAGTCGTTAAGCAACTCTCAGGGGAATACGAAGCTCGAGGTCCTAGAATGATCAAGTATTTGGCAGAATTAAAAGGCGACTTGATTTTCGATCCCCACGAGTTTCAAAGGGTCGAACATAATGACAATTCCATTGCCGATGCACTCTCCAAATTAGCCACTACGGATGTTAGTGTTTTTGATGGGTCAGTTTACTTGGAAATTTTGCAACATCCTAGTGTTCATCATGAATCAGTAATGTGCGTTGACCGAACCAGCTGCTGGTTGACTCCATATCTGGAGTATCTAGCAGATGGTGTCTTACCTTCGGATCAGATGCTAGCCAAGAAAATCAAATATAAAAGTGCTAACTTCGTTTTGATAGATGAGGATCTTTTTGGAAGGGCCTTCTCATCTCCATTGCTGAAATGTTTGACTCCGTCCGAAGCTGAATATGCTCTCCGAGAAGTTCACGAAGGCATCTGTGGCGACCATATACGTCGCTAAGTCATTAGCCTTCAAAGTACTTTATCGAGGGGTATTCTTGGCCTACCATCTTCAAGAAACAATGTATATGTCAAGAAATGTGAGAAGTGTCAACGCAATCAGAACACCACAACTCCGATATAGTCTCAAGTCTTTACATCGCCGCAAGCTCATAGGCCCACAAGGTAACAATATCAATAACGCGCAACCCAAATAAAATAACTTAATATTAATCTTAACTTAAAACCCAACAATAAATATATTTTAAATCAATCCAAATGAAATAATAATAAATACCACATACAAATAATGAAGACGCAGCTCCTCGAAACTAAGAGTTTTATCAAAATTCATCAACAAAAGAAAAAAAACATCTAAAACTAAACTCCAACTATTCCAAGCGTATCAAATAAGTGCTTTCACTTTCAACGATAGGACACAGTAAAAATCATGGGGGTGAGCGATGAAGCCCAGCAAGTAGCAATCTTCTCTATCTAGCCGAATCAAGTACAATTTGTAAAATACTTTTTCGAAATAACTTTTTGTTCAATAACGATACTACAAAAGTTTTCAAAAACTAAACAATTCAAAAATAATTTCAATGTATATTATATCTCTTTTAATCCACAGCCTTAGCGACTAAGGTTACAATAGCCCTGTAACACGGCCCAAAAGTTCGATAATGTTATGATACGCACCCTACTAAGGTATCTATAAAAATGCACGCTCCCCGAAGGGCATCTAAAAGGTGTGCGCCTTAGTAGGTCCTATATTAGCTCCGGAACTAAACGAAATCAATAACGGATTCTATACATAGTTAGACTGAGGATTTCAAAAACTTTTCTCAATATTATCGATAATATAAATGATATTTTTTCACTGTTCAAAATCATATAATCTCATTCACAGTTCGAAAAATAAATACTTGATCCAAATTTTGAAATAAAAGAACATAACAATTTAATTTAAATGGAAGCCTTAAATAAAAAATAACGAATTTTGAAACTGTACATTTAGGCATCCGAATAATTAATAAGACATACTTAAAAGTAACGATAATCTTAAAAACACTAAATAGTTCGAAAAACCACTTACCTGATATTGCGAAACACGAAATTAAAAGTGAACTAATTCTTTGAGTTTTCTTCTTTTCTTCTCTGTTCTGCAGTACTCCAAGCCAAATAGTTTTTACATTCTTTTCTTTCTTTCTAGTTGTTTAAATATATGTAATTCCTTTGAAAAATAGGTTATTAAGTAAAAGAGTCATTTTAAAATTAAAAGTTTGTTACAGTCTAACTGACTTATCCTAATAGGTTTTAGATATGTATAAATAATTATTAGTTACACTTCTATTATCTAATTATATTATTTTATTATCTTTTATCTTTTTTTTAAACTGGATATTACATTCTACCCACCTTAAAAGAATTTGGTCCTCCAAATTTCAAAATAACATATAAAGAAAAATACAAATTTGACATAATCAAGAAATTCATTATCTAATTACTAAATGCAATTAATAAAAGAGTTTCATACCTTATTATCTATTTAATTTTAAAATCATTAAATTTAGTCAATACTCTTTTAAAATAGCTAACTCCCAAAATCACTCCCCAGAAAATATGTAGATTTTTCAACCTAACACATTGCGAGGGTCCACCGCTTTGATACCACCTCTCTCAGTAACACCCCGAACCCGATATAGGCTAGAAGTGCTTACATCGCCAAGAAGCTCATAGGCCATAGGCAACAATATCAATAACGCAAATGAAACAAAAACAAATAACTTAATATTAATCTTAACTTAAAACCCAACAATAAATATATTTTAAATCAATCCAAATGAAATACTAATAAATACCACATACAAATAATGGAGACGCAGCTCCTCGAAACTAAGAGTTTTATCAAAATTCATCAACAAAAGAAAAAAAAACATCTAAAACTAAACTCCAACTATTCCAAACGTATCAAATAAGTGTTTAGCTTTCAACGATGGGACCTGTAAAAATCTGTAAGGGGGTGAGCGATGAAGCCCAGCAAGTAGCAATCCTCTCTATCTAGCCGAATCAAGTACAATTTGTAAAATACTTTTTCGAAATAACTTTTTGTTCAATAACGATAGTACAAAAGCTTTCAAAAACTAAACAATTCAAAAATAATTTCAATGTATATTATATCTCTTTTAATCCACAGCCTTAGCGACTAAGGTTACAATAGCCCTGTAACACGGCCCAAAAGTTCGATAACGTTATGATACGCACCCTACTAAGGTATCTATAAAAATGCACGCTCCCCGAAGGGCATCTAAAAGGTGTGCGCTTTAGTAGGTCCTATATTAGCTCCGGAACTAAACGTAATCAATAACGGATTCTATACATAGTCAAACTGAGGATTTCAAAAAATTTCTCAATATTATCGATAATATAAATGATATTTTTTCACTGTTCAAAATCATATAATCTCATTCACAGTTCGAAAAATAAATACTTGATCCAAATTTTGAAATAAAAGAACATAACAATTTAATTTAAATGGAAGCCTTAAATAAAAAATAACGAATTTTGAAACTGTACATTTAGGCATCCAAATAATTAATAAGACATACTTAAAAGTAACGATAATCTTAAAAACACTAAATAGTTCGAAAAATCACTTACCTGATATTGCGAAACACGAAATTAAAAGTGAACTAATTCTTTGAGTTTTCTTCTTTTCTTCTCTTCTGCGTTACTGCGATTACTCCAAGCCAAATAGCTTTTTTACGTTCTTTTTTCTTTCTTTCTAGTTGTTTAAATATATGTAATTCCTTTGAAAAATAGGTTATTAAGTAAAAGAGTCATTTTAAAATTAAAAGTTTGTTACAGTCTAACTGACTTATCCTAATAGGTTTTAGATATGTATAAATAATTATTAGTTACACTTCTATTTTCTAATTATATTATTTTATTATCTTTTATCTTTTTTTTAAACCGGATATTACATCAACAGTCCGATCCCACATTAGCCACCAGAAGAGCTATACTCGATCTTATCTCTTATACCCTTTGCTGTCTGGGGGGTTGATATATTGGGTCCATTACCGAAAGCTAAAGGTCAGGTTAGTTTTGTTATAGTTGCCATCGACTACATGACCAAATGGGTAGAAGCAAAGCCACTTAGGTTAATAACGGAACAGGAATGTTTGAATTTTTTGAAAGAATCAGTAGTGTTTTGTTTCGGAATTCCTAAGGTTGTAATATCGGACAATGGACGCCAATTTGTGGGATCGAAATTTGAAGCATTTTTGAAGGAGTTGGGAGTTCAGCACAGAAAGACTTCAGTAGCTCATCCTCAGTTGAACGGGCAAGTCAAAGTGACTAATAGAACGCTACTGAATGGGATCAAGCGTAGGTTGGATGAAGCAAAAGGAAGATGGCCAGAAGAGCTCCTCAGCATGTTATGAACTTATCGGACTACCCCGAGGACTACAACGGGAGATTCACCTTTCAGACTAGCCTATGGTACTGATGCCTTAGTCCCAGTTGAAATTGGATCCCCAAGTCTTCGGGTCAGTCAGTTTAAAGAGGTCTAAAACGACGAAGGACTGAGGGTCAACTTGGATTTGCTAGAAGAAGTCAGAGAGGTGGCTTTGATCAAGCTAGCAGCCTATCAGCGGAGAGTAGCCAAGCATTACAACAAGGGGGTAAAGCTTCGCAGATTTGAAGTGGGAGATTTTGTTCTCAGAGAAGTCGAAGCATCTACACCTCAGAATTTGGGAAAGCTGATGTCGAACTGGGAAGGACTGTATGAAGTCATATAAGTACCGAAGCCGGGGACTTATCGGTTGAGGGCATTAGATGGATCAGAAATTAAAAATACTTGGCATGTGGGAAGACTTCGGAAATATTTTCAGTAGATACAGTGTCAGTACAACGAAAGTCTGTAAATGTTTAAGTCTTCATCAATAAAAGTTCCTTTTTTCTCAACAAGTCTTGTCTTCATTGCTGTTTAATTCATTGGTGTAAGGAGGTTCGGGCGGACTTGCTGACCATTCGATGGTAGCTTTAATGGCAGGTGGTCCTTATGGGTTTGTCAGGCCCTTCGTGGTAGGCAAACGCCATCCTTAAGACATTGTCAGTCCCTGCGTGGTAGGCAATTGTCGACCTTTAGACCTTGTCAGGCCCTTCGTGGTAGGCAAGTGTCATCCGTAAGACATTGTCAGGCCCTGCGTGGTAGGCAATTGTCGACCTTTAGACCTTGTCAGGCCCTTCTTGGTAGGCAAGTGTCATCCTTAAGACATTATCAGGCCCTGCGAGGTAGGCAATTGTCGACCTTTAGACCTTGTCAGGCCCTTCGTGGTAGGCAAGTGTCATCCTTAAGACGTTGTTAGGCCCTGCGTGGTAGGAAATTGTCGACCTTTAAATCTTGTCAGGCACTTTGTGGTAGGCAAGTGTCATCTTGTGCAAATTGTTAGGCCCTTCGTGGTAAACAACTCCCCAATGAAGCAGATCTATCTCACACTTCGGTAACAAATAAGTATTCCTTTACTTTATTACCTAAATTTTTCTAAGTGTTGAGTTCGGAATGCCTCATTCTTTAACTTCATCTTATCTGTTATATGACTTGCCTAGTTGTTAATTAACAGTTTAAGTTAAGCCCATGAAAGAGCTTGTACATTTTTGAAGTTGAATCGATATTGAAGTATTGATAAAAAGTAAATGCACCGAAGTCATGAAGAACAAATCCCATATTCCATTAATATATTGTCAATTACAAGGACAGAAATATGAAATTTTTTTACAAAAATCCTATAAATTAAAGAAAATAAAATTATCTTCAAACAGCAGCTTCATCTCCGGAGTCTAGCAAGGCCGGATCCAGTTGGGCTGCCACCAATTTTTCCTTGCCTCGGCCTCAACAATCCTCATATCCTTCTGCATAACACCGAAGCACTTCTGCACTTAATTCTTCAGACGTACGGTACTCAGTGTGAATTTATTTAAGCTGCTCTTCGGTTAAAGAAGGATTCGGTCCCTTTAAAGCTTTCAGTTTACGACGAAGCTTTCGGCGTTTGGATGAATGTTTTTCTTTTTTTTCACGGGCCTTTACTTGAAGACTGTTGACTTGTGCTGACAAGTTCTGATTGGCCGTAGCAAGCTCCTCATTACTGGTCTTTAAAGCTTCAGTTTCGGCAACAAAACTGACATTCATGTCGGCCAATTTTTGCTCACTGATTCTTGTCATCTTCAACTCCTCCTTAACCGAGCTTAGTTCGTTATTGGACTCCCTCAAACCCTTATTAATTCAAGCCAATTCCCTCTGAAGATCTTCATTGGTATGAAGAAGGCTTTTGCGTTCACTTCTTTCTCGGTCTAAGGACGCCTTCAGCATATTGTTCTCCATTCTCATGGCCTCTTCTTCGGCCTCAGCATTTATGTGTCTGGGACGTAAATGTCCGAAGACAGCATTTGCCTATATATGTTCAAAAGAATTCAGTCAATTTCAGAGACTTAAAAAAAATAGATATGTATAAATCGAGAAAGTTATCACTTACTTTCGCCAAATAACTCATGCCTTCATCAAGAAAATTCCTGTACGAATGATTATCAAACCGGTGATCGTCAGTTTCCTGAACGAAGGCATCAAAAAATTGAAACGGGAAATTGACGTTATACCGAGGCCACAAAGTTGGCGTTACCCTTTCATCATTCTGGAATTCTTGTGATGCAGGCCTTGGGGGGGGAAGGAATGGGTTGGTCACGAATTGGAGAAGGGTCCATATATACATTTTCAAGAGAGGGAGATCGAGCTGGAGTGGGGTTGCGAACTAATGAAGGTACGGGTGTTGGGCTCAGATGGCTATCAGATGGTCGTTTTCTTTTTCGTGATGGGTCTGGAGTAGGTTCGATTTGCTCTTCTTCAATAGCAACCCGAGTTTCCACTAATGTTGAAGAGGGGGGAACGTTCGAAGAAGATACCCTAAGATCATCGAGAGTTAGAGGAGTAATCTTGGCCCTTAATTTCTTGACTCGAAGGAGTTGTTTACGTTTATCTACCGATAGATCGAGTAAACTCCTTCAAGCAGGTGTGGGGTTGACAATTGGTTCAGCTTCAGAAAAGGTTTCTGAATCTGATGGGATGGAGATTGGTTTGGGTTTACGGGTAGCTCTTTTCTTTCGACGAAGTTTGTGCACTTCTTCCGGAAGAACGGGCTCATCATCTTCTGGCCTATGGACTAGGGGTTCAGGTATAGGTATTTCAGTAGGTGGTTTGAGTTTGGAGGAGGCTTCCGGTCGTGGAGGGTCAGCATCGACCTCTACAGATTTTCCGGCTACATTATCTTCGGATGGAACTTCCTGTTGTGAGGATTCGGCAGTGGCTTCTACCAACTTTCCAGCTAGAAAATCCTCTAAGTCTTTCACCTCCGAAGACGACGGTTTAATCAAAGTCACTACAGAAGATTAACAGTTCTACATTAGAATCCATATCACATAAATTTTAAAATATTCACAAAGTAAATCCATACTTACGTTTGTGGTCGTATAACCACGCCTGCTTAGAAAGAAGTCCATAGTTCCATTCCTCCCTAGGGAAATTGTCAAAAAGTTCTATCATTTCGGCCTCACGTTCTTCAGAGATGTCTCCGAAGTCAGTAGAAGTCTTCTCATCAGTGGCCCAGTCCGGTAAAGAGATGATTTCGGGTCCTTTGACGAAAAACCACCTCTCATGCCATCCTCTGTTACTCGAAGGAGTGTTTACCAATGAACGCCTCTCGAACTTCTCTCCTGTTTTTGAAGAATGCTTACTTATGGTCTTAAATCCTTTCTCTCTGGATTGACCGATCTTGTACACAGTAAAGAAGAAGTCGAGTGTAGGTTCGACACCCAGCTCATGGCAGAAGGCTATGAATGCCAGAATATGGATGTAAGAGTTCGGCATTAATTGGGCAAACCCAATACCCAGAAACCCTAAGATAGTCACTATGAAAGCATGGAGAGGGAATCGAACCCCCTTTTCTAAGATGGTCATCTTAACAGCCATCCATCCTTCGGGGCGTTGATACATCCGTTCTTCAGACCTGGGAGCTCTTACCAAATGGGTATCCGGAATGTGGCAACAAGTTCGAAGTCTCTTCAAATCCATCTCTGTAACTTTTGATGGAGTGTTGGCGTGGAAATATTGTTCCTTACTCCTATAGAATGCAGAAGGATTGGGAGGGGGTTTCGTTATCGGTTTCTTTATAGTAGTTGCAACTATCGGATTGGAACTCGAAGCTTCTTTGTTATGGTTTGGATTTGGAGGAATGGCACTAATAGGTGTCACTAGCAAAGGAGAACCTTGTTCAGAATCTTGGGACGCCATTGTTAAGGTTTCGCAGAGAATAGAAGGAAGTTTTTGCAGAGAAGAAGATAGCTCGAAGGTTCAAAATTCAAATTGGCAGGTAAAACTGTCAAAATTGGTAAATCTTATCTTTTATACTAACGGTTACACATTTAATTAGTAATCAAAGTCACGAATTTGAAAGGTTTGCGCCCGGTTTTGGGTTTGATATTTAAACCAGAATGGGCCTGTGTGATGCCCCCAAAATAGGTATACATCACCCATTCTGAGTTGTCAATACATAGTACAGAAACAACTACAACTTTATTATTGCAATAGTAAAACTGTGAGTTTGAATACAAATATTATCTTCTAGACAATATCTATACTCAAATAAATTCTCATCACATTTATTGATACATTATTTTACAAAAAATGGTGAGGACTACTAAACAACTCTCTCTAGAACCTTCATTCCATACCCCAGGCTAAATACTATTATATATTCTCGCATCCCGAGAAGAAAAATGGAAGAAAAAGGAAAAGGGTGTGCTCAACTAGCCCAGTAAAGAATATTATAACTAAGATAATATACAACAAATTATCGTTAGTCTTTAATAGGAAAAATCTAATAGAATACAATAGACAACAAGTTTTAAATCAATATTACGCAATGAAATAATAATTCATTAGAAGAGTTAAGTAGAGAATGCAAACTACTATCTTCTATGTATGAATTTAAAAGTTCATCGCTCTATCTTTTATCCCCGTAATATCAATCAATATATATCCGAATCAAATATTCATCTTTGCACTACTGAGCCAAAGATATTCATCGATTAATCATGTTCATCTAAACACTGCTCATCTTTGCACTACGGGCAAAGATATTTATCGAAATCATTCATCTTTGCACTACGGGCAAAAGATATTCAATAATATCATCATTTAAGGCCGAGGATGATGAAAAATATTTTTAAAAAACGAATCCAAAGAAACAAAATGACAAGGATTAAGGATTAAGGATTCGTACTTTGTTTTATCCATGTCCATAATACCTCAAAAATAATCATAGTGGTGTAAAATTCAAGAATGATCAAAACATGGATACAATCAAAGCTAGTATCCAAAATAGATATTTTGGACGAAAAGGAAAATTTTCATTTTTCGATGAATAGTCTTGTATTCGTGAATAATCAGATATCGTGAATAATTATATCGTATCGTGAATAGTAACCCCGACACCAAAAGTTCCAAATTTGGTAAAAACTTGAGATCAATATTTTAGCATAATGATATTGAAGAAATAATATCATTACTGAAAAAAATATCCCTTACCTCGAAAGATCGGTGCTTAAATTTGAAACACCTGATATAAAGGCTATGACTTGAACTTGCAGACTCAGTATATGAATACTCAAAATATACTCAAAATGTAAGACCCCGAATTTTTTAAATAAAAAGGAATTTCCTTTATTTATTATTTTGAAATAGTAAGGGTTCATTTGATTAATGTGGATAGTTAAGGGTTAAATACGCAAATATTTCAAAATAAGCAAGTGGTTATAAAAATATTCATTGTTGTTGGGAATATTCGTTTGGTCGTGGAATATTAAATCTTTGTCGGGAATATTAAATGACGGCAAGTATGACCATGTGGGCCCCCATAACTGAGCGATTGGATGAAGAAAGCGACAAATATAAGTTGTTTAAAAATAATCTGGCGTAGTTATTTACCGATTAACACTATTGGAATACTTCCGATGGTTAAAACACGATGAATACTGCGTTGTTGCAAGAAGATAGCTGCGGTATTGCACCAATTATTGAAGGCACTACTCAATAATGGTTACGATAATTCTTGTTCAATGATTTTATTTTATTGAGTTAATAATTGCTTTGCGTTGATATTTTATATTCTTTGTTGTTTGATAATTGTCATTCTACGATTTTTTCATTATCAGACAATAATTCATATTATCTGAATAATATTATTAGATAACATTATTGGCAATGTCTAGAAAGTTACATCTAAGGAGAGGTTTGGTCACCTAATTGCTTGCGCCAAGAAGAAGAAATTCTTATTGGAAAGCCCCTCTTCTGAGAACCCACTGCACAGTTGTCGATATTGTGATTCTGTAAATATTATTTGTGAATAATTAATTATTGATTCATATGATGAGAAAAATATTGATTTTATGTGGATATAGATGGAGAAAATTTTTATTGTGACAATTGTTGAAAATTGAAATTTTATCTTTTTACGATAAAATAATTCATTTAAATATATTATTATATTTTAATAATATAATAATGGTGATATTTTTTATAACGAATGTGGGATATATGAGTATACGAGGAGAAAGAGTATTTTTGTTGCAATAAATGTTTAAAACATGTTAAACATGTCGGTGGACCCATTTATTGGTGAAATTTGATTATAACACGTAAAATCGCTTGGTTTGTGGATTTCGGTCAATTTCTATTTGGAATTTGGAAAAACTTTCTTCTGCAAAGTTGTAGAGAATTGAATTTCCTATAAAAACTCGCAAGAGATTCAATTTTCTGATGAAAGGGCTATTTATTATGAATTATTGAAGTTCAAAGCTCAAAATAATTGATTTTGGAAGTTTAAAATATTTTTAATTACAAAAACGTTTTTTGTGTTTGGTTAGCCTCATTAAACACATACAAGTTGCTGAATTCAGATGGTTCTAGGTGCGTAGAGAATTTGTAATATATATAATATTATTATATTAAATTTTCTGCTTTTGGTGTTCTAAGCGATTTCCTATAAATAGGGTCTTGGGTTAGAATTGAAAATCACACCGAGAATCAAGTTTTCTCTCTATATTATCGGCGTATTCTTGTGAGTATTTTGAGTATACTTTGAGTATTGCTATATCGTTCTGAAGTCCAAGTCATAGCCTATATCCTGTTTTTAATTAAAAATCTTAATCTTTCGAGGTAAGGGGATGTTATTTTCTTCTCGAATGATATTATTTCTTCAATATCATTATCTTTGAAATATTGGTTGGAACTTTTATCAAATTTGGAACTTTTTCATGTCGGGGTTACTATTCATGAGTTCTTATTCACGAGTTCTATTCATGAGTTACTATTCACGAGTTCTTATTCACGAGTACTATTCAGTGAAAGCGTGAAGATGTTTTTGTGGAATTTCTATCTTTTGGTGTCGAGTTACTATTCACGTACTCGGCCTTTATTCACGTATCTGACACTATTCATAGAAAAATAAAATTTCTTCTTTTCGTCTAAAATATCTATTCGGATACTAGCTTTGATTGTATCCATGTTTTGATCATTCTTGAATTTTACACCACTATGATTATTTTTGAGGTATTTTTTTTTTGAACATGGATAAAACAAAGTACGAATCCTTAATCCTTAATCCTTGTCATTTTGTTTCAATTTGGATTTGTTTCTTTAAAATATTTTCATCATCCTCGGTCTTAAATGATGATATTATTGAATATCTTTGGCTTTGTAGTCTGAAGATGAATGATTTCTGAAGAATATCTTTGGTGCATAGTGCAAAGATGAGCAGTGTTGAGATGAACACGACCGATCGATTAATATCTTTGGCCCAGTAGTGCAAAGATGAACAGTGTTTAAATGAACATGACGACTAATCGATGAATATCTTTGGCCTCAGTGCAAAGATGAATATTTGATTCCGGATGTATATTGATTGATGTTACTGGGGATAAAAGATGACGATGAACTTTTAAATTCATACATAGAAGATAGTAGTTTGCATTCTCTCTTAACTCTTCTAATGAATTATTATTTCATTGCGAATATTGATTTAAAATTTGTTGTCTATTGTATTCTATAAGATTTTTCCTATTGAAGACTAACGATAATTTGTTGTATATTATCTTAGTCATAATATTCTTTACCGAGCTAGTTGAGCTCACCCTTTTCCTTTTGTTCCATTTTTCTCGTGGAGGCGAGAATATGCAGAAATACGAGTGGAGTATGGAATGAAGGTTCTAGAGAGAGTTGTTTAGTAGTCCTCACCATTTTTGTAAAATAATATATCAATAAATGTGATGAGGATTTATTTGAGTATAGATATTGTCCTGAAGATAATATTTGTATTTAAACTCACAGCTTTCTTGTTGTAATAATAAAGTTGTAGTTGTTTCTTCATGCACTCATATATTGACAACTCGTAATGGGTGATGTATACCTATTTTGGGCGCCACAAATGGTATCGAGCTTAGGATATGATCTCCATGGCGAGATCGGGGAATAGAACTAGGAGGGAGAGACGAGTAAATCCTTCGCTAGTGTGTCCTACCTAAGCTTATTTGTTAGTTGGTCAAGATATAGGGATATTATGTGATATATTGATTTCCTTAATTAACCCTTGTTTTATGACGATGTTGAGAATGTCGATTGAGAATATTAACAATGGAAATGAGACCGGGAGACGCTCAGACTCACCAACGAGGAGAACGTGCAACAGTGGCAATGTTCCTCCCGTGAACAACACCATTTAGCGAGATGATGAGCGAGGGATGTTTAGAAGTTTTTTGCGCTTCATGCAAAAATCGACGAGGAGACTCGTGTTCAAAATACAGAGGAGAAATGATAGCAATTCACGGGTTGTCACAAATGTAAAGCGATTCAAAGAGTTGGGACCACGAATTTAAGGAAAGCGAGATCCGATCATGGGCGGAAACATGGGTCAAGCAAATTACCAAGATATTCGATGTCTTGGGATGCACGGAGAACAAAGGTTCCATTCGCCACCTTTATGTTCCGTGGCGAAAGCGAGACTCTTGGTGGAGATGCAGTGAAGCGTACCATCCAATTGCGCTCAAAGATGTCTTGGGAGGCGTTTGAAGCTATTTAATGACAAATACTTTCACGAAAGTGTTCGTCGTATGAAGGAAGTGGAGTTTATTAGGCGGAGCGCGAACAACATGACGGTGTCTCAATGACGAGGCAAAGTTTGCGAGAGTTATCCGGTTTTCACCTCATTTGGTGGAGAATGAGGAGCGTATGACGCGGATGTTTCTTAGAGGTTTGAAACCCGGCGATACGTCGAGATCTCATTTCTCATAAATTTTCGCTTTATTCGAGATGTTGTAAAATTGGGCTCAATTGTTAGAGCGAGATAACAAGTATATTCAACCAAGGGACCATAACCGAGGATCGTACCGAGATAGCGATCAACGAGAATAATGATAACCAAATGGAGAAAGAAACAGACGGACAAAAATGGTAACCACTCACGGTGGTAATCATGGCCATGAAAATAGAAGAAGCGAGTCGGGAGGAGATTTTAAAGAGGAGATTTAACAACGACCATGTGAAGGCAGCAGTCTTGCGTGAATCGCGGTTCTAAGGGAGGAGAACGACCACCCATTATCATATCTATAAATGCGGGAAAAAGGGACATATCGGTCCAAACCGTCCCACAACAGTTCAAGGTATGCTATAATTGTGGAAAGGAAAGACATATCGCTTCGAGATTATGCGGTGAGCGAAACCTAGTTCAATGAGGCGGTGACTCAAAAGACCGTCCTAGAAAAGTCAAAGTCAACGATTCCGGGAAGAAGCGTTTGTGGTGGTTGGGTCATAATGCGAGGAACCCAAACGAGGTGATCACGGGTAAGCTATTTATAAATTCTTGCGAAGTTTATACCTTACTTGATACCGGTGCTTTACCCATTCATTTATCTCTCCGCTTGTGCTCAACGTTTAAACTTGACTCGGAGAAATTAGACTTTGATCTATCTGTGGAAACTCCGTTAGGAGAAACTTTCATCACATCCAATCATTTATAAATCTTGTTTGATTCAAGTTGGCACCATCACCTTACCTGTTGACCTTATCTCTTTAAAGATACTTGCTTTTGATGTGATTTTAGGGATTGATTGGTTAACTACTCATCATGCCAAAATTGATTGTTTTCGTAAGGTTGTTAGTTTTCATATTCTAACCTAACCAACCTCGTTTATGCAATTCAAGCAACTAAACCATTAAAATCAATCAACATCATATCTAATCATAAAGCTATTCGCTTATTGAAAAACGGATGTCAAGCTTTCTTATCCCATGTTATGGATTTGAATAAAGACACGTCAAATTTGAATAATATTCTGTTGTTATTGACTTTCTGACGTATTTCAGAAGAACTTCCCAGGTACACCCCGAGCGTGAAGTTGAATTCTTTATTGATCTTGAACACAGTACAAAGCCCATTTCTAAAACCACATATCGAATGGCTCTATTGAACTTGAGGAGTTAAAGGTCCAACTACGAGAATTGTTGGACATCGGTTTCATTCGTCCCCAGTACATCTCCTTGGGGTGCTCTGTTTTATTTGTAAAGAAGAAAGAGCGGGAGTATGCGACTTTATTATTGACTATCGGGAATTGAACCATGTCACCATCAAGAATAGGTATCCTCTACCTCGTATTGATGACTTGTTTGACCAGATTCTGAGGGCACAATTCTTTTCAAAATCGATCTTCGCTTACGGATATCATCGGTTTGAAGATTAGAATCGAGGATATTCCAAAGATTGCCTTGAGAACTTCGGTATGGGCATTATGAATTCTTAGTCATGTCTTTCTGGACTAACTAATGCTCCTCCTGCGACTTTCATGGATATGATGAACCGAGTATTCAAGGAATATTTGGATCGGTTTGTTGTTGTTTTATTGATGACATCCTATATATTCCAAAAGTCGTGAAGATCATGAGCACCATTTGAAGTCGGTACTCGAAGGCTTCGTGAAAACAAACTATATGCCAAATTGAAGAAATGCGAGTTACGGCTTGAGGAAGTAGCATTCTTTGGGCACGTGGTGTCTAAACATGGAGTATCTGTTGATCCGGCGAAGATTGAAGCAATACAAAGTTGGAAGCAACCGAAGTTGGTGACCGAAGTACGTAGCTTTTTGGGCTTAAATTTGGTTATTATCGGAGATTCGTGGAAGGGTTTTCTCGAATTGCTACTCCATTAACTCAGCTAACTCGGAAGGATACAAAATTCGTTTGGAGCGAAGAATGTGAGAAGAGTTTCCAAGAGCTTAAGAGGAGACTTATTTCGGCACCTATTCTAACAATACCATTTGGTTCGGATGGATTTGTTATCTACAGAGATGCTTCAGGCAATGGGTTAGGATGTGTTCTCATGCAACGTGGGAAAGTCATAGCTTATGCCTCGCGACAACTTAAAGAGTATGAGAGGAATTATCCTACTCATGATCTAGAGTTAGCGACGATCGTTCGCTATTAAAGATATGGAGGCACTATCTATATGGGGAGAAAGTGGAGATATATTCGGACCATAAAAGCCTTAAATATTTCTTCACTCAAAAAGAACTCAACATCGCTGGCGGCAATGACGTTGGCTCGAGCTATTGAAGACTACGACCACACTATTCAATACCATCCCGGAAGGTGAGCGTGGTAGTGACGCGTTGAGTAGAAGATCATATCTTGCGGGAACGAGTGCGATGATGTCAAGTATACACATAGAGCCAACTTTAATAGAAAAAGTTAAGGTTGCTCAAGCCACCGACTCGGAGCTAATGCGTATGAAGAAGAAAGTACAAGAAGGAGCTATTCCGGAAGCGAGAATTGATGAAGAAGGGATACTTGAGTCCACTCTGACTTTGTGTTCCTAACAACTCGATTTGAAGTACAAGATTATGATGGAGGCACACAATACACCATTTGCAATCCATCCTGGAAGTACTAAAATGTATCGTGATCTTCGACATACATTTTGGTGGAACAATATGAAGAGAGAGATTGCAAAGTTTATCTCAATGTGTTTAACTTGTCAACGTGTAAAGCGCGGATCATCTAGTACCTAAGGGTCTCATTGCAACCACTTGAGATTCCGAAATGGAAGTGGGAACACATTACCATGGATTTCGTTCTGGTCTTCCTCTCTACGGTTTCTCGTGGCATTAATGCTATTTGGGTTATTGTTGATAGATTAACCAAGTCTGCTCATTTCTTGCCGACACGGAGACTTATTCACTTGAACGTCTTGCTAGTATGTGCGTGAATGAGATTGTGAGGTTGCATGGCATGCCCAGATCCATAGTTTGGATCGTGACCCAAGATTCACTTCAAGATTTTGGGTTAGCTTGCAAAAAGCTATGGGCACGGAGTTCTGATTGATTCGGCGCATACCATCCTCGACGGCAGGACGGACAATCGAGAGAGACTATTCAAACTCTTGAAGATCTATTAAGACTCGTGTCCTGAGACTTCAAGGGCGGTTGGGATAAGTATTTACCATTGGTGGAATTCTCCTACAACAACAATTGCTTATCGAGCAAGTATAGGTGTGGCTCCATTCAAGCATTATATGGACGAAAATGTCGTTCTCCAATATGTTGGGATGAGGTGGGTGAAGCAACATTGTTGGGACCCGAAGTTAATACGTATGACTCACCGAAAAGATTCAAATGATTCGACAACGTATACAAAGCGGCACAAGATCGACAAAAAGAGTTATCGGGATCTTCATCGAAAGGGCGTGGAATTTAGTGTAGGGGATCATGTATTGTTGCGAGTTGCTCCATGGAAAGGAGTTACAAGATTTGGGAAGAGAGGAAAGCTCAATCCACGATTTATTGGTCCATTTCAAATTCTTGACCGAGTTGGAAATGTAGCCTATAGACTGCTGCGTTACCTCAAAGTATGTCTCGTGTTCATAATGTGTTTCACATATCTGCATTTCGTAAATATGTGAAAGACCCGAACCATGTTATAGAGTTAGAACCCTGACGAGATAGTAGAAGACTTAACGTATGAGGAGGTACTGTCAAGATCTTGGATAGGAAGGAGCATGTCCCTACGCTGAAAGGTCATACCACAAGTTAAAGTTTTGTGGAGGAATCATGCTATATAGAAATGACCTAGGAATTGGAAACGGAAATGAAAGCGAGGTATCCTCACCTTTTGAAACACACAGTATCGTCACGTCGAATTTCGAGGACGAAATTTCATAAGGAGGGGAGGTTGTAAGACCACAATTTTTTAAATAAAGGAATTTCCTTTATTTATTATTTTGAAATAGTAAGGGTTGATTTGATTAATGTGGATAGTTAAGGGTTAAATACGCAAATATTTTAAAATAAGCAGTGGTTATAAAAATATTCATTGTTGTTGTGGGAATATTCGTTTGGTCGTGGAATATTAAATCTTGTCTGGGAATATTCATTGACTGCCAGTAGACCATGTGTGGGCCCATAACTGAAAGCGATTGGATGAAGAAAACGACAAATATAAGTTGTTTAAAAATAATTTGGCGTAGGTTATTCTGAGTAACACTATTGGAATACCCGTGGTTAAAACACGATGTCTGCGTTGTTGCAAGAAGATACGGTATTGCACCAATTATTGAAGGCACTACTCAATAATGGTTATAGTAATTACTGTTCAGTATTTTATTTTATTGAGTTAATAATTGCTGCGTTGATATTTTATATTCTTTGTTGTTTCAATAATTGTCATTACACAATTTTTCATTATCTAGCAATAATTCATATTATCTCAATAATATTATTAGATAACATTATTGGCAATGTCTAGAAAGTTACATCAAGGAGAGGTTTGGTCACCTAATTGCGCCAAGTAGATGAAGAAATTCTTATTGAAAGCCCCTTTTCCTGAAGCTGCCGCGGTTGTCGATATTGTGATTACGTAATATTATTTGTGAATAATTAATTATTGATTCATATGATGAGAAAAATATTGATTTTATGTGGATATAGATGGAGAAAATTTTTATTGTGACAATTGTTGAAAATTGAAATTTTATCTTTTTCTGATAAAATAATTCATTTAAATATATTATTATATTTTAATAATATAATAATGGTGATATTTTTATAACGAATGTGGGATATATGAGTATACGAGGAGAAAGAGTATTTTTGTTGCAATAAATGTTTAAAACATGTTAAACATGTCGGTGGACCCATTTATTGACTGAAATTTGATTATAGCCTATAAAATCGCCCGTTTGTGGATTTCGGTCAATTTCTATTTGGAATTTGGAAAAACTTTCTTCTGCAAAGTTGTAGAGAATTGAATTTCCTATAAAAACTCGCGAGATTCGAATTTTCTGATGAAAGGGCTATTTATTATGAATTATTGAAGTTCTGAAGCTCCGAAATAATTGATTTTTGGAAGTTTAAAATATTTTTAATTACAAAAACGTTTTTTGTGTTTGGTTAGCCTCATTAAACACATACAAGTTGCTGAATTCAGATGGTTCTAGGTGCGTAGAGAATTTGTAATATATATAATATTATTATATTAAATTTTCTCTGCTTTGGTGTTCTAGCAATTTCCTATAAATAGGGTCTTGGGTTAAATTGAAAATCACACGAAGCCCAAGTTTTCTCTCTCTATATTATCGGCGTATTCTTGTGAGTATTTTGAGTATACTTTGAGTATTGCTATACTGTGCAAGTCCAAGTCATAGCCTATATCCTGTGTTTAAATTTAAAGTACTAATCTTTCGAGGTAAGGGATGTTATTTTCTTCTCAAATGATATTATTTCTTCAATATCATTATCTTTGAAATATTGGTTGGAACTTTTTATCAAATTTGGAACTTTTTCATGCTATGGGATTACTATTCATGAGTTCTTATTCACGAGTTACTATTCATGAGTTACTATTCACGATTCTTATTCACGAGTACTATTCAGCTGAAGCGTGAAGATGTTTTTTTGTGGAATTTCTATCTTTTGGTGTGAGAGTTCTTATTCACGTATCGACTATTCACGATATCTGACACTATTCAATAGAAAAATAAAATTTCTTCTTTTAGTCCAAAATATCTATTACGGATACTAGCTTTGATTGTATCCATGTTTTGATCATTCTTGAATTTTACACCACTATAATTATTTTTGAGGTATTTTTTTTGAACATGGATAAAACAAAAGTACGAATCCTTAATCCTTAATCCTTGTCATTTTGTTTCAATTTGGATTTGTTTCTTTAAAATATTTTCATCATCCTCGGTCTTAAATGATGATATTATTGAATATCTTTGGCTGTAGTGCAAAGATGAATGATTTCTGAAGAATATCTTTGAGTGCGTGTAGTCTGAAAGATGAGCAGTGTTGAGATGAACATGACCGATCGATTAATATCTTTGGCCAGTAGTGCAAAGATGAACAGTGTTTAAATGAACATGACCAATCGATGAATATCTTTGGCACATGGTGCAAAGATGAATATTTGATTCGAGATGTATATTGATTGATGTTACAGGGGATAAAAGATGACGATGAACTTTTAAATTCATACATAGAAGATAGTAGTTTGCATTCTCTACTTAACTCTTCTAATGAATTATTATTTCATTGCGAATATTGATTTAAAATTTGTTGTCTATTGTATTCTATTAGATTTTTCCTCGTTGAAGACTAACGATAATTTGTTGTATATTATCTTAGTCGTAATATTTTTTTCGAAGCTAGTTGAGCTCACCCTTTTCCTTTTTGTTCCATTTTTCTCGGAGGCGAGAATATAATAAGTATGCAGTCGGGGTATGGAATGAAGGTTCTAGAGAGAGTTGTTTAGTAGTCCTCACCATTTTTGTAAAATAATGTATCAATAAATGTGATGAGGATTTATTTGAGTATAGATATTGTCTGAAGATAATATTTGTATTTAAACTCACGCTTTTCTTGTTGTAATAATAAAGTTGTAGTTGTTTACATATATATATTGACAACTCGAATGGGTGATGTATACCTATTTTGGGGCGTCACACAAAATACTCACAAGAATACATTTCGATAATATAGAGAAAACTTGAGCTTAAATTGTAATTTTCAATTCTAACCTAAGCACCTATTTATTTATAAAAACTTCTTAGAACACCAAAGCAGAAAATAAAATATAAATATATATATCAAAATTCCTACGCCACTCTTGAAATCTGATTTAAGCTTAATAAGCACATGCCACCTTCTAGAAAAAGTAAGAAAAAACGTTTTTCTAATTTAAAATAATTTAAACTTCCAAAAATCAATTATTTCGGAGCTTTGGAGCTTCAATAATTCACAATAAATAGCCCTTTTGTCAGAAAATTCAAAACTCACGGCTTTTTATAGGAAATTCAATTCTCTACAACTTTACAGAAGAAAGTTTTTCCAAATTCCAAACAAAAATTGACCGAAATCCATAAACTGGCGATTTTACAGGCTATAATCAAATTTCAGTCAAGAAATGGGGTCCACCGACACATAAAACATGCTTTAAATATTTTTGGTAACAAAAATACTCCTCCTCCACATATACTCATATATCCCATATTCATCGTAAAAACATTATCATTATTATATTATTAAAATATAATAATATATTTAAATGAATTATTTTATCAGAAAAAGATAAAATTTCAATTTTCAACAATTGTCACATTAAAAATTTTCTCCATCTATATCCACATAAAATCAATATTTTCCTCATTATATGAATCAATAATTAATTATTCACAAATAATATTACGAATCACAATATTACAACCGGTGGAGTTCCAAGAAAGAGGGGCTTTCGAATAAGAATTTCTCCTACTTGGCGCCGCAATTAGGTGACCAAACCTCTCTTTAGACGTAACTTTCTAGACATTACCAATAATGTTACCTTAATAATATTATTCGGATAATATGAATTATTGCTTCGATAATGAAAAATCTTTGTAATGACAATTATTGAAACAACAACAATATAAAATATCAACGCATCAATTATTAAATCAATAAAATACTAAGCAAGAATTCTTTATAACCATTATTGAGTAGTGCCTTCTTACGTAAGAATCAATAATTGGTGCAATCACCGTGTCTTCTTGTGTTTTAACCGCAGGTATTTTTAATAAGATTATCTGTAATAACTACTGTTATTATTTTTAAACAACTTATATTTGTCGCGTTTCTTTATCCAATCGCTTTTTTGTTATGGGGCCCACAAAAGATCGCATGACGTCATTATGAATATTCCCCGACAACAAGAATATTCCACGACCAAACGAATATTCCCCGACAACAATGAATATTTTATAACCACTTGCTTATTTTGAAATATTTGTGTATTTTACCCATAACTATCCACATTAATCAAATCAACACTTACTATTTCAAAATAATAAATAGAGAAAATTAAATTTCATTAATAATAAGTTGGGGTGTTACAACCTCCCTCCTTATGAAATTTCGTCCTCGAAATTGATGTACGATACTGTGTTTCAAAAGGTGATGATACCTCGCTTTCATTTCCGCTTTCCAATTCCCGTGTCATTTCCTCTATAGCATGATTCCTCCACAAAACTTTAACTTGTGGTATGACCTTTCTTGGCGTAGGACATACTCCTTCCTATCCAAGATCTTGGCAGTACCTCCTCATACGTTAAGTCTTCTTGGCTATCTCTCGTCCTGGTTCTAACTCTATAACGTGGTTCGGGTCTTTCATATTTATTCTGAGTACGAGATATGTGAAACACATTATGAACACGAGACATATTCGGAGGTAACGCGAGTCTATAGGCTACATTTCCTACTCGGTCAAGAATTTGAAATGGACCAATAAATCGTGGATTAAGCTTTCCTCTCTTCCCAAATCTTGTAACTCCCTTCCATGGAGCAACTCATGACAATACATGATCCCTTATACTAAATTCCACGTCCTTTCGATGAAGATCCGCATAACTCTTTTGTCGATCTTGTGCCGTTTGTATCGTTGTCAAATCATTTGGATCTTTTAGTAGTCATACGTACCAACTCGGGTCCCAACAATGTTGCTTCACCCACCTCGTCCCAACATCTTTGGAAAGCTACATTTTCGTCCATATAATGCTTGAATGGAGCCACACCTATACTTGCTCGATAACTCATTGTTGTAGGAGAATTCCACCATGGTAAATACTTATCCCAACCGCCCTTGAAGTCTAGGACACACGAGTCTTAATAGATCTTCAAGAGTTTGAATAGTCCTTTCGATTGTCCGTCTGCTTGAGGATGGTATCTTGCTTGAATCGTAAATCCGTGCCCATAGCTTTTTTGCAAGCTAACCCAAAATCTTGAAGTGAATCTTGGGTCACGATCCATCCAAACTATGGATCTTGGCATGCCATGCAATCTCACAATCTTATTTACATATATACTAGCAAGACGTTCAAGGAATAAGTCTCCGTGATAAGCAAGAAATGAGCGGACTTGGTTAATCTATCAACAATAACCCAAAGAGTATTGATGCCTTGAGAAACCGTAGGGAAGACACATGAACGAAATCCATGGTAATGTGTTCCCACTTCCATTTCGAATCTCAAGTGGTTGCAACGGACCCTTAGGTACTAGATGCTCCACCTTTACACGTTGACAAGTTAAACACGTTGAGATAAACTTTGCAATCTCTCTCTTCATATTGTTCCACCAAAATGTATGTCAAGATCACGATACATTTTGGTACTTTCGAGATGGATTGCAAATGGTGTATTGTGCGCCTCCATCATAATCTTGTACTTCAAATCGAGTCGTTAGGGACACAAAGTGCAGAGTGGACTCGAAGTATTCCTTCTTCATCAATTCTAAACTTACTTCGAATAGCCCTTCTTGTACTTTCTTCTTCATACGCATCATTTCAAGGTTGGTGGCTTGAGCAACCTTAACTTTTTCTATTAAAGTTGGCTCTCATCGTATACTTGACATCATCGCACTCATTCCTGCATATGATCTTCTACTCAACGCGTTAGCTACCACGTTAAACTTTTCGAGATGGTATTGAATAGTGTGGTCGTAGTCTTTCAATAGCTCGAGCGATGTCATTGCCAGCGTGTTGAGTTCTTTTTGAGTGAAGAAATATTTAAGGCTTTTATGGTGCGAATATATCTCCACTTTCTCCCCATATAGATAGTGCCTCCATATCTTTAAGCAGCAGCATCCATCTGGCGCTTGACTCTAGATCATGGTAGGATAATTCCTCTCATATTCTTTAAGTTGTCGCGAAGCATAAGCTATGACTTTCCCACGTTGCATGAGAACACATTCTAACCCTTTTACTAGAAGCATCGGCAGAGATAACAAATCCATCCGAACCGGATGGTATTGTTAGAAACGGTCTTAGAAATGAGTCTCCTCTTGAGCTCTTGGAAACTCTTCTCGCATTCCTCGTTCCATCTGAATTTTATATCTTCAAAATTCAATTTGAGTTAATGGAGTAGCGATTAGAGAAAATCCTTCCACGAATCTCCGATAATAACCCGGTTAAGCCCAAAAAGCTACGTGCTTGATCCACCAACTTTGAAGCTTGGTTGCTCCCAACTTTGTATTACTTGATCTTCACGGGTCCACGGATACTCCATGTTTTGACACCACGTGCCCAAGAAATGCTACTTCCTTGGCGAACTCACATTTCTTTAATTTGGCATATAATTTGTTTTCACGAAGCCTTTGAGTACCGGCTTTAAATGGTGCTCATGATCTTCATGACTTTTGGAATATATGAGGATGTCATCAATAAAGACAACAACAATCGATCCAAATATTCCTTGAATACTCGGTTCATCATATCCATGAAAGCCGTAGGAGCATTAGTCAATCCGAAAGACATGACTAAGAATTCATAATGCCCGTCTCAGGTTCTAAAAAAGCGGTCTTTGGAATATCCTCGATTCTAATCTTGATGATGATATCGAACGAAGATCGATCTTTAAAAAAATTGTGCCCCTGCGAATTGGTCAAACAAGTCACAATCTGAGGTAGAGGATACCTATTCTTGATGGTGACATGGTTCAATTCCCGATAGTCGATACAAAGTCGCATACTCCCGTCTTTCTTCTTTCTGAATAAAACAGGGAGCACCCGAGGAGATGTCTTGGGTTTGAATAAAAAGATGTCCAACAATTCTGTAGTTGGACCTTTAACTCTGAAGTTCAATAGAGCCATTCGATATGGGGTTTTAAAAATGGGCTTTGTACCGGGTTCAAGATCAATAAAGAATTCAACTTCACGTTACGGGGTAGGCCGGGAAGTTCTTGAAATACGTCGGAAAAATCGATAACAACGAATATTATTCAAATTTGGCGTGTCTTTATTCAAATCCATAACATGGGCTAAGAAAGCTTGACATCCGTTTTCAATAAGCGAATAGCTTTATGATTAGATATGACAAAGTGATTGATTTTAATGGTTTAGTTGTTTGAATTAAATGCAATAGGTTGGTTAGGAATATGAAAACTAACAACCTTACGAAAACAATCAATTTTGGCATGATCAATAGTTAACCAATCAATCCCTAAAATCACATCAAAAGCAAGTATCTTTAAAGAGATAAGGTCAACGGTAAGGTGATGGTGCCAACTTGAAACAAACAAGATTTATAAGCAGTGGATGCGATGAAAGTTTCTCCTAACGGAGTTTCCATAGATAAATCAAAGTCTAATTTCTCTGAGTCAAGT
Organism: Panax quinquefolius; assembly: GCA_020205615.1. Lineage (NCBI taxonomy): Eukaryota > Viridiplantae > Streptophyta > Magnoliopsida > Apiales > Araliaceae > Panax > Panax quinquefolius. The sequence goes on along the minus strand of CM035164.1, from coordinate 126,575,795 downwards.
TTAAGCGTTGAGCACAAGCGGGAGATAAATGAATAGGTAACACCGGGTATCAAGTAAGGTATAAACTTCACAAGAATTTATAAATAGCTTACCGTGATCAACTCGTTTGGGTTCTCGCATTTTGACCACCACAACAAGCGCTCTTCCAAAGAACCGTTGACTTTGACTTTTCCGGGACAATCTTTTGAGTCACCGTCCCGGCATTGAACTAGGTTTTTACTATGCAGGCGTCTGATCTCGGCGATATGTCCTTCCTTTCCACAATTATAGCATACCTTGAATCGTTAGGGCGGTTTGGTGATATGTCCCTCTTTCCGCATTTATAGCATATAATGGGTGGTCGCGTTCTCTCCCTTAGAACCGATTCTGCTAAGACGCGTCGTCTTCACATAATTCGTTGTTAAATCTCCTCTTTTAAAATCTCCTCCCGACTCGCTTCTTCTATTTTCATGGCTATGATTACCACCAGTGGTTACTATTTTTGTTAAGTCTTTTTTCTTTCTCCGGTTGGTTATCGTTGTTTTGTTGATACTTATCTCCGTTATTATCCTGGTTGTGGTCCTTGGTTGGCCGTACTCGTTATCTCGCTTCTAATAATTGAGTCCTGTTTACAACATCCGGAATAGAGAGAAAATTTATGAGAAATGAGATATTATGCATTATGTCGGGTTTCAAACCTCTCGAAACATCCGCGTCATCGTTCCTCATTCTCCACCAAATGAGGTGCAAACACGGATAACTCTGCAAACTTTGCCTCGTCTTTGAGACACCGCCATGTTGTTTTGTTCTAATCGATGAACTCCACTTCCTTCGTACGATTTAACACTTTCGGAAAGTATTTGTCATTAAATAATTTCAAAGCGTCTCCCAAGACATGCTTAAAGTCTTGGCTTGGATGTACGCTTCACGTAGACTCGAATGGAACCTTCATTCCTCCGTGCATCCCAAGACATCGAATATCTTGGTAATTTGCTTGACCCATGTTTCCGCCGTGATCGGATCCGCTTTCCCTTAAATTCCGGTGGTCCCAACTCTTTGAACTACTTGGTTTGGAACTGACCCGTGAATTGCTATCATTTCCTCCACGTATTTTTGAACACGAGTCTCCTCGTTCGATTTTGCATGAACTGCAAAAAGCTTCTAAACATCCCTCGTTCATCATCTGTTCAAGTGGTGTTGTTCACAGGAGGAACATTGCCGACTTGTTGCACGTTCTCCTCGTTGATGCGTACATGCATCTCCACGGTCTCATTTCCATTAATATTCTCGATCGACATTCTCAAATCTTGTCGTAAAATAAGGGTTAATTAAGAGAATCAATATATCACATAATATCCTATATCTTGACCGACTAACAAATAAGCTTAGGTAGGACACACTTTAGCGAATGATTTACTCGTCTCTCCCTCCTAGTTCTATTCCCGATCTCCGCTACGGATCATATCCCTAAGCTCGATACCAATCATGGCGCCCCCAAAATAGGTATACATCACCCATTACGAGTTGTCAATACATGGTACGAAACAACTACAACTTTATTATTGCAACAAGAAAGCTGTGAGTTTGAATACAAATATTATCTTCTAGACAATATCTATACTCAAATAAATCCTCATCACATTTATTGATACATTATTTTACAAAAATGGTGAGGACTACTAAACAACTCTCTCTAGAACCTTCATTCATTCCATACCCTAAACTGCACTCGCTATATTCTTGCATCCCCGAGAAGAAAAATGGAAGAAAAAGGAAAAGGGTGAGCTCAACTAGCCCGAGAAAGAATATTATAACTAAGATAATATACAACAAATTATCGTTAGTCTTCAACGGGAAAAATCTAATAGAATACAATAGACAACAAGTTTTAAATCAATATTACAGCAATGAAATAATAATTCATTAGAAGAGTTAAGTAGAGAATGCAAACTACTATCTTCTATGTATGAATTTAAAAGTTCATCGTCTATCTTTTATCCCTGTAACATCAATCAATATATATCTGGAATCAAATATTCATCTTTCCACTACAGGCCAAAGATATTCATCAGTTGGTCATGTTCATCTAAACACCTGTTCATCTTTACACTACGGGCCAAAGATATTTATCAGAAATCATTCATCTTTGCACTACAGGCCAAAGATATTCAATAATATCATCATTTAAGACTGAGGATGATGAAAAATATTTTTAAAGAAACGAATCCAATGAAACAAAAATGGCGAGGATTAAGGATTAATGATTCGTACTTTGTTTTATCCATATCCAACAATACCTCAAAAATAATCATAGTGGTGTAAAATTCAAGAATGATCAAAACATGGATCTGATCAAAGCTAGTATCCGAATAGATATTTTGGATAAAAGGAAAATTTTCATTTTAGATGAATAATGTCGTATTAAGTGAATAATAGATGCAGTATCGTGAATAATTATTAATTATACGTGAATAGTAACCCGATACCAAAAGTTCCAAATTTGATAAAAACTTCAGATCAATATTTCAAAGATAATGATATTGAAGAAATAATATCATTACTGAAAAAAATAATATCCCTTACCTCGAAAGATCGATCTTAAATTGAAAACAGGATATAAAGGCTATGACTTGAACTTGCACCAGTATAGCAATACTCAACATATACTCAAAATACTCACAAGAATACGCCGATAATATAGAGAGAAAAACTTTAGTTTACGGTGTAATTTTCAATTCTAACCCAAGACCCTATTTATAAGAAAATGCTTAGAACACCAAAAGCAGAAAAATAAAATATAAATATATATATCAAAATTCCCTACGCCACTCTTGAAATCTGATTTAAGCTTAATAAGCACATGCCACCTTCTAGAAAAAGTAAGAAAAACGTTTTTCTAATTTAAAATAATTTAAACTTCCAAAATCAATTATTTCTAGCTTGAACTTCAATAATTCACAATAAATAGTCCTTTGTCGAAAAAATTCAAAACTCACGGCTTTTTATAGGAAATTCAATTCTCTACAACTTTACTGAAGAAAGTTTTTCCAAATTCCAAACAAAATTGGACCAAATCCATAAACGGGCGATTTTACGTGCTATAATCAAATTTCAAATAAGAAATGGGGTCCACCGACACATAAAACATGCTTTAAATATTTTTGGTAACAAAATACTCCTCCTCCACATATACTCATATATCCCATATTCATCATAAAAACATCATCATTATTATATTATTAAAATATAATATATATTTAAATGAATTATTTTATCGTAAAAAGATAAAATTTCAATTTTCAACAATTGTCACATTAAAAATTTTCTCCATCTATATCCACATAAAATCAATATTTTCCTCATCATATGAATCAATAATTAATTATTCACAAATAATATTACGAGAATCACAATATTGACAACTGTGCGCTTCCCAAGAAAGAGGGGCTTTCCAATAAGAATTTCTCTCATTGGCGCCGCAATTAGGTGACCAAACCTCTCCTTAGACGAACTTTCTAGACATTTCCAATAATGTTATCTTAATAATATTATTCGGATAATATGAATTATTGCTTCGATAATGAAAAATAATCGTGTAATGACAATTATCAAACAACAAAGAATATAAAATATCAACGCATCAATTATTAAATCAATAAAATACTAAATAAGAATTACTGTAACCATTATTGAGTAGTGCCTTCTCACGTAAGAATCAATAATTGGTGCAATACCGCAGTAAGCATCGTGTGTTTTAACCAATTAGAGTATTTTTAACAATATTAATTCAGAATAACTACGCTGTTATTTTTAAACAACTTATATTTGTCGCTTTCTTTATCCAATCGCTTTTTAGTTATGGGGCCCACAAAAGATCGCACTGTCAGTATGAAATATTCCCCGATGCCAAGAAATATTCCACGACCAACGAATATTCCCTAACAACAATGAATATTTTATAACCACTTGCTTATTTTGAAATATTTGTGTATTTTACCCATAACTATCCACATTAATCAAATCAACACTTACTATTTCAAAATAATAAATAGAGAAAATTAAATTTCATTAATAATAAGTTGGGGTTATTACAACCTCCCTCCTTATGAAATTTCGTCCTCGAAATTGACGACGTACTGGTGTTTCAAAAAGGTGATGATACCTCGCTTTCATCCGCTTTCCAATTCCCGTGTCATTTCTCTATAAGATGATTCCTCCACAAAAACTTTAACTTGTGGTAATGACCTTTCTCAGCGTAGACATACTCCTTCCTATCCAAGATCTTAACAGTACCTCCTCATACGTTAAGTCTTCTGGCTATCTCGTCTGGTTCTAACTCTATAACGTGGTTCGGTCTTTCACATATTTACTGAAGTATGAGATATGTGAAACACATTATGAACACGGAGACATACTCGAGGTAACGCGAGTCTATAGGCTACATTTCCTACTCCTACCAAGAATTTGAAATGGACCAATAAATCGTGGATTAAGCTTTCTCTCTTCCCAAATCTTGTAACTCCCTTCCATGGAGCAACTCGCAACAATACATGATCCCTTATACTAAATTCCACGTCCTTTCGATGAAGATCCGTGATAACTCTTTTTGTCGATCTTGTGCCGCTTTGTATACGCTTGTCAAATCATTTGGATCTTTTTCCGTAGTGATATACATTCAACTCGGGTCCCAATAATGTTGCTTCACCCCACCTCGTCCCAACATACCGAGAGCTACATTTTCGTTCATATAATGCTTCGAATGGAGCCACACCTATACTTGCTCGATAATTCATTGTTGTAGGAGAATTCCACCAATGGTAAATACTTATCCTAACCGCCCTTGAAGTCTAGGACACACAGAGTCTTAATAGATCTTCAAGAGTTTGAATAGTCCTCTCGATTGTCCGTCTGCTTTGAGGATGGTATGCCGAATCAATCAAACTGCGTTACTCATAGCTTTTTGCAAGCTAACCCAAAATCTTGAAGTGAATCTTGGGTCACGATCCAAAACTATGGATACCGGCATGCCATGCAATCTCACAATCTTATTTACATATATACTAGCAAGACGTTCAAGGAATAAGTCTCCGTGATAGGCAAGAAATGAGCAGACTTGGTTAATCTATCAACAATAACCCAAAAGAGTATTGATGCCTTGAGAAACCGTAGAAGACCAATAACGAAATCCATGGTAATGTGTTCCCACTTCCATTTCTGAATCTCAAGTGGTTGAACGGACCCTTAGGTACTAGATGCTCCACCTTTACACGTTGACAAGTTAAACACGCTGAGATAAACTTTGCAATCTCTCTCTTCATATTGTTCCACCAAAATGTATGTCAAGATCACGATACATTTTGGTACTTTCGAGATGGATTGCAAATGGTGTATTATGCGCTCCATCATAATCTTGTACTTCAAATCGTAGTCGTTAGGGACATGAAAGTCCGAGGACTCAAGTATTCCTTCTTCATCAATTCTCGCTTCGAATAGCCCCTTCTTGTACTTTCTTCTTCATACGACGTTCCTCCTGCCGATGGGCTTGAGAACTTTAACTTTTTCTATTAAAGTTGGCTCTATGCGTATACTTGACATCATCGCACTCATTCTGCATATGATCTTCTACTCAACGCGTTAGCTACCACGCTTAAACTTTTCCGTGATGGTATTGAATAGTGTGGTCGTAGTCTTTCAATAGCTCGAGCCAATGTCATTCAGCATGCGAGTGTTGAGTTCTTTTGAGTGAAGAAATATTTAAGGCTTTTATGGTCCAAACAACAAAGAATATAAAATATCAACGCAAAGAATTATTAAATCAATAAAATAATCGAATAAAGAATTATCAGAACCATTATTGAGTAGTGCCTTCTACGTAAGTATCAATAATTGGTGCAATACTGTGCCAAGCATCGTGTTTTAACCGACCGAGTATTTTTAATAAGATTAATCTGTGAATAACAACTACTGTATTTTTAAACAACTTATATTTGTCGCTTTCTTTATCCAATTGCTTTCCGTTATGGGGCCCATAAAGATCAAGGCCGTCAGTATTTAATATTCCACGGCAAGAAGAATATTCCACGACCAAACGAATATTCCCCGACAACAATGAATATTTTATAACCACTTGCTTATTTTGAAATATTTGCGTATTTTATCCATAACTATCCACATTAATCAAATCAACCCTTACTATTTCAAAATAATAAATAGAGAAAATTAAATTTCATTAATAATAAGTTGGGATCTTACAGCCTGTGTCTATTGGGCCTTCAATTTTCGTCCTTGGTATTGATTTAGACCGACTCAATGAAACCTCGGTTAGTTTCACTTTGAATCCCTTGTGACTTATCATAATTCATTGCATCATGGACCTATATTATTTTCAGTCTTCTACTAAACATCATGTTTAATAAACGACTGGGGGGTCAATGTTGATCCATGATACTTTTTATAATTGGATTGGACTTAATGGGCTCCTCCTTTGGATTATGTTACTTTTGTCCTGTTGGGTCGAATGATTTGGGCCCAATTATTTGATTATGTTATTGGGTCATTTCGGTTGGACCCGGTTAGTCTGGACCATCTCTATTGTATTGGGCTAAATCATTGGATCGGTCCATTACACAAATTGCCACTTAACCCAGCTTTGGCCGTGTCATTACACAAAATAATAGTTGATCACATGTACGCCACCTTCTACATGGCATTAATGAGGATGGGACTCGATGATGGCCGTGATGACAAACAGTGGTAGCGGTGTAGGAAGTGAGCTACACACTTTTAGGCCGAGATGAGCGAGCGGGGAGGGGTGTCGGGAGGTAGTGGGTGGCACGATGAACCGGTCCGAGAGTGCGACGATGGGGCAAGGATCACACAAAAGAAGAAGGTAATAAAATAATACACCACACACGATCATTATTATTATTCTCTCAAAGCACTAGACATTATTTTTCCTCCATTGTTAACCTTGTGATCGCCGACATCGACTCTCACGCCGAGTTATCCCCGACGGTCAATGAAGCGAAGCTTTTGGTGTTGACTTGTTGAACTGTGCGGGATATCGGACGCGTCTTGGTGATTGGGACATGGGGAAAGATCTTGGCGTTACCACATCTCTTACTGAGCAAACGTAATAAAAATTATAAGCATTTGCATATAATTTAGCAATTCGACTAGTAATCATCTTACTTCTTACTGAAAAAGAATGGTGCAGGTATATTTCAACAAAAGCAAACAAGAAAATGAAACAAGTCTTCAAAGAATTACAAGTTCTATTAAGGGGTATTGATAAACACGTAATTCATACATTTTGTTATCCCTAATTTTGTCCTTTTAATTATATTAGTTTATTAAATTAATATGTTTTATTTTATTTTGTAGGATTTAATAATTGTTGCAATAAAGTCAAAATCTTGGTGATCAAGGGATATTTAATGCTTTTATTCATATAAGTAATATCCAAGAAGAATTCTACAAGGAGAAGGAAAGAGGTGGAACAATATTGGTGTGGAAGTCAAATCCAACAAGAGAAAGGAAAGTCTATCTAGAAGATCTTCTTGAGAAGTTGATTGCCACTACGAAGTTGAATCCTACATGGAAAGGGAACAAAAGAGTCCAAGTTCTATGAACCTAAATTAGGGTTCAAAGTTATCTTCCTTATAAATAGGCCTCTTGTTTTAGAGAGAAAAAGATCACTTGTTATTTGATTTTTCTTAGTTTTTCACTAGTGTAGGAGAGAGAAGATATTTAGAGTTTGTCTCTCTTATATTGTAGTACTAATATTATTTTTGTTTTTAATTCCATGGCTAGCTAAATTTCTAATACCTAGGATTATGATGAAACTAAGTATTTCATAATTATATTTTCTTTCCGCTCCATAATTAATGCCTAATTATTTTCACCTTCATATTTTCCTCCTCGCATAAATTGCATATGATTTTTATATTGATTATGAGGTTTTGATAAGTTATAGTTAATCCGTGAATTTTTCATAACTTATGCTTGCCCATATTAATTATATGAATCATTATTTTTAAGGAAGGAGAATAATTTGGGAATTGATTTAGAAAATAAGAAATTATTTATTATGTTAATATTTGGTGGATTCTAATTCTGGTATCTTTTCTCATTAATAGTTTCAGTTATTAATTAATAGTTTGCATAATTTAGTTAATAAATTCTCTCCACCATATTTATTTCTAATTTGCCTAAAATATTAATTAAGGATATATTAAAAAATTAATCTAGTCTCTGTGGGTTCGACCTGTACTTGTCAGTTCTTCAATTAGACACTGTGCACTTGCAGTTACATATTTTTATCACATCAAATTTTTGGCGCCGTTGCCGGGGACTAGACTTAATTTTATATTCCTTAATTTTTATTTATTCGAATTAGTTTTTTTTTTCTTTTCTAATTTTTTTTTTTCAGGATTATTGAAGCGGATCGAAGGAGCGAAAAGATAAAGATTTTGTTGTTGCGCTTTCTTCGGTACTTCGTATCTTCATATTTTTTAAAAAAATATAGTATTTTTGTTTTTTGTTTTGTTTTTTTTGTTTTTTGTTTTTTTTTTATATTTTTTTTTGTGCGACTTTCGTGGTTAGTTGTCTATTTGTTTTGTTATTTGTGGAAAAATGGATTCTTATTATAGTTGGAATAATAATTTTACTTGGAATCAAGAACCCTATGAAAATTTTAATGCACACCAAGTAAATCAATTTTTTCCAAGTTATGAAAATTCTTATCTAAGTTCATATCCATATCTATATTCATATTCATATCCATATTCGGATCCAGAACCTCAATATCCACAAGAAATATCAAATGAAGTAGATGAAAAACTTAGTGCCTTAGAGAAAGCTATGGAAGTTTTAATGGAAGATCAATTTAGCATGGATCAAGTTATATCTCGTCTAGAAATTCAAATGAATAGATTAGCCACCATAATAAATGAACAAGAGATGGGTGAATTTTCTAATAACTCTGAGGTTAATTTTGAAAATCTTAATGGTTGTGGAAATGATGAGAAAATGAAAATTTTATATTCAATTCTACACAATTTGAGTCGAGTGAATTTGAGGAGTCTAAAAATTATGAGTCTATGCCTAAAATTGATCATGCTGTATTTAATGAGTCAGTTGAAAAAGTCTATAAGCCTAAAGTTCCATATCCTGAAAGACTTATTCCTAAAAAATCACTCACTGATTTTTTGGACCAGCCCATTAAAGTAAACATGATCCAAGAGTTGTCATTGACTCAAGAGATAATTGAAAATAGACTCTTAATTGAAAAAGATCCAAGTGATTTTTTCTTAAATCACCTTGACCAAAATTGGAATGTCAATGAACCGTTGAGATCCACTACAAATAAGTCAACTAAACTAGAACATGTATTTGAACCAATTCTTCCATCATTTGAACATGTTAATGAAATTTTTCTTGAGGTAAACTTGTAGCATAATTGTGATGAAAATTCTGACTATTTTCAATTTCCTAGACCTCCTAAAAATAATGAAAAGTTCACACTCACTTATCCATTTGTAACATTCATTTTTAGTCACATAATTTTTAGGATTTATAAAATTTGTAGATATGTACATTTGTTTTCTTTCTCACCACATTTTCTTGTAGAACAAATGCCCAACATACAAGGTACAATTCTTTCACATCTTTGTTCTCTTTTCTTCATTTGCATACATTGGGGACAATGCATGATTTAGGTATGGGGGGGAGTTTGTTTGTATTAGAAATTTTTTTTATTTTTACGAAAAAAATTTTAAAAAAAACACAAAAAAAGTAAAAAAATTAACAAATTAAAAATTTTGTTTGACTTTTTATGAATTGAATTAATTCTATTAAGTGTTTGTGGAGCAAAACTCATGAGTGAGATTGAAAGATTTAGAACTCCTAAATTTTTGATAAGATACGAAATCTTAGTTCAAAACACCATCTGGATTTAAAATTGATTTCACAAATATTTTTGCACTTCACGTTTGCATTAATTCTTAGTTGTGGGGTATAAACCATGATTCGAGTAATTTCAAAAAAGAAGAAGAAAAAAAAAAGAAGAAAGAATGAAAAAAATGAAGTTGAGAAAAGTTAAAAAAAAATAAAATAAAAGGAAGAAATAACTGCTTCAATGTCCATTAAACGAAATAACTGGGTATCCAAGCTTCGGGAAGCATCGATATTCACGCTGAAAAGTGTGATGGATAAAAGCAGCTTGACTAGTCTAATTTAGTGGCCCTTGTTACTCGAGTTAGTAAATTCTTAGGGGTGTCTCTACACCTAGTGCCCTAAAGCCATCTGGTTTGGGAGTCATTGGTCCAACGCTCGCTCTACATGGGTAACTCTGAAAAGCCTAAGAAAATGAGATATTGCACAAGTCAAGAATCAAAATTGAAAAAAAATGATGAAAAAAAAAAAGAAAAGAAAAAATGAGCTTGCTTGATTTTCATGGTAAAAATTCCTACTAAGAGTTACATCATATACACATGCATGAATCATATGGAATTGATTTAATGAAGGATGGTGTCTAAAATGAAGATTGAGTATTTTTGATAAAGTGAAAGTGTGATTTTGAATTTAATCTTGCTTATGTATAATGCCCATAGATATTTAGAAGCTTTCTTTCAATTTCATAATTTGTTGAATCCAAAATTATTTTTGAATTTTGTGGGTATATTCACTGCAAACCCTCACGAGACACAACTCGTCCACTTGGGGTAACATTGGGGTTTAAAGGCTTGTTGCATACATAAGTCACAATAGTGTTTCCTACTGAAAATGGGGTAGTGTAATTTTGTTTAATTTATTTTTATTTTTATTTATTTTACTCGAGAATGAGCAAAAGCTAGGTATGGGGGTATTTGATAAACACGTAATTCATACATTTTGTTATCCCTAATTTTGTCCTTTTAATTATATTAGTTTATTAAATTAATATGTTTTATTTTATTTTGTAGGATTTAATAATTGTTGCAATAAAGTCAAAATCTTGGTGATCAATGGATATTTAATGCTTTTATTCATATAAGTAATATCCAAGAAGAATTCTACAAGGAGAAGGAAAGAGGTGGAACAATATTGGTGTGGAAGTCAAATCCAACAAGAGAAAGGAAAGTCTATCTAGAAGATCTTCTTGAGAAGTTGATTGACACTACGAAGTTGAATCCTACATGGAAAGGGAACAAAAGAGTCCAAGTTCTATGAACCTAAATTAGGGTTCAAAGTTATCTTCCTTATAAATAGGCCTCTTGTTTTAGAGAGAAAAAGATCACTTGTTATTTGATTTTTCTTAGTTTTTCACTAGTGTAGGAGAGAGAAGATATTTAGAGTTTGTCTCTCTTATATTGTAGTACTAATATTATTTATTTTTGTTTTTAATTCCATGGCTAGCTAAATTTCTAATACCTAGGATTATGATGAAACTAAGTATTTCATAATTATATTTTCTTTCCGTTCCATAATTAATGCCTAATTATTTTCACCTTCATATTTTCCTCCGCATAAATTGCATATGATTTTTATATTGATTGCGAGGTTTTGATAAGTTATAGTTAATCTGTGAATTTTCATAACTTATGCTTCACCATATTAATTATATGAATCATTATTTTTTAAGGAAGGAGAATAATTTGGGAATTGATTTAGAAAATAAGAAATTATTTATTATGTTAATATTTGGTGGATTCTAATTCCTAGGTATCTTTTCTCATTAATAGTTTCCGTTATTAATTAATAGTTTGCATAATTTAGTTAATAAATTCTCTCCACCATATTTATTTCTAATTTGCCTAAAATATTAATTAAGGATATATTAAAAAATTAATCTAGTCTCTCGTGGGTTCGAATTGTACTTTGTCGGTTCTTCAATTAGACAATCGTGCACTTGCGATTACATATTTTATCACATCAAGTTTTTAGGCGGCAGATTCTTAGGGACTAGACTTAATTTTATATTCCTTAATTTTTATTTATTCGAATTAGTTTTTTTTTTTTTCTAATTTTTTTTTCCAGGATTATTGAAGCGGATCGAAGGAGCGAAAAGATAAAGATTTTGTTGTTGCGCTTTCTTGATTGCCGATATCTTATATTTTTAAAAAATATAGTATTTTTGTTTTTGTTTTGTTTTTTTGTTTTTGTTTTTTTTTATATTTTTTTTGTGCGACTTTCGTGGTTAGTTGTCTATTTGTTTTGTTATTTGTGGAAAAATGGATTCTTATTATAGTTGGAATAATAATTTTACTTGGAATCAAGAACCCTATGAAAATTTTAATGCACACCAAGTAAATCAATTTTTTCCAAGTTATGAAAATTCTTATCTAAGTTCATATCCATATCTATATTCATATTCATATCCATATTCGGATCCAGAACCTCAATATCCACAAGAAATATCAAATGAAGTAGATGAAAGACTTAGTGCCTTAGAGAAAGCTATGGAAGTTTTAATGGAAGATCAATTTAGCATGGATCAAGTTATATCTCGTCTAGAAATTCAAATGAATAGATTAGCCACCATAATAAATGAACAAGAGATGGGTGAATTTTCTAATAACTCTGAGGTTAATTTTGAAAATCTTAATGGTTGTGGAAATGATGAGAAAAATGAAAATTTTATATTCAATTCTACACAATTTGAGTCGAGTGAATTTGAGGAGTCTAAAAATTATGAGTCTATGCCTAAAATTGATCATGCTGTATTTAATGAGTCAGTTGAAAAAGTCTATAAGCCTAAAGTTCCATATCCTGAAAGACTTATTCCTAAAAAATCACTCACTGATTTTTTGGACCAACCCATTAAAGTAAACATGATCCAAGAGTTGTCATTGACTCAAGAGATAATTGAAAATAGACTCTTAATTGAAAAAGATCCAAGTGATTTTTTCTTAAATCACCTTGACCAAAATTGGAATGTCAAATATCTAGATAAGTTTGAGATCCACTACTAAATAAGTCAACTAAACTAGAACATGTATTTGAACCAATTCTTCCATCATTTGAACATGTTAATAAAATTTTTCTTGAGGTAAACTTGTAGCATAATTGTGATGAAAATTCGACTATTTTCAATTTCCTAGACCTCCCCTAAAATAATGAAAAGTTCACACTCACTTATCCATTTGTAACATTCATTTTTAGTCACATAATTTTTAGGATTTATAAAATTTGTAGATATGTACATTTGTTTTCTTTCTCACCACATTTTCTTGTAGAACAAATGCCCAACATACAAGGTACAATTCTTTCACATCTTTGTTCTCTTTTCTTCATTTGCATACATTGGGGACAATGCATGATTTAGGTATGGGGGGGAGTTTGTTTGTATTAGAAATTTTTTTTATTTTTACGAAAAAAATTTAAAAAAAAAAAAAAAAAAAGTAAAAAAATTAAAAAATTAAAAATTTTGTTTGACTTTTTATGAATTGAATTAATTCTATTAAGTGTTTGTGGAGCAAAACTCATGAGTGAGATTGAAAGATTTAGAACTCCTAAATTTTTGATAAGATACGAAATCTTAGTTCAAAACACCATCTGGATTTAAAATTGATTTCACAAATATTTTTGGAACTTCACGTTTGCATTAATTCTTAGTTGTGGGGTATAAACCATGATTCGAGTAATTTCAAAAAAGAAGAAGAAAAAAAAAAAAAGAAAGAATGAAAAAAATGAAGTTGAGAAAAGTTAAAAAAAAATAAAATAAAAGGAAGAAATAACTGCTTCAATGTCCATTAAACGAAATAACTGGGTATCCAAGCTTCGGGAAGCATCGATATTCACGCTGAAAAGTGTGATGGATAAAAGCAGCTTGACTAGTCTAATTTAGTGGCCCTTGTTACTCGAGTTAGTAAATTCTTAGGGGTGTCTCTACACCTAGTGCCCTAAAGCCATCTGGTTTGGGAGTCATTGGTCCAACGCTCGCTCTACATGGGTAACTCTGAAAAGCCTAAGAAAATGAGATATTGCACAAGTCAAGAATCAAAATTGAAAAAAAATGATGAAAAAAAAAAGAAAAGAAAAAATGAGCTTGCTTGATTTTCATGGTAAAAATTCCTACTAAGAGTTACATCATATACACATGCATGCATCATATGGAATTGATTTAATGAAGGATGGTGTCTAAAATGAAGATTGAGTATTTTTGATAAAGTGAAAGTGTGATTTTGAATTTAATCTTGCTTATGTATAATGCCCATAGATATTTAGAAGCTTTCTTTCAATTTCATAATTTGTTGAATTCAAAATTATTTTTGAATTTTGTGGGTATATTCACTGCAAACCCTCACGAGACACAACTCGTCCACTTGGGGTAACCTTGGGGTTTAAAGGCTTGTTGCACATGCTAAGTGCAATAGTGTTTCCTACGAAAATGGGGTAGTGTAATTTTTGTTTAATTTATTTTTATTTTTATTTATTTTACTCGAGGACGAGCAAAAAAGCTAGGTATGGGGTATTTGATAAACACGTAATTCATATACATTTTGTTATCCCTAATTTTGTCCTTTTAATTATATTAGTTTATTAAATTAATATGTTTTATTTTATTTTGTAGGATTTAATAATTGTTGCAATAAAGTCAAAATCTTGGTGATCAAGGGATATTTAATGCTTTTATTCATATAAGTAATATCCAAGAAGAATTCTACAAGGAGAAGGAAAGAGGTGGAACAATATTGGTGTGGAAGTCAAATCCAACAAGAGAATGGAAAGTCTATCTAGAAGATCTTCTTGAGAAGTTGATTGCCACTAGAAAGTTGAATCCTACATGGAAAGGGAACAAAAGTGTCCAAGTTCTATGAACCTAAATTAGGGTTCAAAGTTATTTTCCCTATAAATAGGCCTCTTGTTTTAGAGAGAAAAAGATCACTTGTTATTTTATTTTTCTTAGTTTTTCACTAGTGTAGGAGAGAGAAGATATTTAGAGTTTGTCTCTCTTATATTGTAGTACTAATATTATTTATTTTTATTTTTAATTCCATGGCTAGCTAAATTTCTAATACCTAGGATTATGATGAAACTAAGTATTTCATAATTATATTTTCTTTCCGTTCCATAATTAATGCCTAATTATTTTCACCTTCATATTTTCCTCCGCATAAATTGCATATGATTTTTATATTGATTGCGAGATTTTGATAAGTTATAGTTAATCTGTGAATTTTTCATAACTTATGCTTGCCCATATTAATTATATGAATCATTATTTTTTTTAGGGAAGGAGAATAATTTGGGAATTGATTTAGAAAATAAGAAATTATTTATTATGTTAATATTTGGTGGATTCTAATTCCTAGGTATCTTTTCTCATTAATAGTTTCCGTTATTAATTAATAGTTTGCATAATTTAGTTAATAAATTCTCTCCACCATATTTATTTCTAATTTGCCTAAAATATTAATTAAGGATATATTAAAAAATTAATCTAGTCTCTGTGGGTTCGACCTGTACTTGTCAGTTCTTCAATTAGACACTGTGCACTTGCAGTTACATATTTTTATCACATCAAATTTTTGGCGCCGTTGCCGGGGACTAGACTTAATTTTATATTCCTTAATTTTTATTTATTCGAATTAGTTTTTTTTTTTCTATTCTATTTTTTTTTTCAGGATTATTGAAGCGGATCGAAGGAGCGAAAAGATAAAGATTTTGTTGTTGCGCTTTCTTCGGTATTTCGTATCTTCATATTTTTTAAAAAAATATAGTATTTTTGTTTTTTGTTTTGTTTTTTTTGTTTTTTGTTTTTTTTTTATATTTTTTTTTGTGCGACTTTCGTGGTTAGTTGTCTATTTGTTTTGTTATTTGTGGAAAAATGGATTCTTATTATAGTTGGAATAATAATTTTACTTGGAATCAAGAACCCTATGAAAATTTTAATGCACACCAAGTAAATCAATTTTTTCCAAGTTATGAAAATTCTTATCTAAGTTCATATCCATATCTATATTCATATTCATATCCATATTCGGATCCAGAACCTCAATATCCACAAGAAATATCAAATGAAGTAGATGAAAGACTTAGTGCCTTAGAGAAAGCTATGGAAGTTTTAATGGAAGATCAATTTAGCATGGATCAAGTTATATCTCGTCTAGAAATTCAAATGAATAGATTAGCCACCATAATAAATGAACAAGAGGTGGGTGAATTTTCTAATAACTCTGAGGTTAATTTTGAAAATCTTAATGGTTGTGGAAATGATGAGAAAAATGAAAATTTTATATTCAATTCTACACAATTTGAGTCAAGTGAATTTGAGGAGTCTAAAAATTATGAGTCTATGCCTAAAATTGATCATGCTGTATTTAATGAGTCAGTTGAAAAAGTCTATAAGCCTAAAGTTCCATATCCTGAAAGACTTATTCCTAAAAAATCACTCACTGATTTTTTGGACCAGCCCATTAAAGTAAACATGATCCAAGAGTTGTCATTGACTCAAGAGATAATTGAAAATAGACTCTTAATTGAAAAAGATCCAAGTGATTTTTTCTTAAATCACCTTGACCAAAATTGGAATGAATCTGAATATCTAGATAAGGTCAATGAACCGTTGAGATCCACTACAAATAAGTCAACTAAACTAGAACATGTATTTGAACCAATTCTTCCATCATTTGAACATGTTAATGAAATTTTTCTTGAGGTAAACTTGTAGCATAATTGTGATGAAAATTCTGACTATTTTCAATTTCCTAGACCTCCTAAAAATAATGAAAAGTTCACACTCACTTATCCATTTGTAACATTCATTTTTAGTCACATAATTTTTAGGATTTATAAAATTTGTAGATATGTACATTTGTTTTCTTTCTCACCACATTTTCTTGTAGAACAAATGTCCAACATACAAGGTACAATTCTTTCACATCTTTGTTCTCTTTTCTTCATTTGCATACATTGGGGACAATGCATGATTTAGGTATGGGGGGGAGTTTGTTTGTATTAGAATTTTTTTTTATTTTTACGAAAAAAATTTAAAAAACACAAAAAAGTAAAAAAATTAACAAATTAAAAATTTTGTTTGACTTTTTTATGAATTGAATTAATTCTATTAAGTGTTTGTGGAGCAAAACTCATGAGTGAGATTGAAAGATTTAGAACTCCTAAATTTTTGATAAGATACGAAATCTTAGTTCAAAACACCATCTGGATTTAAAATTGATTTCACAAATATTTTTGCACTTCACGTTTGCATTAATTCTTAGTTGTGGGGTATAAACCATGATTCGAGTAATTTCAAAAAAGAAGAAGAAAGAAAGAAAAAAAGAATGAAAAAATGAAGTTGAGAAAAGTTAAAAAAATAAAATAAAAGGAAGAAATAACCGCTTGATGTCCATTAAACGAAATAACTGGGTATCCAAGCTTGGGAAGCATCGATATTCACGCTGAAAAGTGTGATGGATAAAAGCAGCTTGACTAGTCTAATTTAGTGGCCCTTGTTACTCGAGTTAGTAAATTCTTAGGGGTGTCTCTACACCTAGTGCCCTAAAGCCATCCGGTTTGGGGAGTCATTGGTCCAACGCCGCCATTCTACATGGGTAACTCTGAAAAGCCTAAAAAATGAGATATTGCACAAGTCAAGAATCAAAATTGAAAAAAAAATAATAATGAAAAAAAAAAAAAAGAAAAAATGAGCTTGCTTGATTTTCATGGTAAAAATTCCTACTAAGAGTTACATCATATACACATGCATGCATCATATGGAATTGATTTAATGAAGGATGGTGTCTAAAATGAAGATTGAGTATTTTTGATAAAGTGAAAGTGTGATTTTGAATTTAATCTTGCTTATGTATAATGCCCATAGATATTTAGAAGCTTTCTTTCAATTTCATAATTTGTTGAATCCAAAATTATTTTTGAATTTTGTGGGTATATTCACTGCAAACCCTCACGAGACACAACTCGTCCACTTGGGGTAACCTTGGGGTTTAAAGGCTTGTTGCACATGCTAAGTGCAATAGTGTTTCCTACGAAAATGGGGTAGTGTAATTTTTGTTTAATTTATTTTTATTTTTATTTATTTTACTCGAGGACGAGCAAAAGCTAGGTATGGGGGTATTTGATAAACACGTAATTCATACATTTTGTTATCCCTAATTTTGTCCTTTTAATTATATTAGTTTATTAAATTAATATGTTTTATTTTATTTTGTAGAATTTAATAATTGTTGCAATAAAGTCAAAATCTTGGTGATCAAGGGATATTTAATGCTTTTATTCATATAAGTAATATCCAAGAAGAATTCTACAAGGAGAAGGAAACAGGTGGAACAATATTGGTGTGGAAGTCAAATCCAACAAGAGAATGGAAAATCTATCTGTAAGATCTTCTTGAGAAGTTGATTGCCACTAGGAAGTTGAATCCTACATGGAAAGGGAACAAAAAAGTGTCCAAGTTCTAAACCTAAATTAGGGTTTTCAAAGTTATTTTCCTATAAATAGGCCTCTTATTTTAGAGAGAAAAGATCACTTGTTATTTTATTTTTCTTAGTTTTTCACTAGTGTAGGAGAGAGAAGATATTTAGAGTTTGTCTCTCTTATATTGTAGTACTAATATTATTTATTTTTATTTTTAATTCCATGGCTAGCTAAATTTCTAATACCTTGGATTATGATGAAACTAAGTATTTCATAATTATATTTTCTTTCCGTTCCATAATTAATGCCTAATTATTTTCACCTTCATATTTTCCTCCGCATAAATTGCATATGATTTTTATATTGATTGCGAGATTTTGATAAGTTATAGTTAATCTGTGAATTTTTCATAACTTATGCTTGCCCATATTAATTATATGAATCATTATTTTTTAAGGGAAGGGAGAATAATTTGGGAATTGATTTAGAAAATAAGAAATTATTTATTATGTTAATATTTGGTGGATTCTAATTCCTAGGTATCTTTTCTCATTAATAGTTTCCGTTATTAATTAATAGTTTGCATAATTTAGTTAATAAATTCTCTCCACCATATTTATTTCTAATTTGCCTAAAATATTAATTAAGGATATATTAAAGAATTAATCAAGTCTGTGTGGATTCGACCTGTACTTGTCAGTTCTTCAATTAGACACTATGCACTTACAGTTACATATTTTTATCACATCAGGTATCATCAGTAAACGAGAAAAGGCAATGAAAACGAGGGAATCAAATAATAATGACCTACTGGGTATTTTTATTGGAATATGTTAGAAACTTGTGAGTCATAATATAGGAGCCATTGAAAAAAAGCTAGTCGCGAGCTTAGGAATGAGCGAGCGCGATACACTAGCTCATCGTGGTTGACCCGAAAGGTCGCGAAGTGCGGGGCAAAGCCTCACGATGCAATCTGATCTGAGTTGTTTATTAATGAGGGACCAAATTGGGAAACCACGTAAATCTCTTGTGTTTTTTTTAATTCTCTATCGTTTGTGTGCGTGTGTGTGATCTCATATTCTAACAGAATCGAATTCCAAAGAAATTAAAGAACAGCGAATAGGCCGAAAGAGTATCAAAGAGGTAATAGACGAGTGCAAACTATTTTATTTTGCTGGCTCTGAGACGACCTCAAATTTACTCGATCGCATGGACTTTGGTTTTATTTTATTCTCCTATTTCTTTTAATCATCGTGATATATAATTTTGGTTGGTATCATCAACTCAAGCTAATATTTCAATCATTCTAAAAGAGGTGCCAAGGCTATATCCACCTGTAGCTATGCTCATCTCAGATATTCCCAATGACATAAAACTAGGAAATATTAATCTTCCTTCAGGAATGGGATTAATTAACCTTGCCAGTATTAATCCTACTTCACTATGACCACCAAGTATGGGGCATGGATGCACATGAATTCTAAAATTTAGATCAGAACACTTAGAAGGAGGTTAAATAAGTGTGGAGCAAGTGATGTCTAATTTTCGTTTTAATAAGATCTGTTAAGAATGCAATCTACCGTTTTAAACAATTTAGCTTGTTGCCGTCCCTATTTTCAGAAGTAATTTACTGATTGATTTTGCAAGTTTATTTGACTTAATCAATTTATGACCTGAGTTGGTATAAACACTTTTATGATGAAATATGTGCTAAAGTGTTTATAATTCAGTTTTACACGGTAAGAAGATTAAAGAAAATAGCAATTTTAAAATGGCAAAACAATCACAAGAACACAAATATTTTTTACGTGATTCAGCCCCTAACCTCTAGTCTAGTAGCTTAATACACGTCTACTACCAACTAATATTAATTAGAGACTCACTTTTATTAATTAATGTGACGCTGTTACACAACAAGTATACAAATTATCTTGAACACATGTTCACCTTGTGCACTTTGAATAATGTCACGTGCTTTTTCACAATCACTTTGAATAATGCAGTCTTCTACTATATGAACCCTAAGATATAAAGCCATAAGAATTAGTTCATAAGCCAAGTAATCATCAAAACCAAGGGATGGAGATTTATCAAACCAAAAAATTCAAGCCAAAAAGGTTTATTGAAGGAGTTCTGAGCTCAACAAAGGGCAAATTCGCATGTCATTCAAAGGGAATCTTAGAATATGCATCGGACAAACTTTGCAATGATTGAAGCAAAAATAGCGCTATCAATGATCCTACAACACTTCATGATGAGTTAAAATTATGTAATGCAAGTGCACAATGTCTATTGTCGATTTGACAAGTACAAGTCAAACCGATCAATTTTTTAATAATTCTTTTAATTAATATTTTACACAAAATAGAAATAAATATAGTGGAGATGATTAACTAACTAAATTATGCAAGCTAAAAATTTAATAATGAAAAATAGTAATTAGAAAAACTACCTAGGAATCCGAACCACCAAGTACTAACATAATTAACAATTTTTTATTTCCTAAATTATTTCCCAAATTATTTTCCTTTACCTTTAAAAATAATGATACATATAATTTCTAAGACCCCAACTTTTTATGAATAAAATTTAATTTTTTTTTATATTATTCTAAATAGTAAGGTGTTGATTTAATAAATGTTATAGTTAAGAATAATATATGTAAATTATCAGATAAACAGTTGTTGAGGAATATTCGTTTTGTCGGAGAATATTCGTTCTGTCGAGAATATTATATTCAGTTAAGTATGACGGCGTCGAAATAACCAATCATTGGTGGGTCCCACAACAGAATAACTTCCGGATATAGAAAGCGACAAAATAACCTTTTTAAAAATTGACGGCAAAACTTTTACCGTTAAATTGTTGAAATATCCGGTGATAAAAGTACAATAATACACGTTGTTCCATAGTAGTACGCGGTATTGCACAGTAATACATGGTATTACACAGTATCTCTAATTATTGATTCTTACGTAAGAAGTCACTCAATATTTCATTCAATAATTGTTACAGTAGTTACTGTATAGTATCTGATATATTGATTCAATAATTGTTACAGTAATATTTGCACAATATCTTATACTATAAAATCAATAATTATTATGACACAGTAACTCATATTATTAAAATAATATTATTGATTAGCATTATCGGCAATGTCTAGAAAGTTTTGTCGATGAAAGAGGTTAGGTTATCTAATTGCGCGTCAGTAAGGAGAAATCCTTATCGGAAAGCTCCCTCTTACCTGAAAATATTCTGGTTGTCAATATTGCAAATCTATAATATTAATTGGGATTAATTATTTCCTACTTAAAAGATGACAACCTACGAATATATTAAAACATCCATTTTTCTAACAATGGAATTATTATGTAAATAAAGTATTAGTGGACCATTTGTCAACATTTTTATTTTATTATTCAAGAGAAGGTCTCTCGTTTACTAAAATTTCTTAAGTAGTGTACCTATTCTTTCTTTTAATTCTAGCAGATGATGAAATTCCTTTTTAAAGAAATGGTCCCTCATTTGCCATGCCTTCCAAGTAAGGCAACTTTTATTTCTTTTGGATTGTGATGGTCCTCATTTGCTAAATTTGTTTCGAAGGACACGTTTTTAATTTCTTTAGACTTTGGCTTATTAGGAATTATTTCCTATAGGTGGCCCCTTGACAACAAAATTTTCTAAACATGTGCTCTGGTTGGTCTTCCCTCGTATGCCGGTAACTTGCTTTTCTTCCATGGGTCACAATTTTAATTAAACCAACAGAGATTAGCTAAGTCGTGGAGGTAAGGGAATTTTAATCCCTGGCTTAAGATCCGTAATTTAATCCCAACTTCGCCTATAAAAGGATACATCTTCAGACGATGAAAAATACACATCACAATATCAAAAAAAATTCTTTTATAATATTGTGTGTATTTCTTTTGAGTATAAGAATATTTTGAGTGTAGTTAATAGTACAAGATTTTTTCGTTATACCAATCAGATCTAGTCAAGTAAAGGATATTATTTTCTTTCAATACTCGTAAGGGATATCATTTTCTTTCATA
This sequence comes from Panax quinquefolius, assembly GCA_020205615.1. NCBI lineage: Eukaryota > Viridiplantae > Streptophyta > Magnoliopsida > Apiales > Araliaceae > Panax > Panax quinquefolius. The sequence continues at coordinate 126,553,404 of CM035164.1, read as the reverse complement.
CTCCATATTATGTAAGTGATATTATTTCATTTCATATTCCTAAATTTAAACTTACTATGGTAAGTATTGCTTCTATAATTCCTGAAATAATTAAAAATTACTTGAGGTTTGCGCTTCATCTAATATCATTTAACTGGAATATTGGTCTAAACTTTCTTATTAAATTTTAATCTTTTCAATTTGAGATACTATTCATCTGTGGTACTATTCATGCCGGAGTACTATTCATCCGGGATACTATTCATCCGGGGTAGGAGTGAACATTCGATTATTATCCGAACCGAATAAACATTTCAGTTATAACCGAAAATCGAAATTACACTGTTTTGAATATCCGAACAACTAACCGAAATACATGATAACCAAATAACCAAATTAATTATTCGGTTATTCAGTTAATAACCGAATTTAGTAGTTTACAAAAACTATGCCTAACTTAACAATACACAGTGATATTAAGTCTAAAGATTAACAAGTCTAAAGATTAACAACATGCAGCAGCAATCAAGTGCCTTGGTCAAGACATATTACAAAAACATGAATGATCCTCAGATCAACAGCAACAACAGACAACTGAGCCAACATGCAATAAACAACAACATCAGTGATTACAGTTTACATGAGTCAAGAACAAATGAGCAATCAACAACAATACAACATGCAGCCAAGTGCCAACTGAGCCAAGTCCAAACAGCAACAGCCAACAAGTCTAAATCCTCATAGTGTCATAGTCTCAACAGTTCCAAACTGTAATGAATACAAAATAAAAAAACTACATCAGTTGCAATAAACAAAATGTGTTTGGTAGGTTGATGAACATTCAAATGCAGAAAAACGTATTTAAAGGAAAAGTAAAACGATGATGAGTACAGCGCTTGGTTTTTGCACAATTAAGAAATCTAAATCTAGCTATATTGGGATACATCCCAATTCCAGTCGAGCCATATTCATTCGACTTTGTATTCATCATCAACAGTAGGAACAATTCTCCCACCTATTACCCAGTAGAGGATGACAGTAGCCTTGTTCACAATCATCCCGTTTATGGTAGCAGCAGCAGCAGCATTAATGCTTGAGCCAATTCTTCGCTGCCTCTGCATGTGCTCAAACAATTTCCACTTGCCTTGGGACTACACTTCTTCCATTGGTGGCTGCACTGATTGATTGATTGATTGATAAAACAGTAAGAAAAAATAACCTTGATGTTGGAGAGGAGGAGAGGAGAGAAATGAGGTGGGAGCTGGAGATAGGGAGTTTAGCAGGCTTCTACTTAGCTAATGTTGCTGAACCACCACCGTTTGATCCACGGGTATCAGAATGGGGATCTCTCACTTACTTACTTGAAACCTTTTTGTAGGTAGGAGGGAGAATTATAATAAATAAAAGTATTGTAGTTGGTACATATGACACATTAATAAATTAGTAATGTTGCATTCATCTTCAGATGGCATATTATAATTAATTTGAGCACTGTTGCACTCTCCTCGTGTTGCTTTGCTTTCAAATGAATAACCAGAAAAAAGAAAAGAAAAGGAAGTCACAATGTGTTGAGGCGAACCAAACCCAATCATGAATAAATAAAGAAGTAACTTGTCAATATATATATATATATATATATATATATATATATATATACACACACTAGCTGCTACTGCTACCGCTACCGCATAGGTATAATTGCCCATGCTTAGTAATCAAAGCAACAAAACAAGGTTGTAGTAGGCTTCACAAGATTTTACTTTACAACTTGCAAATAATTGAGTACACACCCCGGAGATTCAATTCGGAACTCCAAGCAAATTACAACTTTTTTGAGAATAAATCTTTTCAAAATGGGGAGAAAGATATTGACAAGGAACCTGGACAGTCACATTCCAGTGGAGACTGCAAGAAAATTCCATTCCGCTTCATTCTTCAAGTTAAGGCACAATATCCCTATGAGTTATGACAAGCTTGACAGCCCCCAGAATTTGGCTGTTTCCAATGTCCCTATGAAAAAGAATAAGACACAGAAAAGAAAAGAAAAAATGCAGGAAAATCGAAAAACCACTCAGGGTATTTTATTTTATTTTTTAAAGTCCTTACTATTGAGGGATATCGTTATGAGTACGAATGAATTTCATAACCAACATCAATAATATCTCAATTACAAATTTACAATATCTAGTAAACTAGAGCTAATGGGTGAAAATATTGCAAGTACAGCTAGCCTCAATTAAGGAGGAAATACAAACTCACAATGGGAAAGGGGTTAGAATCAAAACTAGTAGCGGTCCCAGTAACAAGACCCCAATACTATGTAATTTATTATATGAGATAAATGACTCCATCGACCAAATTACACCACAAGAAAGTAGTAAAGTAGGCAGATTAACATGAACTGTATATAGGTCAATCAAGTTATATAACTAGTCAACCATATCATGGATATGCAATTGCCAATTGGAACAAAATCTGGAAGTCCGTGGCAGCACTTTCAAAAGCTAAATATGTAATATATAAAATTAGTACTTTGAAGAAAACAAACCAACCTATACTGAATATGCTATACTAAATGTTAATTATGGACATATTACAGTCTCTTTACTGACTCAAAAGTTCAGGTACTGACCTTGACCAAAACAGTCCTCTAATCTAGAGTTTAAGCACAGTTTTGGCTATTACTCACAAATAATCCCCAAGCCATGATTCAAGGGTTGTCTAAGCATTCATATAAACTTCAAATTATCCTTAAAACTCATCATCACATACTTTAACAAGCTTGACACTTTGCTCATGTATCAATACCAAAACAATTCATTTCTAGGCATTATTAACATAAGTTAGTACTAAACCACCATAACAGCCTTCAAGCTTTCAAGTACAAGTTTTATCACAACAAGTACTTTCCGTATACTATATGTTCATGGTTTAATACATCTAAATGCGGGGATTCTATCTTTTGTTCAAAACAATCCCTAATAGGCTTTTAATTCTTCTTTCATTGGTCTTAGAACATCAATTTATAGTATTCCAATTTGAGACTCAAAGTGGGGGTCCGCAGATGACTCTTAAGTTGAGATCTACGATCGTGGAGTTGCATTCTACGATCGTGGAGTAAGATACTCTACTATCTAAAATAAAATTATCATAGCATGTAAGTTATACTACAACATGGTATTTTTAAGTATAGAAACATATTTGACGCATTCATCTCAATATATAAGCCCGTAGACATGATTTGGACTCTAATGCATAGTTATCATGCTTTTATACTATAACAACCCCTACTTGGACATTTAATCAAACAGTTGGTAAGCATGATTTTATTTACATGTAACCATAAATTTCCTATCCAATTTTCCCAGCCTTTTGGCTTTTGATTTATGGGTCTCCATATAATGCCTCAACAACCACACAAAGCTATAATATTATCATAACAGCCACCATAGTCTTATTTAATACTATAGCCATTAACAACCCATTCTACTATCAAATATGAAATGGAAAAAGAATTGAAAGAGACTAAGATTGCTTACCTTGCTAACTTCTAGAGATTGAAGTAGCTTTGCTGCTCAATCCTTCATTCCCTTCCAGTCGTAGCTTTTTTACTCTTTCAATCTAATGGACTGTTATTGATATTGCTTTTGGAACTCGGATAAGTATAGAAATTATCTGATTTCAGGTGCATTATATGGCCATATATGGCTGAGCTTTCTCTCTCTCTCAATCAGCCTACTTGGCCTATTGTTGCTTTCCATCATTATCTTTATCTGGCTGCTCTCTTTAGCTTCTACCGGCCCCTACATTGGCCTTCATCATTACCACTACACAGCCCCTACAAGGCTTAGCAGCCTCCTACTACTCTGCAGTCTACTTGGCCCCTATGTTGGCCCCTATTCAGTCCTCTAGTAGCTACTTAGCTCCTACAGTCACTCTACACCTTATAGCTACTAACTAAATTGCTAACTAATTGTTAGCTTACTGTCTGACCAACAACCATCTCACTGCTCTTTTAATTTGAACTAGCAGTTCCTTTTTTCTCTAATATGGGCTACCGAATTTGGGCCTAATGCAAGGTTGGACACAACTTTGTTTTGGGCTCAATGTACTCGTATCATATTAATAAAATAAAGAAGGCTTGAATGCCTACATGGAAAATTAATTTGGCCCAATTTATATAACTTGGACTCTTATTGCCCCTCTTTACATAAAGCAATGGTCCATAACACTAAATTATTTGCAAGTACACCTAGCAAATTTGATATGGTCCAATATTTAATATGGACTTATATTACATATTAATATATATATGAATTTTTATCCACCACATTTCTTTAAGCTAGTAAAATAGTTAGCACATACATCATTAAAAATGATGGCTATAACTATGTAATTTAAATACTTCATGGTAGTACCCACCATTTTCCTTATTTGTCACTAAATAATACTTTTGAACGAAATTAATTATATTATAATATAATTATTTCACTAATCTCATAGGTGGATTTATGTCAATAATATTTCTCAATTAAGTCATATTGGCTTCCCTTTTTCATTTTGAATAATCAAGGTATACATTTAATAATACCCTTGCTTACTACATCTCATAAAATTTATTTAACTCCACATATTACTTTTTTTCATTATGAGTAAGTAATATTTATACTGACTCGTACATTCTTAGTTGGAGCCTTTTATCTTAAAAGTCTCACTTCTCAATCAGGCTCTTTATAGCACATAGTTAAAATAAAAGAAATATTAATCCACTCTTTTCACATTTCTTTTAATAATAATTAGGTTAAATCTATAACTTTTATTTAATCATTTAATATTTCCCTTAAAAGAAATATTATTAATATTCGGGATACCACAGAAACAACCTCAAATTTACTCATATGGACTATGATTTTGTTGGGTGTACATCCAGAATAGCAAACTCGTGCAAGAGAAGAAGTTCACTAAGTTTTTGGGAGCAAAAAGCCCAACTTCAACGGACAAAAATCATTGCAAAATTTTGTGCAATGCATATTCTAGTACCCCCTCCGAATGGGATGTATGCAAATTTGCTCTTTGTTGCGCTCAGAACTCCTTTAATAAAGCTCTCTTGCTTGAATCCATATGTGCGTCCATGCCCCATATTTCGTGGTCATAGTGAAGTAGGATTATTGGCAAGGTTAATCCCATCCCTGCTGGAAGATTAATATTTCCTAGTTTTGTGTCCTTGGGGATATCTCGGAGGAGAATAACTGTAGGTGGATATAGGCTTAGCACCTCTTGTAGAATGATTGTTACCTACAGTCGAGGCATTGAAATATTAGCTTGAATTGATGTAAGATACAGAGTATATATATATATATATATATATATATATATATATATATATATGATAGAAGGAAATAGGAAAATAAATCTATATATGTATTTGTTAATTGCGAACGTAGAACTAACTGTGAAAACCAAGTGTGCTTGAATTTAGACTTGCGCAGCTGAAGGAAATATCCCGAATCAATGATCCTACAACACTTCTCATTTGAACTTTCACCATCTTATGCACATACTCCTTTCCCTCTTTTAACTCTTCAACCTCAACAAGGAGCTCCAATAATTCTACACGAATGAATCTCTTAGTTTTACTGCAAGGTCATCAGCTCTGAACTTCTTACTCTTCCCATCAGAGAGTCTCCGGTCTCCAGCATATGCTTTGGACAAATACAATGTTTCTCGTCGGACCGTTCTCCATCCTATATGCATGCTTCTCCCAATATTCGACAATAATGTAGTGCTTTAAAATTTTGTACAAGTAGTATATTTGAATCTACAAGTTATTTGAGGTGCTTGAGCTCTAATATCTCAATAATTTTAATACTCCCCCACCCCCCACCCATCAGATCTTTCATCTCTCTCTCACAGGAAATTTTTTTGAGAACATCAAGGAAAATAATACAAATGTGTGTGTTGCCAAACACACCAAGTCAATTTTAGTTTTTCTTCTTCTTTTTTTAGAGGATAAAAGAAAGAAAAACAAACTTTTCTTTCCTTCTCCAAATTTCAATATAGCCTTGTTTGCATTTTTTTTAACCCCATACTCAGGCTTTTGTTACTTGATAACATGCAACTTTAGTATTCTGACGAGCAATGGTAACTAGAAGAAGATTGCTTCAGGGGTCACTCTGGTGTGGCTGAATGTAGAGCAGTCTGCCCTTACAGTCGATGGATCTAAGATCAGAGTGAAACATCTTGCTCAATGACCAAATTTTGCTAGAAAAAATGCTTCTTCAAAAGCTTCGGTAACTGGGATCCCGAAACCACCAACCACCCCAACCTAATTCATGATAACTGGTAGTAGAAAATAGATGTAGATGTAGAAATTCCAGCAAACTTGAGCATATCCAATGCAGTGATAGTTCCACAAACATCAACTTAATAGACTATTTGGCTGAGGGTTTGTCTGAAAAGAAATAATAAAACACCAAGTGTACAATCCTCTCCATCTTTATAAAGCAAGGTGGGAACTTAATTTTCCATATGTCAAGATCACAGTTGATACTAACAAGTTTAGTTACAGAAGAAGAATTATGAGAAGTAAAAGAAATAGATAAGAATTAGAAGGATAGAGATGAGACATAGAAAAAGAATTTGAAATGAGAAGTGATAGATTTAGGACGAGAAGAGCAAGCAAAACATAAAGAGAGTAATCTAGAGTAACACCAATGCTCTCTATTTTTCCATCAATCCCAGCATGAAAATAACACATTCTCTTGCAACAATTTATACTACTTTTGGCTTACAATATGAACTAGCTAACTTGTACAAAATTACACTCATACCACTGGCACAAGGAATCTAATATAACAAGAAATAACTAACTGCCAGAACTTATAACTGCTGGAACTACTACTGTTTTGCCATGTGACTGACAACATACTTGTGATTTGGTAGTGAAGCTTTCAGTAGTTTTTTCCTCTAGAGATGGTTGATACACCTCTATCTATAACACTCCACCTCTATCTATAACACTCCACATTTATAATAAAAGACTAATTGAGATCTCACCTAATATTACTAAACTGTAACATCATAGTCCCTATTTGTTCCGACTTGGAAACATAAAAAATAAGTATGTTATAACAAAAGGAATAAAATTTCATTAAATATTTACAAGGGTTCATTACTTTAATGAGAAACCGTTCTTGAAATTCTCTACTCTTTCAAAAAGAATAAAAAAGGCTTCATAATTTATCAAGGTATCATTACTAAACAAAAATGGTGCATTCTCGAACTAAAATTTAGATACAAATGTATCATATTGCTTACAGTAGATTATCAAGTGTTTTCTTCCCAGTTTCATATTGCGCATAATTACTACGAACTATAAAGCAACTCAATCTAGGGGAAGAACAATCAATCACTCAAGCTGTAAAAAAAAGATACACATAATAGATGCATCAGGAACAAAAAACAACAGAAGCCATCAAGAATTACTTTTTACAATCAACCCATTATATCTTTCACATATTATGGAAAACATATTATCAAACACACTGCATTGAGGGAAAGGATCGACTTTGCATGAATTGTGATGTAAATAGTAAAATAGACCAAGTAATAAATATGTACCTTCAGATCCGATCATTTTTAAATATCCCAACATTTAAAGTACAGTCTTGTTATGCTTATTATCCCAACGATCCAAACCCATCAGGAGGCCATAACTGTAAATCAAGCAACATTAGCTGAATTAGAACTGAAAATTAGAATCAAAGATGTGCACACTATAATAAAATATGTGAAACTGAAAGTTAAGAGTCAACACAACCCTGCGGCCCCCTTTTTCTTTCAAAAAAAAAGAAAGAGAAACTCAGTGAACAGTTTAAGAAAGTGCCTTTGAAATGTAAATTCAACATACATAGATAATAACACTTAAAATTCCTAAAGGATAATCTTGGTATAAAATTTAAGAGAAAATATAACAGAGTGGATTGCTAATTTTTGGATTAGTAAGTTTCATACAAGGTTTTTCAAGCAATTAGCAAAGCAGTACTGCAGTAGTAATTGATAACTCATGCACACCCTTCCCCTTGTCTTAATTCTTGAATTAATGAATTCCACTAAACTTAATCGGTCGCTAAAGCATCAAAAACTCTATTACTCTACACTTACCTTACAAGTTACTATACATCCAAGCATTAGCAGCAAGTTAAAAGGAATTCAAAGAGAAAATTACGCACACCAAGGCTTCGTAATTTTAACAATCTTGACTCAATATTTAATCCTCTGCTCTATGAGTAAGAAGAAGGAATTGACTGTAGGCATTTATAATTTTCAATTTCACATATTCCTCGTAATGAACTGTATTATTATGGCAGTTGGTAGTAATTACTCCCAAGAGCAACAAGCTAATTTTCTGGAAAATAAATTCATATCAAACCCCATAAGATTCAACCAAAGATAAGAGGAAGCAAGCAGTACTTACTCTAAACCACACTTTGCCATTAATAAGACCATAAGGAACAGGCCCATAGTGCCGAGAATCATTAGATGTGTAAATGTTATCCCCTTGAATCCAAACATGCCCCTTTGGGACCTACATTTAAACCATACACATTTAATTCTAAAGAAATTATTTAGCATTACAGAGAAGGTATAACTAAGATATAAGGAGAATATAGCAACAGATTCAAAAAGCGGATAGAAGTACTAGCTTCTAGCCCAGAAATTGTAGTAGAACTGGTTACTGTGAAAGAACATAACCATTGCCGAACCATGCATGTTGAATAACAACTGAAATAAGCAACAGAAGCTTGCCCAACTGATAGTCGAAAATATATCATCAATTATACAAAACTTTCAAGCTCTCATTGCTTTATGAATGGCATAATACTAGAGAAAGGTCCAAACTCCAAATCATGGATATGGGTGCGAGACTAGGTTATGGATACGGCAGGATACATCTATTAATTAATATTGTGTGTGTTTGTATATATTTATAAACATCGAATTTAACCTGAATAAAGAAACTACTAAAGTTATTTGTTTCGAAATAAAAACAATGCTAACAATAGTAAGAAGGCAAAGACAATTATAAAAGAAATGATCAATCAAATATAGATCATCATCTTCAATGAAGTAGCAAGGAAGCAAACTACAGTAGAACCTCTATAAATTAATACTGTTGGGACTGGAAAATTTTATTAATTTAGAGAGTTATTATTTAATCGATAAATTAATAATTTATTAATTTAAAGAGTGTTTTTCTATTCGGTGAACATAAATTTAATTACATCAAAATTATTGCATTTTATTGATGTTTATATCATACTTTTTTGATGCAATGTATCATACTTATTAAATTAATGTAATAATAGAATTCATTGTAAGTGATATTAATTATATTTAATAATTAAATAATGTTCATGGTATCCACTTTTCAAATTACATTCACATTTTATTTCAAAAAAAAATTATATTCACATTAAGTTTAATTAATTTGTATATATAAGTTCATTGTACTAGAATTTAATACATTCCATGTATAATGATAAAGAGAACTACTATATAAACATCAACAAAAATTCTTCAAATCATACTAAACAATGGCTTCTCATCTAAAAGGTCCATAAATCCACCATGACAGATCAAATACGCAAGGAATTACGCGAGTATAAGAGAGATCACTCTACATGTACTCAGAAAGATTTACAATAGTGGCTTGATAAAAAGTTTCATTTGAAAGTTAGTCAAGGTACAATATCAAACACACTCAAACGATCATCTGACTACCTTTTGGCTAACTTAGAGAAAAGAGGCGATACCAAGCGACACAAACAAGTAAATGAAGCATAGGAAAACCATTCTCATAAATTCGAGAATGCAACAGCTGAACTTTTGGATTATATAAAGGTCTTTTTAAAAATTATTATTTTATTATTCTATCGAAATTATTAATTTATCCCATTAGCACAAGTCGAGACTGGGAAAAAATATTATTTTAGAGAGATTATTAATTTATCGAATATTAATTTATAGAGGTTCTACTGCATGTTAAATAACACATCTTAAGTTAACCAAAACAAATCAAATACTATTAAACTAAACAAGCAATTATTAAGCTAATGAGTCATAAGTCGTAAGTAACCAAGACCATAAATTGGACTCAGTAAGTTTCTGAAATTAACAAAATCAGAACTCACGAGTGTTTCATAAATTAAAACTAACCCCTGAAGCACTCCAGCAATATCAGTGATGTATACTTCCGTATCCGGTTTAATTTAAATATTTATTTAATTAATGGATTATAAAACTCTTCCTACAAACAAAGTCAAGATTTTAGCATTTCGATAAATATGGACTTTAATTACAAACCTAAAAAAATACCAAGTGGTAATGTCATTCCCGTATCCCCGCAAACATCAAGTGCCAATCTATGTTCATGAACATCTCATTACTTCCTTATCAAAGTTGCTAAGACCTAATTCCCCAATAGAAACAACTTATATTGCTTATAGCTTATAGCTTAATCTAAGTTGTCTGCTACTGCCTTTGTTGCAGCTTAATTCAACTTTTTTTTTATTTAGAAAAGTGAAAAACAAAAAATTTGTAACCTACTTTGAAGATACTTAAGCTTACAACTTCCATTTTATATCTCAAACTAATCAAAAAAAATTATGGAGCATACCACAATACTGCGGTAATTGCCGGAGTCGTAGTTGGGGTCCACTAAAAAAGTAACCTTATCACCTTCCATGCCCAAAATGCGCTTAGTAACAGTTTTTCTAGGGTTTTCAGGGGACCTAACCAGAACAATGTCGCCGGTGCCCAAATGTCCTAACCGGGGCGATATGTGTTCGGCCAATACCACATCTCCGGTCAGATTCATGGTCGGTAGCATACTTGGTCCGTGAACCTGAAACACCACCGAATGAATAATTTCAAACTCAGAATCCAGTGAAAAATAAAGAAATTACAGTAAGGATAAGATATGAAGCATACAATGATGGGGGAACATATGTAGTTATCGGTGATATGAAGAAAGCAGAGGAATTTTCCCAAAATCAATGCCCGTTCAACTGCTTCTTTTGCCAATGACTTCCATTGCCCAATCTTTCCCAACACACTCATCTTCTTCTCTCTCGGGAAAAAGTTGCATCAAATTTGTTGATGCCCTTAAGACAGCCGTTTGGTTTACCGGGTGAAAGTAAAAAACTATAGATTCATTGCAACACATCGAATTTATGTATTGATAACAATATTTGACATATAATATTATTATAAATAAAATTATTATTAATTTTTTTAAATATTTTTTAACTTAGAATTAACATACATTCATTTAAATATTATTAATTATCTAAGAATTATTGCATCGTAGTTTTTTATAAAATCTATTAATTTTGAATTTTAAAATAGATTAAAAGACAATTTGCACTCAAATTTTACACCGGTGTTGATTTTTGTACTCTCAAACCGAAAAAGTGTAGTAGATATCCCAAACTTCATTATATCGTAATAAAAACACACTTTCTTCACTTAACCGGGTCAAAAGTGACCGCTAAGGCAGAAACAAAAAGTTTGGGGTAAATTGTAATAAAGATCTTAAAATTGGCAAAAATAATTAATTTTAAATAAAATAAAATGATTTTAAATATAAGAATTTTTAAAACATAATTTTAAAATAGTTAGCATACAATTACCATACAATTAAAAAATATTTTTTAAACTGTTATAAATTTTTTTAAACAAAATAAAAAATTTAACTCGCTTTTTTCAACAAAAAAATTTAAATTGTTTTTAACAAAAAAAAAATTTAAAACAAAATAACTTTTTTAACAATTTTTTTTTAAACTGTTTTAACAATTTTTTAAAAACTGTTATAATTTTTTTTTAACTGTTATACTTTTTTTTTAAAACAAAATAAATTTTTTAACTGTTTTTAACAAATTTGTTTTAAACTGTTTTTAACAAAAAAAAATTTAGACTGTTATAAAAAAAATTTAAACTGTTATAATTTTTTTTTAAAACAAAATAAATTTGTTTAACTGTTTTTAACAATTTTTTTTAAACTGTTAAATTTTTTTTTGAACAAAATAAATTTTTTAACAAAAAAAATTTTAAACTGTTTTTTTAACAAAAAAAATTAAACTGTTATAAATTTTTTTAAACTGTTTTTTTAAAAAAAAAATTAACTGTTATAAAAAAATTAAAACAAAATAAATTGTTTTAACTGTTTTTAGCAAATTTTTTTGGACTGTTATAATGTTTTTTTTTAAACTGTTATAAAAAATTTTTAAAACAAAATAAATTTTTTTAACTGTTTTAACAAAAAAAAATTTAAACTGTTTTTAACACATTTTTTTTAAACTGTTTTTAACAAAAAAATTTAAACTGTTATAAAAAAAAGTTTAAACTGTTTTTAACAAATTCTTTTTAAACTGTTATAAACTTTTTTTTTAACTGTTATAAATTTTTTTTTAAAACAAAACAAATTTTTTTAACTGCTTTTAGCAAAAAAAATTTAAACTGTTTTTAACAAAAAAAAATTTAGACTGTTATAAAAAAAATTTAAACTGTTATAAATTTTAGTTTGTTTTAAAAAAAAATTGTTAAAAAAAGTTTAAATTTTGTTAAACTGTTACAATTTGCACCCCAAACTATTTTGTTACCGCCTTAGCCAAACTTTTGACCGGTTAAGTGAACAAAGTGTCTTGACTTTATTACATATAATGAAATTTTAAAACAGTCTTGTACACCTTTTTTTTCGATTTGGGGTGCAAAAATCAACAACAGTGTAAAATTTGGGGTGCAAATTGTCTTTTAGTCTTTAAAATATTTCAAAAATCAATAATAATTTTATAATTTAAAACAAATGAAATATATTCTAGACTGTGTTATACTCCCTCGTTTTCACACACAAAAAAGTAAATAAATAAACTTTGATCCTATTTAATTTATGAATTTTTAAAATTCAAATTGTAGTGTAAATTTATTTTGATTTTCGGAACAATATTGGAAAATGATATACATATCGATAAATATTTGACGAAATTTGATTGCGACTAACGTGAACATTTATGCGATAAAATAAAATAAATTAACCTAAGACCCTTTTGTATTCTTACATTTTTCATGTACGGCAATCATAATTCGGTTGAAAGTTTTCACGATGTATAGTAAGACTTTTTTGTATTTTGTAAAATTTTGAAATAACTACCACTGCGGAGCACGGGTTTATTTTTAAATTTTCTTATTCTATATATAAATATTATAAAATATTTTTTAATAATTGTTTTTATTCTATATATAATTATTTTTAATTTTTTTTATTCTATTGCTTAATTGAGTAAGTATCACGAGAGAGGAAAGAAGGAAGGTGGAGGATAATTATTTGAATATAGAATATATATGTATATATATTATTTTATTTAAACATGATAAAAGAAAATTAAAAAGAAATAAGCTAATCAAAATCAGGGATGGAGTTTAGTTGGTATAAAAGATTTTAGGATTTTGGTCTATAGACTTTTAGTACTATAATATGATAATAGAAATTATGAAAATAATTTTTTCTTTGGTGGGAAAAAGTCTTAGATCCTAATTTTTATGTGTAAATAATTTTCTCACTTATTTCCTAACAAATTTCTAATTATTATTAATATTATTACTATCATAATAATTGAATAAATAAAAGTTGTCTTCAATTGAGTAACGCTACTAATCAAATAAAATTAAGCAACTAGATGTTTATTTATTTATGAAGTGGGCGTAATTTGGACATAAGAATTAAATCTTATAGCTAGCTTACTGCACAAAGGGTTGCTTTAGTTAAAAATGAGACATACTTCAAATTAGCTTGTGGAAATATCAATTCCCTATTTATAAAATAAAAATTTGTTTTGCCTTTTTTAGAAAAACACTAAGATACTAAGCACTCATAAAACACTATCATTATGTCTTTTATAAGTTAATCCTAGTAATTATTACGATTGTCTATTTTAATATATCTATATTATAATAATTATGTAATTTATGTTGTAAATAATAATTCAAATTTCTTAAGCTTAATATAGCTTGCTTACTTGTGTTTCAATATTTTAAATTGTAGATAATTATGATATAATAGTATAATAATTTATCACTATATGATATATCACCCTAGGTGTTTTAATTAAGTTAATTTAAAGTTTTTCAGGATCATAAATAGTGTTTTGCTTTTGGTCAAATTATAGGTTTAAAAGTGTTTTAATAGTATTTAATAAAATAAAACCAAAAGGCTTTAAAGAGTGTTTTAGTAGCAATTAAATTATACTCTCATACCAAATACCAAGGACCAAAAAATTTAGTTATTATATCTATCTAATAAAATATAAATAATTTTGAATTTTCCGCTCACTCAATAAATCATCTAAGCCGTTCAAAATTTGGAATAAATTACACCGTCCATACAGTCTTTATAATACCTTTTATTACGCCTAAGATGTATATATATAGATAGTATCAGGAGGCTTTAAAAAAATGTTTTAGTAGCAGTTAAATTTTAGTCTCGTACCAAAGAAGAAGAAGAAGGACCAAAAATCTTTATTTTGCCTTATTATTATATATGTATATAGATATAAATTTTACAGTTCACATGGTTGAATTTTAGACTTTCAGAAATGAATTAGGTAAAAATAAATAAATGAGACTCTTTTTGACTATATGTTTTTAATAACAATGAAATACGAACTTTATTTTATGACAATATAACTCGGGTATAGAGTTGTTAAGCATATTGGAAATATATCACAATTTTAGCCCAAATAAGGCTGAGCTCAAACCCCTTTCCCCAACATAAACTAGAAAGAAACCATAATCCTTGGCTCAATTGAGACATCTCAAACACATGTAGTGTACAAAAATCATTGTATGCTTCATTCAGTAAGGTGAATCTGTAAAATGGATGACGTAGTTTTATACACAAATATTAGGAGCTGCTAAAAGAATAGCTCTGTATGAATCTAAACCAATCAAGAGCAGCTTTTCCATTGTCACCTTGCCGAGAGCCAGAGCCAGAACTTATTGTAGTGATCGAAGCTTCAACTTGGAACCCTCTTCTTCGCGTCTCAAATGAATTTTTGCCGAGAATGGCTTAGATGTCAAGCATTTGCTTTTATGTACTACACAGATTCTTTGGTCTACTCAATTCTCTCAAGATTATACCTCACCATTCCCTCGAGAGCCAGTCGAGAGGCACTTCGAGGAAGGCATTGTAGACTTTGGATCGCTAGATCAGCTTTTTCTTTTGCTAAATCTTGGGCTCTCTCAATTCCCCCACAGCTCTTGACTAGTTCAATGGCCTCGTTGAGGGAACCAGTCTCACAAAATTCAGATTCAATGATTTCCCGTAGTTTCGGTACTTTTTCAAGTGCAAAAATCACTGGTGCTGTCAAGTTCCCTTTTGCCAGGTCACTTCCTGTTGGCTTCCCCAGTTTCTCTGCTGACTGAGTGAAATCCAATATGTCATCAACAACTTGGAAGGATAGACCGAGGTTCTTACCATATTGATACATATGCTCGCTGATATCACTGTCAACCCCACTAAAAATGGCAGCTCCTTTTGTGCTAGCCGCAATCAAAGAAGCTGTTTTGTAGTAGCTTTTGATCAAATACTCATCAAGTTCAACATCGCAGTCAAACAAGCTGGATGCCTGCTTTATTTCACCACTTGCAAAATCTTTAATAACCTGCCATAATATATAACCCAAAGAATTTAGACATGCAAGATAAAATAGATGAGCATCACATGCATTCTCTCTTCATTTTTTTATTTTATAATAAAGGTGACTAGAAAACACATGGCTTGTTTAGTTCAAAAGATAATTATTAATCATGTTTCAATTTCAAGAGGTTTTGGTATGTAAAACAGAAAAAGAGTAAAGTAGATGTGACATACTTGGCTGATGAGCTTTATGACCTCAAGGTTTTCCAGATTAGCCAGGTACCATGACGACTGTGCAAACATGAAATCCCCAGCCAGAACAGCAACTCGAGTGCCATACAGTTGATGAACGGTTTCCTGTCCTGCATATAAGCAAGTTAAGAGATGTAACTAAAAGGTGGTGGCTTACTCATTAACTAGCCAAAAAGATGGAGTGAACAATCAAAATTTGGTAATGGTGTATAGACTTGATAAAAGCACTTCATTAGTGAATGCCTTTTCATCTTAAGACTAAGTTATCAATATCATCATTATTGAAGGGTTTACTTGAAGATCTCTATTTAGATTCTCTCTCTCTCTCCCTATATATATATATATATATATATATACACTTCACATGTAGGTGTGAAGAGATTATATACACAATTAAATTCAGTATAGAGAGATAAAAATTTGAACAAGGCATTCCTTTATGCAGAATCATCTCTCCTATAGGCTAAAACCTCCACCTTAATCTGGCCAAGACATGGACTAATCCAATAGCACCTTTTCTGTTTTGGTAAATAGGTCACAGTTAAAACTTAAACAGGCTCAACTGCCAACTAGGCTTTAGCATTTATTATGCAGCTCCAAAGTAAAGAACCAAAAAATCTCATTGGTATGCTAATAACATCACTAACAGGAGAGGGAAAAAAATGTAAAACTCAGTTTGTGTTGCAAATATCATTATAGTTTGGTGAGAACTGAAAGTTGCATATACTTTGACCGGAAACTAAGAAACAACACAAAGATCTCAATAGCACCTTACACATATCTAAAGACTAAAGTCATACCTCTCCGCATGTCACTTTCATCCAGTACATCATCATGTATCAAGCTTGCGGTATGAATCATTTCAATGATCTCTGCCAAACGTCTATGCTCTTTAGTAAGTTCCCTGAATTAAAAAAAACATGCATGATGAATGATGAATCAGTTGGTTGAATTTCCAAGTATGTTGCAAACAACGAACACTAGACGATGCTCACTTCAAGCCTACAAATTCTGCAGTGGCTCTTGACACTAGGAAGACCAAAGCTGGTCTCATCCTCTTTCCACCAGCACTAAAGATCTGCTCAGCAGCAGACATCAAAACTGGATTTTCTGCACCAACAATCTAGCAGATGGACTTCATTAGATACACAAAATGTATACAGTTTGGAAAGACTATGCTGACAAATAAATTAAAGTACTTTGAAGATTTGGAACAAAAGTTCATTAAGAGGCCCTTTTGCATTGGATGCCGATGAAACACAATGAAGATATTTGTACAGAAACTTAAGGTGTTCAGAACTGAATATAACTGATAAAAGCTTAATATAACTGATAAAAGCACATGGTAGCAGCGCCAGTTACAGTGATGCCATTATTAATCTTGATGGAAAAAGGAGGCAGCTTGTTACAACTAAAAATAGGGTAACTGCTAGCAACTTTTGTGTTGATACCCAAGTCTCTGGTGCAATGATATTACAATAACTTTTCTAATCAAATATCTGAATGGTGAAATTGTAATCAGCATCCACCACTCAAAATCACTCTCTCCGAATCATCACCCCCATACCACCCATATATACATATATTGACAGTGAGAGATGTAACAGCAGTAGACTGTAAGCTCTTTAGTAGATGAACCTTGTCTATAACAGTGCCAGTCAAAGATTAAATTGAATAAAAGAAACCAGTAACTAGATATATCTTTGACAAGTTTGTGGCAACCTTTTTATAAAGCCAAAGATGAATTGTTAAGATTAAGAAACTTGTCCTGCACCAATGCTCTATGGCTGTGTTCATCATCCTCCCTTCATTCGTGACAGTCATCACTGGCTCTCATGTAGTAATCCTCATGGTCATTCCCACCACAATTGACGATGGGCATCATCCCATAACTTAAACTATGATTTGTTTAACACCAATATCTCAACTAAATGTATAATATAAATGCTGCTACTGCCACTCTTACAGCCTCAATTACTAGTGTCCTTTACCTTGAATCTGCCCTCACCTTTTTCCATTTATAATTCATCTGCCACTTTACCATCAGCAATCATCACCACTGCTGACACAACCAAACCACTGCCATGTATACTTTCTCAAAATCTACTAAAAGTCCATTTTCTCACAAAGTTGAAACAAACTTTAGCTATTAATTACATTACCATTAATGGAAAAATACATTACAAAGATTTAAGACCGTAGATACACAATGCCAAAGAAATAGCTCATTTCTGTACAAGAGTATATTGAGAAAGCTAACTACTAATGTGAATCAACTGGTAGAGCTCAGCTCTGTGAATCTTGTGATTCAATTAGCCTAAAGCAAAAAATTAATTAGGTTGAATCATATGCTATTACATGTTTCTATCCCAGCGAATTGGTCTTTCCCCTCAGCCTGACAACATACTTGCAGTTCACCAGACCACTCTTCCTCGCTATTGCAGTTATTGATTCAAATAACCACTTAACCTTATCTAAATCAGTGCCTTATCAGTTATCACTTATATTTCATGATAAAATTAAATTACAGAACTCTATCTAGTATCAAAGCTTGTAAAAGCAAAATAAGAATTTTTATGGGATACTCACCGACTGTAAATTATTGTTCAATGTCAGGAGGTCATCGGCAACAACTTCAAACAATTTCACTAGTGAAATTGGGCTCCTTGGCTCTGTCTTCAGTTCCAATACCGGTGGAGGAACTGGTGCAACCCCTACAATGAGACCATAACTATTAGAATTAGAACTATCGTTATCAGGATTAAAACTCAAAATCAGACCACACAAAATATCCAATTAAAATTGAGTAAATAGAGAACAAATAAAAAGGACTAAATTGCAAATCTAACCCTCCTATTTGTTATGTTTTTGCAAAAGTGTTCCCTAAACTTTTTTCTTAGCACAAGCCTCCCTCATAGATACATTAGTTGTGCAAAACTATTCCTCCAACCCCTTTTGTCAATAAAAAACTGAATTTTTTAAAATTAAATTTGACTGCAAGTGTGTTAACATATTATTCATGCCTAAAGTAGTCATTATAGTCATTACCTATTTGAGAGCAACAAAAATTGCATTTACAATCAAGAAGGGACAAATGTGAGCTAAGATGTCTAAAATTAGGGTTCGAGTTCATTTTAATCAAACCATGGTTTTAAATTAGTGCTAAAATTCATCTCAACCAACCAAGTATTTTTGTGAAATTAAAGTTACAAGTAGTCGTTAGGTTTTAAATTAGTGTTCAAATGGAGCGGATAATTTGATTGCCACCTTGGAAACATGATGACACGCCTGTTAACACTATAATAACCTTAATTTATGCATCAGAATAATTAGTTAGCATTTTTTGTCAAATTCAATTAACAAAAAATGTTTTATTATCAACGGAAAAGGATGGAGGAATAATTTTGCATGACTAATGTATTTATGAGGGAGACTTGTGCTAAAAAATAAGTTTAGGGAACACTTGCAAAAACATGACAAATAGAAGGATTAGATTTGCAATTTAGCCAATAAAGAATCAAACTAAGTTCAATTAAAGAAAGTACCATTGACAAAAGCCTCTGGAGTTTTCGTTGAAAGAACACGACACCTAGCAATGTCCCGCCGGAAACACAACAATTTCCGAGCCCCATAGCCATTTTTGACACTCCAAAACGCTCCCTTTGAACGATTTTTCACCAAATATCTATGAATTGAAGCATTAGAAGAACACCCACAAGCTACCAAGTCGAGCCCAATTCGACCAAACTCAAGATTATGGCATGTCATTGACATCATCCTCTACAATTAAACCCAGATAGTCCAACTCTACACTACCCAGATACTAAAAGCGCCAAATTTCTCCCTCAAATCAGAAACCCAAATGATAAAAATACTCAATTTCTCATAAAACAAGCACCCACCAAGTTTAAACCCATCTCAAGAATTTGAAAACTAAATGAAAGAATTACATATAATACTAGGACTTTAAAAGGGATAAAGAATGTGAAATGCGTACTCAACTTGGAAGCTATTCCCTCCACAAAGACCTGGCAAGTTGAAGTTCCAAGCCACTAAGCCGGACGCAGATGTGGTGTTTGTGTTGTTCATAAATACTAAGAATTGAGTGGATCCAAAATGCCCACATATAATTTTGATCTTCTTTCCTTTTTCATGTAGAGGAGTTGATCAAGGGGATAAAAGATGAAAAAGACAAAAAAAAAAGGACAGTGATATTTTGGACAAAGACTGTTTGGTTGAGCGAGTTAGAGGCAGGAAATGAGGCGACCTCACCTTATCTAGCGGCCAAATCTTTTTTGTGTTACGTTCTATCTCTTTGTATTCTAAAAGGTTTGGCTGTTTACATGTTAGTAGAATTAGATGGTCTTTTGGGTTGGTGGCCGATTGGGCGCCAGGAGAGGTTATATATTTCGTGTGTGTGCACGTATGGTGGTTGGGTCTTGGGTAGTTGGTCATGATGGGCTAAGAAAATAAAATGGTTGATTCATGGATGATGGATCTTGTATCTGCAACGTGTACGATGGTTATTGGCTTTTTCTAACATGGGTTAGAATGACAAATTAATATTGATATTGTTTTTTTAAAAAAAATTTAATATGTGAATAATAAATAAAACTCATACTTATTTGATTGAAATTTAATATTTTTGCCTTTCGTAAGGATGGATCTTTAGATTTCATGTATCGAAATCTTATGAATATTTTTTGGGTTAAGTTAGGATAATGCTTTTTGAGGTTTGAAATGGTTTAAAACTTAACTATCTCAAGTCGAAGAAAGTTTACATTTAAACACCCGACCTTTTGAGTTAAAATGAAAAATTGATTTCTGTCATAACTCTGTTACTTAAGTTGGATAAAGACTTAATTACCCTCGTTATATATAGAAGACAGATGCTTGTTCATCTCTCTATCTCTATTTTTCTAACAAACAAAAAACAGAGCTTAATCAACTCAAATGCAGCGAAACAATAATTCCTCGTTATACATAAATGTTTTCATCAAATAAATCTCACAATCATTCAAATCTCCAGAAACCAAATCATATCACAAGATTACTAAAAACTAAGCAATTCTATCAAAACTCTGTATTGAAGTTATAAAGCATATATGTGACGCCCCCAAAATTAGGTATACATCACCCATCTTGGGTAGTCAGATACATGGTACAAAATTTAAATACAACTTACTAATATAACTGTCGTATAATATCTGACATAAACCGTGAGTTTGAATACAAATATTGTCTACTAGATATTATACAAACTCAAAAGGAGTCCTTATTACAATTATTATCACACTATTTCACGAATAGTGAGGACTACTAATGCTATCCTCGGACCATTACTCCGCTCCCCGACTCGTCTCCAATTTATATTCTCATTTCCGAAGAAGAAGAAAGTGAAAGAAAGGGTGAGCTGAGCTCAACTAGCTCAAGAAGAAATATTATGACTAAAATAATGCGAGAATAAATTATCATTAGCCTACAATAAATTGTTAAACGATAAAATATAATGAACATCAAGTTTAACTACAATGAACCAAAGAATCCATTAAAAGAGTCAAGTAGAAAATAAAATCTACTATCTTTTATGATTTAAAAGGTTTTCATCATTTGTTATAAATTTGAGACTCGAACTTTAATAAATATTCCACATCATCGAATCACCCCGCATCTACTACGGCAAGGATATTCTTTAAGATCACGACCACAATTATTCATGCACTACGCTGCGAGAATAGTTGTGTATTCATTAATGGTCATGATCATGCCAACAACTCGTCCCATCAATGCACTACGACCATCGAGGATTTTTACCACATCATTTGTAACATTACGGTTAATGATTACAAGAATAGTCTCTCGTCATAATCATACCAAGTCCATCTACGCACTACAGTGCCACGGATGACTTTCAACATAATATAAACACGAGGATGATGACAATGATATAAGAATTCAATAAAACAAGTTCAAGAATTATTTTATCCGTGAATTATTAACGCCCAAATTGTCAACATGAATCTTGTTTTGTAGAGTAAAATTCAAGAATGATCGGAAGAATATTTCCATGAAAAGATCTTTGGATGAAACGCAAATATCAAGGATATTCTACTAATTTCATGTAGTATAGATGTGACGCCTCAAAATTAGGTATCGTCACCCATCTTGGGTCGCCACTTACATGGTACATAAATTCAAATACAACTTACTAATATAACTGCTGTATGCAATACGACATAAATCGTGAGTTTGAATACAAATATTGTCTACTAGATATTATACAAACTCAAAAGGAGTCCTCATTACAACTATTATCACACTATTTCACGAATAGTGAGGACTACTAATGCTATCCTCCTCGACCATTACTCCGCTCCCAGACTACGTCTCAAATATATGTTCTCATTTCACAAAGAATAAAGGTGAAAGAAAGGGTGAGCTCAACTAGCCCAAAGAAAAATATTATGAATAAGATAATGCAGAATAAATTATCATTAGCCTTCAACAAATGTTAAACCGATAAAATACAATAGACAACCAGTTTAAGCTGCAAATGAACATACACTCCATTAAAAGAGTCAAGTAGAAAATAAAGTCTACTATCTTTTAGGTTTTAAAAGGGTTTCATAAATTTTTATCACTAAGACTCGGTTTAATGAATAAACCATGATATCTAATCATCCCCGTATACCACGGTTAAGATTTTCATCAAATTATCAATGGTCATGACTATACCGAATCACCCCCATTAAGTAATCATACCAAAAACTATCCATCATCGCATTACAGTGCCAATTTGAGGACTTTTATCACATCATTTATAACAAGCCATTATTATACCGAATGATCCTCAGTCATAATCATACTAAGTTCATCTATGCACGTAAGCGAAAGATAACATAATATAACATGAGGATGATGACAATGACATAATAATTCAATAAAACAAGTTCAAGAATTATTTTATCCGAGAATTAAGTAACGTCCAAATTGTCAACAAGAAACTGTTTTGTAGAGTAAAATTCAAGAATGATCGGAAGAATATTTCATGAAAAGATCTTTGGATGAAACGCAAATATCAAGAATATTCTACTAATTTCATGGAGTATAGAAGTCAAATTTTTAACCAACCGGTATAATAAAGAATTGAATAACAAAAGAAATCACTACGTCATGCAGATTACTTGGCATGTATGCGGAGTTATTCAATGTAATAATAATAATCGGAACCAAAGTCGGTGAAATTCACACCGCGGATGATCCAAATGAATAATAAATGCTTAATAATAAACAATGGAAC
Organism: Panax quinquefolius; assembly: GCA_020205615.1. Classification (NCBI taxonomy): domain Eukaryota; kingdom Viridiplantae; phylum Streptophyta; class Magnoliopsida; order Apiales; family Araliaceae; genus Panax; species Panax quinquefolius. Next base: position 126,530,179 of record CM035164.1, on the reverse strand, counting down.
CGAGTCCTGTGTAAAACACACGCATGTGATATTCCAATGTAATAATAAATGCGGAATAATAAACAATGGAACCGTGTCCGTGTAAAACACACGAAAGCATATTCCAAATGTAATAATAAAGAATGGAATAATGTAAGAAGATCACCAAGTATAGGGGATTCACAGATCTGAGTTATTCCAATGTAATAAATAAGAATGGAATAACATAAGGATTTCACCAAGTATAGGGTACGCCGCATATACTGAGGTTATGTATAGGGTATACCACTTTTTACAAAAGTTATTCCAATGAATAATAATAATGAATGGAATAACAAAAGTTCTCTTCATGAATAAGAAAGAATAACACCCTTTACAGGTACAACAAATAATATCCCTTACAGTAAAAAGACACCGATATCAAAGTAGTGAAGTACGAATACTCTTCTTCTTTCTCTATATAGATTTTCTCTATAAACTTCTCTATAATTTCTCTCTCTGTAGTTTCAAAGGAATTCGTAAGAAAATAATGAAGGAATGAGCTTCTATTTATAGGAAAATAGAATGCATAGTAATTAATCCATGAGCAGTTCGAGATTGATTTACTTTAATCGATGGTCCATATTTAAAGAAAAATCTTTTAAATAAAATATCATATATTCTATTTATATAAAAACATTTTACTATGCAAATACTTATGCAACACTACTACGAAAACACTACGCAACACTACATGCATAATAAAATATAATATATTCTATTTATAGAATAATTTTAATAAAGTATTACATTTTATATAAAAGATGTTTACGTTTTATTACGTTAATAATACAAATAAAACAAAACGTCATTATCGCTTATAATAATTCATATTATTAATCGGCAATAATGGAATCAAACCGAGTGACTTCTCACATAAGCATCAATAATCAATACTGTGTACTACTATGCAATCACACGCATCTTCTTGTACTTTTCTACTACCGAAGTAGTTCAACAAAGATCAACCAGAAAACTTCCGCCGTTATTTCAATAAAATATTTTTTGTCGTTTTCTCAATCCGACAATAATTACATTATTAGGTCCACCAATGATTGAGTAGTTATACGAATATTCCCTCGCTAAACCGAATATTCCTCGACCAATCGAATATAATATAACCACTTGCATACTTTGCAAAAATTTATAAATACTACCCACAACTATAATATTTATCTCAAATTCACACCATAATATTAAAAAATTATTTCGACAAAATTTAAATCTTTATTGATAAAATCTGGGGTCTCACAGGTCTCCCTCCTTATGGAATTTAAGCCCTCGAAATTAGGGTGCGATACTGTATGATAAAGAGGTGAGGATACCTTGAATACCTTTATCGTTGAAAACATTAAATTCATCTTTTGTAATCCGGCCAAAGATATTCATTAACAATTCATCTTTGCACTACAGGCCAAAGATATACAACCAGAAACCAATCTTTGAAACTTCGACTTAAACTATCACGACACGAATTATCCATTATAGTATCGTGTTTTACCTAATCGTGATTATGCTGAATAATACCACGAATTATCCATGCCTACTACCAAAGATGACTTTTACCACATCCATGAATTAATATTTCATTCTTTGAGACTCGTAATTAATTTCATCTCATCCCCGCACTACGCTGCCGAGGATATTCATTAGTATCACGACCACTAATTATCCACGACTACGCAATAATCGTATTCATTAAGATCACGACCACAAATTATCCATGCATTACGGCCAAAGATAATCGTATTCATTAAGTCTATCCATGCACTACCCAAAGATAATCGTGTATTCTTAGTACACGCACCACAAATTATCCATACCTACGCACCACGTTTTTACCGACATCCATGAATTAATATTTCATTCACGAGACTCACCAATAATTAATCCATATCATCGAATCATCCAACCACAAATTATCTAATCGTGTATTCATTAGTATCACGACCACAAATTATCCATGCCTTCTAAGGATATTCATTAGTATCACCACTACTATTATCCATTAGTATCACTGACAAATTAATGATAATCGTGTATTCATTAGTATCACGACCACAAATTATCCATATTCACTACTACCAAAGATAATCGTGTTTTCAATTACGGTTATGATTATACCGAACAATCCTCAATCATATAATCATACCAAGTCCATCTATGCCATACTTAGCCATGTATGCATGAGATGACTTTCAACATAATATAAACATGAGGATAATGATATAAAGAATTAATCAAATGAGATAAAGGATAAATATTAAACATTTATAATATAATTTATCCGAGATTCAAGAATATCCCCTATTATCAATCACTTAATAATCTTATAATCTAACATCATTAATATTATAACAATATTTTAATCACTTAAAAATTTATAAACAATTTATTTCAATTGTTTACGCTTTACCATATAATGCATTTAATCATTCAAAATGCCATACTCATAAGATATCATCACCAATGATCAAATCCTCATCAAAAAAATATGCATATACTCTATATAGGATTCTCTGTAGCCATAAAATCCTATTTTCAACTTTTCATATTTCCCATAACATATTTAACTCATATGTTCGTAACTAAACTATTTTCATGAAAAATACCAAATTAGTCCCAAAAATATTTCTTTTCTGGGATTAGGCATAATATAGTCCCATGATGAAAATATATTTTTCTCGGAATTTTTAAAATTCATTTACTATTTTTCAAAAATCAATTTCTAATTAATTCCTTAAGAAATTAGCTACCTCAAGTTTAACTCCAAAAATTCCCAAATCTTGGCAGGACCTTACACATATTAACGTGAGCTTCTAGTTTAAATTTCATGATCATCGGAGTTATAGAACTCCTGTTATAGCGTTTTTCGTTGGAAAAACCTAAATATGAAAATAGTCATAACTTGCTCATTTTAAGTCAGAATGAGCTCATTTTTGGACAGGAGGTACTTTATACCATATACCTTCATGTCCCAAAAGGCCAGAATTTTTCTCATAATTTAAGTGGCCGAAATAGCCCTCTAAAATCATGGCGGCAGACTTTTTTCGATTTTTTGCAGCTTTGCACTCCTTTGCTAAAATCAGTCCACACAAAAATCTACAACACCTTTTCCAGTAATTCCACTTGGATTAGTTAGGTAACTCATAGATCTAACTCTAGGACTTGACCACATTCAAAATTCAAAATATAATAGGAGATATGGTCCATTGAATTTCATGTTATGTTTTTCACCAAAATCGATTTTCAACTCTTTGTGATTTCTAAGAAACTTTCATGTTTTCACATAATAACCAACATAACTCATCATAACACTTACTAATACTTCATATACCCATGATTTTCATTAGTCCAATGCTTTTATTATGACTTTCATCATAATCCTCGTAAATGAATCCTTTTAGTTGAAGAAATATTTGAGGGTTTAAGAAATGGGTTTTTTATCTTTGGGGTTGATACAAAATTCGATTTCACGCTCTAGGGTAGGCTAGAAAATCTTCAAGAATCGTCAAGAAATTTATTAATGATAGAAATATCATTCAAAATCATTACTCTCGTCCCAAGACTTGTATAGTACGTCACATTAATACCAACTGTGATTTCTATCCCTTAACACGGATAGCACCTCACAATGATACCTATCAACTTGCCATCTTGATCCGCGACGTCGCCTACGTAAAGTCGGCTTCGTGCATTTCACACAAGGAAGTCAACAACGAAAGGATCGGGGCTCTTTACTTATGGCTTGATATAACGATGATTAACTTTAGGGTTTGGTTACTTTGAATTAAGTATAACGAGGTTGGTTAAGAATATGAAAGCTAACAACCTTACAAAAAGAATAATGAGTAGTTAATCAATCGTTTTCAAAAATTACCTCAAAGGCAAGTATTTTCAAAGAGATAAGATTGTGAAAGTGTTTATTTGAAACAACAAGATTAATAAACAGTGGAGGTAACGAAGGTTTCTCCCAACGAAGTTTCAATAGATAAATCAAAGTCTAATTTTCCCGAAGTCAAATTTAAACATTGAACGCAAGCAAGAGAGATAAAATAATGGGTAGAACCGGTATCTTATAAGGTATAGACTTCGCAATTTATAATTAACTAACCCGTCTTTAACGTTCGGTTTTACTCGCTTTTTTGAGAAGTCGTGAAAATGCACTTCCTAAAACCAACGACTTTGTTTTGTTCATATCCACCTTTGGTGCCACCGTCCCCACTAGACTTGACTTTGGTGCACAACAAAATTGAGCTAAATGACCTTCTCTTCTTGCAATTTCCACATCTATTATCTTTGCCATGATTACCACCGAAGTGGTTTCCATTCTTAGCATGATAATTTCCCCCACGATGGTTATCATTGTTACGATGGCCGCTGCCACCAAAGAGATTATTATCGTATTGTTACCTTTTGTTTGAAATTTGAATCAACACTCTTATGTGCTTTCATTGCTTATCTCGGCATTTTTCGATGTCATTCTCAAACACCGCCACAAAACAAGGGTTAATTAACATATCACATATTATCCTTATACTCGATTGACCAATTAAATACCAAATAAATTTAGATAGGTCATACTAGCGAAGGTATTCCCGTCTCTCCCTCCTAGTACTATTCTCACATCTTAGCCAGGATCATATCCTAAGCTCGATACCAACCGTGGCGCCCCAAAATTAGGTATCGTCACCCATCTTGGGTCGCCACTTACATGGTACATAAATTCAAATACAACTTACTAATATAAGCGTAGTATATGCAATACGACATAAAGCGTGAGTTTGAATACAAATATTGTCTACTAGATATTATACAAACTCAAAAGGAGTCCTCATTACAACTATTATCACACTATTTCACGAGAATAGTGAGGGACTACTAATGCTATCCTCTCGGACTATTACTCTGTTCCCCGACTTGTGGCGCCCCAAAATTAGGTATACATCACCCATCTTGGGTAGCCACTTACATGGTATGTAATTTAAATACAACTTACTTAACATAAGCATAGGTGTACAATACGACATAAATCGTGAGTTTAAATACAAATATCGTCTACTAGATATTATACAAACTCAAAAGGAGTCCTCATTACAATTATTATCACACTATTTCACGAATAGTGAGGACTACTAATGCTATCTTGAGGACCATCACTGTTTCCCGACTCGTCCCAAATATATTCTCATTTCACAGAGAGAGCAAAGGAAAGAAAGGGTGAGTTCAACTAGCCCAAGAAGAAATATTATGACTAAGATAATGCGAGAATAAATTATCAATAGTCTTCAACAATGTTAAACGATAAAATACAATGATAAACCCGTTTAATCTGCGGTGAATATCTGATCCATTAAAAGAGTCAGTAGAAAATAAAGTTTACTATCTTTTAGGTTTTAAAGGTTTTTCATCATCATTATAGGTTTGAGACTCGGCTTTAATAAATATTCCACATCATCGAATCACCCCTCGCATTACTGGCCGAGGATATTCTTTAAGAACACGACCACAATTATTCATGCACTACTACGCCAAGAATATTTGTGTATTCATTAATGGTCATGATCATGCCAACAATCGTCCATCAATGCACTACTGACCACCGAGGATTTTTACCACATCATTTGTAACATTACTATTAAATGATTACATCGGTAGTCTCTCATCATAATCATACCAAGTCCATCTACGCACTCTGAGCCACGGATGACTTTAAAAATATAAACATGAGGATGATGACAATGATATAAGAATTCAATAAAACAAGTTCAAGAATTATTTTATCCGTAAATTATTAACGTCCAAATTATCAACATGATCTTGTTTTGTAGAGTAAAATTCAAGAATGATCGAGAAGAATATTTCTATGAAAGATCTTTGGATGAAACGCAAATATCAAGGATATTCCACTAATTTCATGGAGTATAAAGTCAAAGTTTTAACCAACCGGGTATAATAAAGAATAGAATAACAAAAGAAATCACCATGCATGCGATAGGCCTTATGACGAGTTATTCCAACGTAATAATAAATAACGGAACCAGTCCGTAAAAACGCCTGAGCATGGGATGTTCCAATGAATAATAAAAAGAATGGAACCAGGTCCGGCGTAAAACCCACATACATGTGATGTTCCAACGAGAATAATAATAAAGATTTTAACCAGTCCGGTTGTAAAACACATGCATGGATGTTCCAACGAGAATAATAATAAAGATTTTAACCGGTCCGGTTGTAAAACACACAGAGACGGGATGTTCCAATGAGAATAATAGAAGAATGTCACCAAGTATAGGGTAAACCATTATCTGAGTTATTCCAATGAATAATAAGCGATGGAATAACAATAGTTCTCTTCATGAATAAGAAAGAATAACACCCTTACCTTTGGTAGGAGATTGAATCTTTATTGACGATGTAAGAATAAAATATACTCTTCTTCTTTCTCTTATTCTCTCTATACTTTCTCTCTCTATAAGCTTGAATGAATTAAATGAAAAATAATGAAGCCCTAGGCCTCTATTTATAGAAGATTTCTAGCTTAAACACTTTTCTTAGTGTGAAAAGCGAGTGGCTTTGATTAATGGTTTGACGCTTTGTAATGTGAAACGACAAGTGGTTCGGCGCTTTATAATGTGAAATGACAAGTGGTTCGACGTCTGGTAAAGGTAATTACTATTAACGAAGGTAAATACTATTGGCGAGAAGGTAAATACTATTCACAAGGGTAATTATGATTGGCGAAGGTAATTACTATTGATTTAAGTAAATACTATTCACAGGGTAATTACTATTGACGAAGGTAATTACTATTGACGAAGGTAAATACTATTCACAAGGGTAATTACTATTGACGAAGGTAATTACTATTGACGAAGAGACTCTTAGATGATGACATATATACCCCCCATAAAATAATCAAACTTACCACAAATCATTTTTTTTTCATCAACACATATTTAATCTTTCAACAATTATTAATCATTTATAACTTGTCGTCTCAATTATTGATTTAATACTATAACATATTATACAGATGATACTGTGACAATAATTGAATCAATAATATAAGAGATATGATCGCAAGCAATTATCAGAAGCAATAATTGAGTATAAATTTGGTGACTTCTCACGTAAGCATCAATAATCAATCTGAGTGTCTTTACTTATCAACTACTTGTATTCTTGTACTTTTACCACCGGGGTAGTTCAACAGTTTTAACGGTAACACCTCCGTAGTTATTTTTATAAAAATATTTTTTGTCGTTTTCTCAATCCGAATGATAATTTTTTTGTTATTGGGGTCCACCAATGATTGAGCCATTATGCGAATATTCCTAACAAAAAGAATATTCCCGAACCAAACGAATATTTTATAACAACTTGCATACTTTGCAAAAATTTATAAATATTACCCACAACTATAACATTATATCAAATTTATTCCATAATATTCAAAATAATATTTATAGAAAAATTCATCTTTATTTATAAAAGTTTGGGGTCTTCTTTGTGGCGACCCCAAAATAGGTCCATTCCATCCAACCCATTCTCGAGTGCGCCAAATATATGGTACGAAACAACTACAACTTTATTACAACAATTGTGCAGCAAAATACAACAACACATATCTTTGTGAGTTTGGATACAAATATATACCAACTCAGAAGACGTCACAATGACACCTTACATAAAGGTATAGTCAAAAACTGCTTTAGAAATTAGAATCTTTGGGAAGTGCTCAAGGAAACCTTCATACATGGGAGGCCATGCTTTTAGGTTATGGTAGATATCATATATACACGTAATTATCCTTGGTTGAATCTAATAGACCCCAAAGAAAAAACGAGAAGATTACTATCATATTCTTCCCAATGGCGAGTCTTCTCTTGACATATCATTATCTCCATTGTCTCTAATTTGGTATTATACTCCAAATAAACACCAAGATTATATAGGTAGTGCTTAAATATACTTTCGAAGTGGATGAAGACAACCATGTCTTATGATAACACGAGTTTGTATGTCATTAGACATCTTGTATGATATAGTGACAAAACACCTTCCAAAGTTGGGTTCGCCTCACCCTATTTAATTCACCAAAAATAACTATTAAATGATGTATAAAATATAACACACTAAAGCCCCCAATAAAATTATTTTCATACTCTTTAGGGAAAACCTCAACAACTATAGACCACCGATTCTATTCCCTTGTTATCCCCGCCAACGACCAACTACACTTTTATTACACGAAAGGAATTGTGAAACAAAAGGGTGAGCACAACTAGCTCGATAAAGAATATTATGACTAAAGATAAATAAATTATCAATAGTCTTCATCATTAATAAATCAGAGATTTAGAACATATGGTAGATGATAAAACTTTTCAACCATAGTTGCGGTGAACGAGCGAATCCATTAGAAGAGTCAATAGACTATAAAGTCTATTATCTTCTCCACGTTAAAAAAGTCCACCAACAATATTTTATCCTGTAACATCAATCAACGAGTTCCTTTTCCACAATCATATGAATAACTTCATAATCATAATTGTGATTCTACATTCCTCTTCTCATCCGGAATGAAGATAATTTTCATCACTTTGTCTTTACGAAACATCAAATATCATGGTTATACCAAATCACAGTTCTGTTCATAATCATACTAATAAATTCATCTTTGCACTACCACGGGCCAAAGATATTCATCAACAGCTTCATCTTTACACTATATAGGCTAAAGATATTCAACAACAGTCATCTTTGCATTACGAGCGAAAGATATTCAATCAATAATTCATCTTTTTCACTTTCTGGTTTAAAGATATTCAACAACAGTCATCTTTGCATTACTGAGCAAAGATATTCATCAATAATTCATCTTTGCTACTACGAAATTTAAGATATTCATCAACAAGCCATCTTTGCACTACGGCCCAAAGATATTCATATCTCAAATAAATACATAATCATTTCGGAAGTTATATAACAATAATTATAACCATGTTGATCGATTCACCTTTGCACTTAAGCTAAAAATATTCAATTATAAATTCAATGGTCATGATCATACCGGTCAACAATTCAACTTTTGCACTTTCTTGGCCAAAGAGAACCTATAGTCACGATCATACCAATAATCTACTCATCTTTACACTCAAGTCGAAGAGAAATATCATCATTAGGGTTATAAGAATGTTATATAAAAACAATATAATCAAAACATGGTTTTAATTTCAAAAGTAAGATTCATAAATCAACGATAATTTGGTCGAGAAAACGAATTTGTCGTGAATAGTACCCCGTGATTAAATACGTAAATCAGGTATACGTGCATAAGTAACCTCGACCTAAAAGATAAAGTTTCATAATAAAATTCATATCCATATTTATAACACCTTAATCCAAATGTTATAAATCACTTAGAAATCTCATAATCTAATATTATTAATATTACAATAATATTTTAATCATTTCTAAAACTTATAAACAATTTAATTAAATTGTTTACACTTTACTAATTAATGCATTTAATCATCATAAAATGCCAAACTCATAAGATTTCATCACCAATAACCAAAACCCTCATAAAAAATCTGCATATACCTCATATATGATTCTCAAGCCATAAAATCATATTTTCCAATTTTCTTACTTCAAATAACATATTTAATTCATTTACTCATAACTAGAATATTTTCATGAAAAATACCAAATCAGTTCCAAAAATATTTATTTTTTGGGGTTTAGCATAAAATAGTCCCATATTGAACATATATTTTTCTTGAAATTTTAAAAATTCATTTACTATTTTTCATATGGCCAAAACCACCGAATATTTAAACATTTATCATAAATTGTACTTTTGTCTAAAAATTCTGAAATTTACACGGTATACTGATATTATATAGATGTACTCCCAATAAAATTTCATCAATTTTGGAGTTAATCACAAGAGAGTTATAAATAGTTACTTTTAAAATAGTCTTTTCTCATAAAATTCATAACTCTCAATCTATACATCCAAAAATCGCCATTTTGGACACAGTATATAAAACTCATCAAATTATCATTTCAAATTTTTCTAGAATTTTGAAGGTTCAGAAAAATTTCGAAACTAAAACATAATAACCCTTAAAATCCTTACTATCCCTTACCTTACCTCGAAAAGCGATCTTGATTGGAATAACTTAATTGAACGAACTTGCACCGTATAGCAATACTCAAAGTATACTCAAAATACTCACAAGAATACGCTCGATAATATAGAGAGAAAACTTGATTTTACGGTGTGATTTTCAATTCTAACCCAAGCACCTATTTATAGGAAATTGTTTAGAACACCAAAGCAAAAAATTGAATATAATAATAATATTATTATCAAATTTCAAGCCCACCACTAGACATTTGAAATCAGCTGATTTTGCACATGTTTAATGAGGCCACAAAATATAAAAAACGTTTTATTAATAAAAATAAATAAAACTTCCAAAAATCAATTATTTGAACTTGAACTTCAATAATTCATAATAAATAGCCCTTTTATCGAAAAATTCGAATCTAAGCTTGTTTTTATAGGAAATTCAATTCTCTACAACTTTGCGAAAGAAAGTTTTCAATTCCAAAATGAAATTGACCAAATCCACAAACGAGCGATTTTTACTGTTATAATCAAATTTCGATCGATAAATGGGGTCCACCAGACATGTTTAACATGTTTTAAACATTTATTGCAACAAAAATACTCTTCCTCCTCGTATACTCATATATCCCACATTCGTTGTAAAAATATCACCATTATTATATTATTAAAATATAATAATATATTTAAATGAATTATTTTATCGGAAAAAGATAAAATTTCAATTTTCAACAATTGTCACATTAAAATTTTCTCCATCTATATCCACATAAAATCAATATTTTCCTCATCATATGAATCAATAATTAATTATTCACAAATAATATTACGAGAATCACAATATTGACAACCGGGCGGTTCAAGGAAGAGGGGCTTTCAAATAAGAATTTCTCTCTTCTTGGCGTATGATTAGGTGACCAAACCTCTCCTTAGAGCGAAACTTTCTAGGCATTGCCAATAATGTTATCCAATAATATTATTCGGATAATATGAATTATTGCTCCGATAATGGAAAATATCATGTCTTGTGACAATTATTGAAACAACAATAATATAAAATATCAACGTAGCAATTATTGAATCAATAAAATAAAATATTGAGCAGTAATTACTTTGTAACAATTATTGACTAATGCCTTCTTTCGAAAAAAAAATTATCAATGCTTCATGAATAGTACTAAGTGAATAGTAACTAGTGAATAGTAACTTCGTGAATAGTAACTTTCGTGAATAGTAACTCATGAATAATAACTTATCGTGAATAATTTTATAAAATTGAACTTCATGAATAGTAAATCGTGAATAGTAGAATACTTCGTGAATAAGAACTCATGAATAGTAACTTATGAATAGTAATTAAAAAAAATGAATACTTTTATTTTATAAAATTCGGGTTCTTATGAAATCTCCATCTCCTTATGAAAGTTCGTCCGTAAAATTTACGTGCACTGGTATTTCAAAGAGTTGAGAATACCTTGTTTTTTTCGATTCTATCTCCCCCGATCATCACGATTTCTCCATTTATAAATAAAGATGAATTTTTCTATAAATATTATTTTTGAATATTATGGAATAAATTTGATATAATGTTATAGTTGTGGGTAATATTTATAAATTTTGCAAAATGTATGCAAGTTGTTATAAAATATTAGTTTGGTGGGAAATATTCTTTTTGTTAGGGAATATTAAATACAATGATGGCTCAATCATTGGTGGACCCCTAGCGAAATTATTATCGGATTGAAAAGCGACAAAATATTTTATAAAAATAACGGCGGAGGTATTCTGAATTAAAAGCTGTTGAACTACCGGTGGTAAAAAAATATGCGATGATGTCTGGCGTGGTTGCGTAGTAGCACCACGGTATTGATTATTGATGCTTACGTGAGAAAGTCACGGTATGCTTTCGATTATTACTCTGATAATTCTTTGCATCATATCTCTTATATTATTGATTCGATTATTGTCACGATATCATCGTATAATATATTATAGTATTAAATCGATAATTGAGGCGACAAGTTATAAATGATTAATAATTGTTGAAAGATTAAATATGTGTTGATGAAAAAAAAATGATTTGTGGTAAGTTTGATTATTTTATGGGGGCTCGTATGTCATCATCTAAGAGTCTCTTAAATCGATAGTAATTACCCTTGTCGATAATCGATAGTATTACCTTCGTCGATAGTAATTACCTTTGTCGATAGTAATTACCTTTGTCGATAGTAATTACCTTTGTCGATAGTAATTACCTTTGTCGATAGTAATTACCTTTGAATAGTATTTACCTTAATCGATAGTATTTACCTTAATTAATAGTAATTACCTTTACAGACGTCGAACCACTTGTCGTTTCACATTACGGTGTCGAACCACTTGTCGTTTCACATTCTGAGCGTCGAACCACTTTTCTTTTCACATCGTCGATCGTCGACCACTTGCCTTTTCACACGGCGGTCTTAAGCTAGAAATCTTCTATAAATAGAGGCTGAGGGCTTCATTATTTTCACGAATTCATTCGAGCTATAGAGAGAAAAGTATAGAGAGAATAAGAGAAAGAAGAAGAGTATTTTGTTCTTCTGCTTCTTGCGATATTCAATCTCTACCAAATGTAAGGGGTGTTATTCTTTCTTATTCATGAAGAAGCTGTTGTTATTCCATTGCTTATTATTACATTGGAATAACTTTTGTATAAATGGTTTACCTATACTTGGTGACATTCTTATATTATTACATTGGAACATCACATGCATGTGTTTTTTACAGGACTGGTTAAAATCTTTATTATTATTACATTGGAACATCACATGCATGTGTTTTTACAGGACTGGTTAAAATCTTTATTATTATTACATTTGGAATCATCACATGCATGTGTTTTACAGGACTGGTTTCCGTCTTTATTATTATTACATTGGAATATCTATCATGTGTTTTACAGGATGCAGTTCCATCTTTATTATTACATTTGGAACATCACATGCCGATTGTGATTTCACGACACAGTTAGTTATTTATTATTACATTGGAATAACTTTTGCATGCTGATCTATCATCGCGTGCATGGTGATTTCTTTTGTTATTCCATTCTTTATTATACCCGGTTGGTTAAAACTTTGACTTATATACTCCATGAAATTAGTGGAATATCCTTGATATTTGCGTTTCATCGATATCTTTTCATGGAAATATTCTTGATCATTCTTGAATTTTACTCTACAAAAGCGATATCGTGTTGATAATTTGGGCGTTAATAATTCTGGATAAAATAATTCTTGAACTTGTTTTATTGAATTCTTATATCATTGTCATCATCCTCATGTTTATATTTTTTTTAAAGTCATACATGGCTTTGTGGTGCATAGATGGACTTGGTATGATTATGACCGAGAGACTATTGATTGTAATCATGGCCGTAATATTACAAATGATGTGATAAAAATCCTCGATTAGTAGTAGTGCATTGATGGGCGATTGTTGGCATGATCATGACCATTAATGAATACACAAATATTCTTGGCGTGAGTGCATGAATAATTGTGGTCGTGATCTTAAAAGAATATCCTTGGCGTAGTGCGGGGGTGATTCGATGATGTGGAATATTTATTAAAAGTGAGTCTCGGCTATAACGATGATGAAAAAACCTTTTAAAACCTAAAAGATAGTAGACTTTATTTTCTACTTGACTCTTTTAATGGATTGCATATTCAATTGCTGATTAAAGCTGGTTTGTCTATTGTATTTTATCGGTTTAACATTGTTGAAGACTATTGATAATTTATTACGCATTATCTTAGTCGTAATATTTCTTCTTGGGCTAGTTGAGCTCACCCTTTCTTTCATTTATTCTCTTGAAATGAGAATATAGGCTTTGGGACGAGTCGGGAAGCAGTGATGGTCTGAAGATAGCATTAGTAGTCCTCACGTATTACGTGAAATAGTGTGATAATAATTATAATGAGGACTCCTTTTTTGAGTTTGTATAATATCTAGTAGGCGATATTTGTATTTAAACTCACGGTTTATAAATATTATACCACAGCAGTTATGTTAATAAGTTGTATTTAAATTACATACCATGTAAGTGGCGACCCAGAGATGGGTGATGTATACCTAATTTTGGGGGCGTCGCGGTTGAGTATCGAGCTTAGGGATATGATCCACAGCTAAGATGTGAGAATAGTACTAGGAGGGAGGCAGCAGGGAATACCTTATTGTTAGTATGACTACTAAGTTTATGTGCTATTTTATTGGTTGGTCGGAAGATAGGGATAATTTGTTACATGTCGATTAACCTTTTGTTTTGTGGCGATGTCTGAAAATGACATCGAGAATGTTGAGAATAGCAATGGGCCTTGACGATCGTTGATTCACCATGTCGATAATCGAGGATAATGTGCATCGAGAAGGCGACAATCCTCATGCAAACAACAACCTTGACCAAATGATGAATGATCAAATGTTGGAGGCTTTATGCGATTTATATCTGCAATGATGAGGCGACTCTGTCCAAAAGCGTGGGGTGGAAACACGGAAAACTCTCGGTGGTCACCGCTAAACAATTCAAGGCTGGGACCACCGGAGTTTAAGGAGAGCAAAACCACTTACGGCGGAAGCATGGATAAAAGCATTACGAGATATTTGATGTCTTGGGATGCTCAGAGGAAGCAAAAGGTTCCCTTTTCTTGCCTTTATGTTGCGCGGAGAGGGATTCTTGGTGGGAATCGGTAAAAGCGTACTCGACTTCTTTGTCTTGAAGATATCTTGGGAGAAGTTCGGGGAGGCATTCAGCGACAAATACTTTCACGAAAGTATTACATGCATGAAGGAGGTGGAGTTTATCAAGTTGGAACAAAACAATATGGCCAGGTAATCATGATACGAGGCAAAATTTGCGGAGTTATCACGGTTTCGTCCCACTTGGTGGATAATGAAGAGAGAATGGCGCGAATGTTTTTAAGAGGTTTGAAGCGGGAATCGTCGACATCTTATTTCTCATAAAGCGTGTTTGTATTAGGATGTTGTAAATAGGGCTCGATTAGTGGAGCGCGATAATGAGTCAACCTGACTAAAAGAAGCGGTAAGCAAAATTATAATACCGGCGAGAGTAGTCGTCGAGCGGTGACAACAAGCGTGGAGGAATCAACGGGCGGATATGGTAACCACTTGGTGGTAATCGGGGCCAAAACAATAGAATGGACATTTCGAAAGCGGAGATTCAATGATGATGGAAAGGCGTCGGCACCGACACCCGTTGTTAAGGAAGGAGAAAGACCACTATCGTATGCTTGAAATGCGGAGGAGAGGACACATCGATCAAAGCTGCGTCATGCGTCAAAGCGTGTTATAATTGTGGAAGAAGGTCAACTTAGCTCGATTTTGTCGTTTCTGAAGACAAATTCAATTAGGATGGAAACACCAAAAGGCCGTCCCGAAAAAATTTCAAAGCCGTAGTCTGAGGAGGCGTTTGTTGTGACCTCCCAAAAGCGAGGAATCCGAATGAGGTCATCACGGGTAAGCTTATCATAAACTCTAATGAAGTCTATACTTTATTTGATCTGGGTTCTACCCATTCTTTTATTTCTCTACTTTTTCGCTCATCGATTAAATTTGACTCAGGAGAAATTAGACTTTGACTTATCTGTGGAAACTCCAGTTGGGAGAAACCTTCATTACATCCACTTGTTTATAAGTCTTGTTTGGTTCAAATCGGTACCCTCACATTACACATCGATCTTATTTCATTAAAAATACTTGCATTTGGCGTGATTACAGGGATTGATTGGTTAACTACTTATCATACAAAAATTGATTGTTTTAAATAAGGTTGTTAGCTTTCATATTCTAATCAACCTATTATCTTGAATTCAACGACCAAACCATTAAAATCAATCACGGTCATCTCGAGCCATAAAAAATTATTTCGTTTATTGAAAAGCGGATGTCGAAGCTTTCTTAGCTCATATCACTGATTTAAATAAAAATCGTCGGTTTTGAGCGATATTTCTATTGTTAATAAATTTCTGACGTATTCCCAGAAGAACTTCTGGCCTACCCCGGGCGTGAAATTGAATTTTGTATCGACCTTGAACGATCTGAAACCTATTTCCAAAGCCCATGTCGAATAGCTCTATTGAACTTGAGGAGTTAAAGACCCAATGCGAGGAATTGTTAGACATTGGCTTTATTAGTCCTAGTACTTCTCCTTGGGGTGCTCTGTTACATTAAGTGAAGAAGAAAGATGGGAGTATCGACTTTGTATTGATTATCGGGAGTTGAATCATGTCACCATCAAAATAGGTATCCATTGCCCGCGTATTGATGACTGTTTGACCCGATTGCAAGGAGCCAAATTCTTTTCAAAAGATTGATCTTAGATTAGGATATCACCAATTGAAGATTAGAACCGTGACATTCGAAAGGCGGCTTTGAGAACTTCGATGCGGGCATTATGAATTCTAGTCGTATCCTTTGGATTGACTAATGCTCCTAACGCCTTCATGGATATGATGAGCCAAGTATTCGAGGAATATTTAGATCACTTTGTGGTGCGTCTCTTTATTGATGACATCCTTATTTATTTCAAAAGCGTGAAGATCGTGAAAGCAACACTTGAAGTGACACTCCAAAAGCTTCGTGAATATAAGCTTTATGCGAGTTGAAGAAATGTGAGTTACGGCTTGAAGAAGTAGCATTCCTTGAGCCGCGTGGTATCAAGTCATGGAATATCTGTTGACCCGGAAAGATTGAAGCTATTATTAAAATTTGGGAACAACCTAAATCGATGGCCAAAATCGTAGCTTTCTCGGTTTAGGCTGGTTATTATCGGAGATTAGTGGAAGGATTTTCTCGAATCGCTACTCCATTATTTCGGTGACTCGGAAGATCTGAAAGTTCGGTTGGAGCGAAGAATGTGAGAAGAGTTTTCAAGAACTTCGAGAGGAGACTTATTTGGCATTTTGTTACGTGATACCATCGGCTCGGAGGATTTGTCATCTCTGATGATGCTTGAGCAAAAGGGTTGGGATGTGTTCTTATGCGACATGGAAAAGTTATAGCTTATGCCTCGCGACAACTCAAAGAATATGAGAGGAATTATCCTACTCATGATCTAGAGTTAGCGGTTTGTTATCTTCTTACACTTAAAATTTGGAGGCATTACTTGTATGGGGAGAAAGTGGAGATCTTCTGGATCATAAAAGCCTCAAATATTTCTTCACTCAAAAGGAACTCGACATGCGACAACGGCGTTGGCTTGAGCTGTTGAAAGATTATGATCGTACCATCGATACCATCACGGAAAAGCGAGCGTGGTAGGCGGCGCGTTGAGTAGAAAATCATATCACAATCTGAGTGCGATATTATCGTCCTGAAAGGCCCATTTGTGTGACTTGCAAAGGATGGAGATAGAGTTAAAGACTCGAGGGGCGCGTGTGATGATAAGCGAGTATCACTGAGTAGAGCAGGCTTTAATCGATAAAGTTAAAAAGCTGCTCAGCTACTGGACACACAGGTGATCATTATGAGGAAGAAAGTGCGAAGGTCTTATCTTAGGAAGCGAGAATCGATGAAGAAGGAATACTTGAGTCGACTCCGGACTTTGTGTTCTAACGACCACGATTTAAAGTATAATATCATGATGGGCGCCTGACACACCATTTGCAATCCATCACAGGAGTACCAAAATGTATCGTGATATTAAATCGTACATTTTTGGTGGAAGCAATATGAAGAGAGAGATAAGCGTTTGTTTATCTCGAGGTGTCTAACTTGTCAGCGAGTTAAGCGGACATCAAGTACCAAAAGGTCCATTGCAACCACTTGAAATTCGAATGGAAGTGGGAGCACATTACCATGGATTTAGTTCTGGGGTCTTCTAAGGTTTCTCGAGGCGTTGATGCGATTTGGGTCATTGTTGATAGATTGACCAAGTCTGCTCATTTCTTCTGCGTCTGAAAACTTATACACTTGAGCGTCTTGCTTTCGTATGTACATAAGCGAGATTGTAAGGCTGCATGGTATCTTAGGTATCCATAGTTTACGATCGAGACCAGATTCACTTCACGATTTTGGGTTGGTTTGCAAAAAGCTATGGGCACAGACTTACGATTTAGCTTCGGCATATCATCCTCGAGACGGACGGACGATCGGAGAGGACTATTCAAACTCTTGAAGATCTATTAAGACTACGTGTCCTTGATTTCAGGGAGTTGGGACAAGTTCTTACCATTGGTGGAGTTTTCCTACAACAACGATTATCAAGCAAGTATTGGCATGGCTCCATTCGAGCGTTGTATGGAAGAAAGTGTCGTTCTCGGTATCTCTTTGGGATGAGGTGGGTGAAACAGCGTTGTTGGGGCCGGAGTTGATGCGTATGACTACGGAAAAAGATTGAAACGATCAAAATGACGTATAAAAAAACCTCACAAAATCGACAAAAGAGTTATCTTGATCTTCATCGAAAGGGCGTGGAATTCGATATAGGAGATCGTGTGTTGTTAAGAGTTGCTCCATGGAAAGGAGTTACAAGATTTGGAAGAGAGGAAAACTTAATCCTCGATTCATCGGTCCATTTTAATCCTCGATCGAGTAGGGCGTGGCTATAGACTCGCTTTCTGCTTGAATATGTCTAAATGTTCATAACGTTTTTTCACATATCTATATTACGTAAATATGTGAAAGACCGAACCATATTATTGAGTTAGAAGCCAGGACGAAATAGCGGAAGATTTGGCGTATGAAGAGGTTCTGTTCAAATTTTGGATAAGAAGGAACATATTCTACGCTCGAGTTATACCTCAAAATCGAAGTTTTGTGGAGGAACCACGATGTTGAGAAATGACTTGGGAGTTAGAATGCGAAATGAAATCAAGGTATCCTTACCTCTTGACATACAGTCGTACCACAATTTTGAGTGAAATTTCATAAGAAGGGAGGTTGTAAGACCCCGACTTTTATAAATAAAGATGAATTTTTCTATAAATATTATTTTTGAATATTATGGAATAAATTTGATATAATGTTATAGTTGTGGGTAATATTTATAAATTTTGCAAAGTATCTGAGTTGTTATAAAATATTAGTTTGGTGGGGAATATTCTTTTTGTTAGGGAATATTAAATACTGATGGCTCAATCATTGGTGGACCCCTGGCGAAATTATTGTCGGATTGAAAAGCGACAAAAATATTTTATAAAAATAACGGCGGAGGTATTCTGAGTTAAAGCTGTTGAACTACCGGTGGTAAAAAATGCGATGTCTGGCGTGGTTGCGTAGTAGCTGCGGTATTGATTATTGATCTTTACGTGAGAAGTCACTTTCGGTATATGCTCGATTATTACTCTCGATAATTCTTTGCATCATATCTCTTATATTATTGATTCAATTATTGTCACGATATCATCATATAATATGTTATAGTATTAAATCAATAATTGAGGCGACAAGTTATAAATGATTAATAATTGTTGAAAGATTAAATATGTGTTGATGAAAAAAAAATGATTTGTGGTAAGTTTGATTATTTTATGGGGGCTCGTATGTCATCATCTAAAGTCTCTTCGTCGATAAATGGTAAGTTTGATAGTAATTACCTTAAATAATATGTATAATTACCCTTAAATCGATAGTAATTACCTTTGTCGATAGTAATTACCTTTGTCGATAGTAATTACCTTAATCGATAGTAATTACCTTGTGAATAGTATTACCTTCGTCGATAGTATTTACCTTTCGATAGTATATTACCTTTACCTTCGATATACTAATAGTAATTACCTTTACATTACAGACGTCGAACCACTTGTCGTTTCACATTCTGAGCGTCGAACCACTTGTCGTTTCACATTCTGAGTGTCGAACCACTTTTCTTTTCACATCATTAATTGATCGAGCCACTTGCCTTTTCACAGCGGCGTCTTAAGCTAGAAATCTTCTATAAATAGAGGCTGAGGCTTCATTATTTTTCACGAATTCATTCAATATAGAGAGAAAGTATAGAGAATAAGAGAGAAAGAAGAAGAGTATTTTTTTCTTACTGCTTCTTTGCGATATTCAATCTCTACCAAATGTAAGGGGTGTTATTCTTTCTTATTAATGAAGAAGCTGTTGTTATTCCATTGCTTATTATTACATTGGAATAACTTTTGTATCGTGGTTTACCTATACTTGGTGACATTCTTATTTATTACATTGGAACATCACATGCATGTGTTTTACAGGACTGGTTAAAATCTTTATTATTATTACATTGGAACATCACATGCATGTGTTTTTTACACAGGACTGGTTAAAATCTTTATTATTATTACATTGGAACATCACATGCATGTGTTTTACGGACACTGGTTAAAATCTTTATTATTACATTTGGAATATCCTATCATGTGTTTTACAGGATGCAGTTCCATCTTTATTATTACATTGGAACATCACATGCGGTGTGAATTTCACGACTGGTTCCGTTATTTATTATTACATTGGAATAACTTTTATGCATGCGATTATCGCGTGCATGGTGATTTCTTTTGTTATTCCATTCTTTATTATACCCGGTTGGTTAAAACTTTGACTTATATACTCCATGAAATTAGTGGAATATCCTTGATATTTGCGTTTCATCGATATCTTTTCATGAAAATATTCTTGATCATTCTTGAATTTTACTCTACAAAAGCGATGTATCGTGTTGATAATTTGGGCGTTAATAATTCTGGATAAAATAATTCTTGAACTTGTTTTATTGAATTCTTATATCATTGTCATCATCCTCATGTTTATATTTTTTTGAAAGTCAATACATGGCTTTGTAGTGCGTAGATGGACTTGGTATGATTATGACGAGAGAGACTATTGATTGTAATCATGGCCAGTAATATTACAAATGATGTGATAAAAATCCTCGATTAGTAGTAGTGCATTGATGGGCGATTGTTGGCATGATCATGACCATTAATGAATACACAAATATTCTTGGCGTGATGCGTGAATAATTGTGGTGCGTGATCTTAAAGAATATCCTTGGCCGTAGTGCGGGGGTGATTCGATGATGTGGAATATTTATTAAAAATTTGAGTCTCGGCTATAACGATGATGAAAAACCTTTTAAAACCTAAAAGATAGTAGACTTTATTTTCTACTTGACTCTTTTAATGGATTGCGTATTCATTGCGATTAAAGCGGTTGTCTATTGTATTTTATCGGTTTAACATTGTTGAAGACTATTGATAATTTATTACGCATTATCTTAGTCATAATATTTCTTCTTGGGCTAGTTGAGCTCACCCTTTCTTTCCTTTATTCTCTTGAGAAATGAGAATATAGGCTTGGGACGAGTCGGGAAGCAGTGATGGTCACGAAGATAGCATTAGTAGTCCTCACTATTACAAAATAGTGTGATAATAATTATAATGAGGACTCCTTTTTGAGTTTGTATAATATCTAGTAGAGCGATATTTGTATTTAAACTCACGATTTATATCGTATTATACCACGGCAGTTATGTTAATAAGTTGTATTTAAATTACATACCATGTAAGTGGCGACCCGAGATGGGTGATGTATACCTAATTTTGTACTAAATCACGCTTCTGCTCATAATCATACTAATAAATTCATCTTTTGCACTTACTACGCCAAAGATATTCATCAACTGATTCATCTTTACACTACGAAGCTAAAGATATTCAACAAATAAATCTTTGCATTCGAGCCAAAGATATTCAATCAATAATTCATCTTTTTGCACTACGAAATAAAAGATATTCAACAATGGTCTTTTGCATTACGAGCAAAAGATATTCATCAATAATTCATCTTTGCCTTACTGAATTTAAGATATTCCATAATATTCAAAAATAATATTTATAGAAAATTCATCTTTATTTATAAAAGTGAGGGTCTTACAACCTCCCTTCTTATAAAATTTAGCGCTCGAAATTAGAGGGTGCGATACACAGTAGGTCGAAGAGGTAAGGATACCTTGATTTCATTTGATTCTAACTCCCAGTCATTTCCTCGACATCGTGGTTCCTCCACAAAACTTTGACTTGAGGTATAACCTTGGAGCGTAGAATATGTTCATTCTTATCCTAAATTTGAACAGGGAACCTCTTAAATACGTCAAATCTTCCGCTATTTCGTCCGGTTCTAACTCAATAATATGGTTGGGTCTTTCATATTTACGTAACATGGATATGTGAAAAAGCGTTATGAACACGAGACATATTTGGCGGTGGCGAGTCTATAGGCCACAGTTCCTACTCGATCGAGGATTAAAAATGGATAGATGAATCGAGGATTAAGTTTTCCTCTCTTTCCAAATCTTGTAACTCCTTTCCATGGAGCAACTCTTAACAACACATGATCTCCTATATCGAATTCCGTCTTTTCGATGAATATCGACATTACTCTTTTATCGATTTTGTGAGGTTTTTATCGTTATCGGATCGTTTGAATCTTTTCCGTAATGTCGTACCAACTCCGGTCCCAACAACGTTGCTTCACCCACCTCATCGTCCAAAGATCTTTGAAAACAACACTTTCTTCCATACAACGCTTAAATGGAGCCATGCGATACTTGCGATAATCTGTTGGTGTAGGAAAACTCCACCAATGGTAAGAACTTGTCCCAACTCCCTTGAAATCAAGGACACGAGTCTTAATAGATCTTCAAGAGTTTGAATAGTCTTCTCTCCGTATACATGTGAGACCCCAGTTTTATCAATAAAGATTTAAATTTTGTCGAAATAATTTTTAATATTATGGTGTGAATTTGAGATAAATATTATAGTTGTGGGTAGTATTTAAAAATTTTGCAAAGTATGCAAGTGGTTATATTATATTCGATTGGTGGGGAATATTCGGTTTAGCGAGGAAATATTAAGTATAACAGGCTCAATCATTGGTGGACCCTACAATGAAATTATTGTCGGATTGAGAAAATGACAAAAATATTTTATTGAAATAACGTGACGGAATTTTTCTGGTTGATCTTTGTTGAACTACTCGGTAGTAAAAGAAATGCGATGTCGTGTGGTTGCATAGTAGCACACGGTATTGATTATTGATCTTATGTGAGAAGTCACTCGGTTTGATTCCATTATTGTCGATTAATAATATGAATTATTATAGCGATAATGACGTTTTGTTTTATTAAGTATTATTAGCGTAATAAAAACAAAAACATCTTTATATAAAATAGAATACTTTATTAAAGTTATTACATAAATAGAATATATTATATTTTATTATGCATAGTGTTGCATAGTGTTTTGCGTAGTGTTTTTGCATAGTATTGCATAGTGTTTGCATAGTAAAATGTTTTTATATAAATAGAATATATTATATTTTATTTAAAAGATTTTGCTTTAAATATGGATGTCAGATTAAAGTAAATCAATCTGAATAGTTCATGGATTAATTACTATGCATTCTATTTTCCTATAAATAGAAGCTCATTCCTTCATTATTTTCTTACGAATTCACCTGAAACTACAGAGAGAAATTATAGAGAGAGAGAAGCTATAGAGAGAAAATCTATAGAGAGAAGAAGAAGAGTATTACGGTACTTCACTACTTTGATATCCGATTGTCTTTTTACGGTAAGGGTATTATTTGTTGTACCTGTAAGAGTGTTATTCTTTCTTATTCATGAAGAGAACTTACATTATTCCATTCATTATTATTACATTGGAATAACTTTTGTAAAAGTGGCATACCCTATACATAACTTTGTATCTGTGGCATACCCTATACTTGGTGAAATCCTTATATTATTCCATTCTTATTTATTACATTGGAATAACTTTTGTATCTGTGAATCCCCTATACTTGGTGATCTTCTTACATTATTCCATTCTTTATTATTACATTGGAATATCTTGTGCATGTGTTTTTTTTACACCGGACACAGTTCCATTATTTATTATTCCGCATTTATTATTACATTGGAATATTACATACGTGTGTTTTACAGGACTGAATTCCCATTGTTTATTATTCAAGCATTTATTATTACATTGGATCATCACATCGGTTGTGAATTTCACGACCTGGTTCCGTTATTATTATTACATTGGAATAACTTTGTCTACATCTGAAATCTGCATGCGTGGTGATTTCTTTTGTTATTCCATTCTTTATTATACCCAGTTGGTTAAAACTTTGACTTATACTCCATGAAATTAGTAGAATATCCTTGATATTTGCGTTTCATCGATATCTTTTCATGGAAATATTTTTACGATCATTCTTGAATTTTACTCTACAAAAGCAGATTATCTTGTTGACAATTTGGGCGTTAATAATTCTGGATAAAATAATTCTTGAACTTGTTTTATTGAATTATTATGTCATTGTCATCATCCTCATGATATATTATGTTATCTTTGGCTTACGTGCGTAGATGAACTTAGTATGATTATGACCGAGGATCATTCGGTATAATCATGGCTTGTTATAAATGATGTGATAAAAGTCCTCGGTGGCACATGTGCGGTGATGGATAGTTTTTGATATGATTATGACCGGGGGTGATTCGGTATAGTCATGACCATTGATAATTTGATGAAAATCCTTGGCCAGTAGTACGAGGGATGATTAGATGTTGTGGTTTATTTATTAAAGTTTGAGTCTCGGTGATAAAAATTGATGAAAACCTTTTAAAACCTAAAAGATAGTAGATTTTATTCTCTACTTGACTCTTTTAATGGATTACATATTCCATTGCAGATTAAATTGGTTTATCTATTGTATTTTATCGGTTTAACAACATTGAAGGCTAATGATAATTTATTTTGCATTATCTTAGTCATAATATTTCTTCTTGGGCTAGTTGAGCTCACCTTTCTTTCACCGTTATTCTCTTGAGAAATGAGAACATAAATTTGGGACGAGTCGGGGAGCGGAGTAATGGTCGAGAGGATAGCATTAGTAGTCCTCACTATTACGTGAAATAGTGTGATAATAGTTGTAATGAGGACTCCTTTTGAGTTTGTATAATATCTAGTAGAAAATATTTGTATTCAAACTCACGGTTTATGTCTTATTGTACCTGACAGTTAGGTTAGTAAGTTTGTATTTGAATTTATGTACCATGTAAGTGGCGACCCAAGATGGGTGGCGTATACCTAATTTTGGGCGTCGCGGTTGAATATCGAGCCATAAGTGTGAAGAGCCTAGATCCTCTCATTGGTGACTTCTGTTGATGGGGAATGCAGAACTAGGAGGGAGGGGCCTTAGTCTTTCGGTGTGGTGATAGTACCAATGTGAGGTCTTGACCTAAGTTGGTGTCGAGTCATTTAATATCGAGCTTAGGGTTATGATCCTGGTGATATGTGAGATAAGAACTAGGAGGAGGCAGGGAATTAATTAACTACCTAAATTTATTTGGTATTTAATTGGTCGGTCGAGAGTATAGGGATAATATGTGTATGTTAATTAACCCTTGTTTTGTGATGACATCCGAAAATCTTTGAGATAAGCAATGAAGCACATGAGAGTGTTGATTCATTTCGAACAAAGGTAACGACACAACAACACGCGATAATAATCATCTTTGGTGGCATGGCTATCGAAACAATGATAACCATCGTGGGGAATTATCATGCTAAGAATGGTAACCACTTGATTGGTAATCATGGCAAAGATAATAGAAGTGGAAATTGCAAGAAGAAGGTCATTTAGCTCAATTTTGTTGTGCACCAAAGTCGAGTCTAGGCGGGACGGTGGCACCAAAGGTGGATATGGACAAAACAAAGTCGTTGGTTTTAGGAAGTGCATTTTTTCATGACTTCTCAAAAGCGAAGTAAACCGAAACAAAGTTAGCACGGGTTAGTTAATTATAAATTGCGAAGTCTATACCTTATAAGATCTGGGTTCTACCTTTATTTTATCTCTCTTTGCATTTTGCGTTCAACGTTTAAATTTGACTCAGGAGAAGTTAGACTTTGACTTATTGGTTGAAACTTAGTTAGTAGGAGCCTTCATTACTATTCTACTATTTTTAATTCTTGTTTGATTTAAATAAACACTTTCACGTTACTGTCGATCTTATCTTTTGAAAATACTTGCCTTTGATGTGATTTTAGGAATCAATTGGTTAACTACTCATCATGCTTTTAAATAAGGTTGTTAGCTTTTATATTCATAACCAACTTGACTGTTGTGCGAATTCAAGTAACCAAACTACTAAAAGTCAATTATTGTCATATCAAGCCATAAGTAAAGAGCCCCCGAACCTTTCGTTGTTGACTTCCTTGTGTGGAATGCAATCAAGCGGACTTTACGTAGGCGACATCGTGAATGAAGATGGCAAGTTTATAGGTATCATTGTGAGGTGCTATCCGGGTTAAGGGATAGAAGTCACAGTTGGTATTAATGTGACGTCTTATTCAAGTCTTGGACGAGAGTAGCGATTTTGAATGATATTTCTATCATTAATAAATTTCTTGGCGTATTCTTGAAGATTTCCTAGCCTACCCTAGGCGTGAAATCAAATTTTGTATTGACCCAAAGAAAAACCCATTTCTTAAACCCTCAAATATTTCTTAACTAAAAAGGATCATTTATGAGGATTATAATGAAAGTCATAATAAAAGCATTGGACTAATGAAAATCATGGGTATATGAAGTATTAGTAAGTGTTATGATGAGTTATGTTGGTTATTATGTGAAAACATGAAAGTTTCTTAGAAATCACAAAGAGTTGAAAATCAGATTTTGGTGAAAAACGTAACATGAAATTCAATTGACCATATCTCCTATTATATTTTGAATTTTTGAATGTGGTCAAGTCCTAGAGTTAGATCTATGAGTTACCTAACTAATCCAAGTGGAATTACTGGAAAAGGTGTTGTAGATTTTTGTGTGGACTGATTTTAGCAAAGGAGTGCAAAACTGCAAAAACCGAAAAAAGCTTCTGCCATGATTTTAGAGGGGCTGTTTCGGCCACTTAAATTATGAGAAAAATTCTGGCCTTTTGGGACATGAAAGTATATGGTATAAAAGTACCTCCTGTCCAAAAATGAGCTCATTACGACTTAAAATGAGCAAGTTATGACTATTTCAATATTTAGGTTTTCCGATGAAAAAAGCGCTATAACCGGAGTTCTATAACTCAGATGACCATGAAATTTAAACTAGAAGCTCACGTTAACATGTGTAAGGTCCTGCCAAGATTTGGGAATTTTGGAGTTAAACTTGAGGTAGCTAATTTCTTAAGAAATTAATTAGAAATTGATTTTTGAAAAATAGTAAATGAATTTTAAAAATTCCGAGAAAAATATATTTTCATCATGGGACTATATTATGCTAAATCCCAGAAAAGAAATATTTTTGGGACTGATTTGGTATTTTTCATGAAAATAGTTTAATTCTGAACATATGAGTTAAATATGTTATGTGAAGTAACAAAAGTTGAAAATAGGATTTTATGGCTAGAGAATCCTATATAGAGTATATATGCATATTTTTGAGAGATTTGATAATTGGTGATGATATCTTATGAGTATGGCATTTTGAATGATTAAATGCATTATATGGTAAAAGCGTAAACAATTAAGATAAATTGTTTATAAATTTAAGAAGTGATTAAAATATTGTTATAATATTAATGATATTAGATTATGAGATTATTAAGTGATTGATAACATGGGGATATTCTTGAATCTGGATAAATTATATTATAAATGTTTAATATTTATCCTTTATCTCATTTGATTGATTCTTTATATCATTATCCTCATGCTTATATTATGTTGAAAAGTCATCTACGTGGCTCATAGTGCATAGATGGACTTGGTATGATTATGACCGAGGGATTGTTGGGTATAATCATAACTTAGTAATTGAAAACACAATTATCTTTGGTAGTAGTGCATGGATAATTTGTGGTCGTGATACTAATGAATACACAATTATCTTTGGTGTCGTAGTCGTGGATAATTTGTGGTCGTGATATTAATGAATACACAATTATCTTTGGTAGTAGTGCATGGATAATTTGTGGTCGTGATACTAATGAATACACAATTATCTTTGGTAGTAGTGCGTGCTGGATAATTTGTGGTCGTGATCTTAATGAATACACAATTATCTTTGGTAGTAGTGCATGGATAATTTGTGATCGTGATACTAATGAATACACAATTATCTTTGGTAGTAGTGCATGGATAATTTGTGGTCGTGATACTAATGAATACACGATTATCTTTGGTAGTAGTGCATGGATAATTAATTGGTCGTGATACTAATGAATATCCTTGGCACGTAGTGCGGGGATGATTCGATGATATGGATTAATTATTGAAATGAGTCTCGTGATGAAATATTAATTCATGGATGTGGTAAAAATCATCTTTGGTAGTAGTGCATTGATAGACTTGGTATGATTATGACCAAGGATTATTCGGTATAATCATGGTAGTAATTGAAAACACGAATATCCTTGGCTAGTAGTGCATGGATAATTAATGGTTGGTCGTGATACTTATTAATTTGAGTCTCGGCATTATTGGTTTCTGATTGTATACCTTTGGCACAGTGCAAAGATGAATTGTTAATGAATATCTTTGGTAGGATTGCGAAGATGAATTTAATATTTTTAACGATAAAGGTATTCAAGGTATCCTCACCTCTTTATCATACCAGTGCGTACCCTAATTTCGGAGGAAATTCCATAAGGAGGGAGATTGTGAGACCCAGATTTTATCAATAAAGATTTAAATTTTGTCGAAATAATTTTTAATATTATGGTGTGAATTTGAGATAAATATTATAGTTGTGGGTAGTATTTATAAATTTTGCAAAGTATGCAGTGGTTATATTATATTCGATTGGTGGGGAATATTCGGTTTAGCGAGGAATATTAGTCTAACGGCTCAATCATTGGTGGACCCCACAATGAATTATTGTCGGATTGAGAAAACGACAAAAATATTTTATTGAAATAACGGCGGAAGTTTTACCGTTGATCTTGTTGAACTACTTTCGGTAGTAAAAGTACGATGTCGTGTTGTTGCATAGTA
This sequence comes from Panax quinquefolius, assembly GCA_020205615.1. Lineage (NCBI taxonomy): Eukaryota > Viridiplantae > Streptophyta > Magnoliopsida > Apiales > Araliaceae > Panax > Panax quinquefolius. The sequence continues at coordinate 126,500,989 of CM035164.1, read as the reverse complement.
GCACGGTATTGATTATGATGATGCTTATGTGAGAAGTCACTCGGTTTGATTCCATTATTGTCGATTAATAATATGAATTATTATAGCGATAATGACGTTTTGTTTTATTAAGTATTATTAGCGTAATAAAATGAAACATCTTTTATATAAAATGAATACTTTATTAAAGTTATTACATAAATAGAATATATTATATTTTATTATGCATAGTGTTGCATAGTGTTTTTTTGCATAGTGTTTTGCATAGTATTGCATAGTGTTTGCATAGTAAAATGTTTTTATATAAATAGAATATATTATATTTTATTTAAAAGATTTTGCTTTAAATATGGACCGTCAGTTAAAGTAAATCAATCTGGACCGATTCATGGATTAATTACTATGCATTCTATTTTCCTATAAATAGAAGCTCATTCCTTCATTATTTTCTTACGAATTCAACTTGAAACTACAGAGAGAAATTATAGAGAGAAGCTATAGAGAGAAAATCTATAGAGAGAAGAAGAAGAAGAGTATTACGGTACTTCACTACTTTGATATCCAATGTCTTTTACGGTAAGGGGTATTATTTGTGTACGTAAAGGGTGTTATTCTTTCTTATTCATGAAGAGAACTTACATTATTCCATTCATTATTATTACATTGGAATAACTTTGTAAAAGTGGCATACCCTATACATAACTTTGTGTCTGCGTGGCGTACCCTATACTTGGTGAAATCCTTATATTATTCCATTCTTATTTATTACATTGGAATAACTTTTGTATCTGTGAATCCCTATACTTGGTGATCTTCTTACATTATTCCATTCTTTATCATTACATTGGAATATCACATCTATGTGTTTTACAGGACACAGTTCCATTGTTTATTATTCCGCATTTATTATTACATTTGGAATATCACATGCATGTGTTTTTTACTTTGGACTGGTTCCATTATTTATTATTCAGCATTTATTATTACATTGGATCATCACATGCGATTGTGAATTTCACGACACAGTTCCGTTATTATTATTCTCATTGGAATAACTTTTCTATCATCTGCAATCTGCATGCATGGTGATTTCTTTTGTTATTCCATTCTTTATTATACCCAGTTGGTTAAAACTTTGACTTCTATACTCCATGAAATTTGTAGAATATCCTTGATATTTGTGTTTCATCCAGTATCTTTTCATGGAAATATTCTTCTGATCATTCTTGAATTTTACTCTACAAAACAGTATCTTGTTGACAATTTGGACGTTATTAATTCCTAGATAAAATAATTCTTGAACTTGTTTTATTGAATTATTATGTCATTGTCATCATCCTCATGATATATTATGTTATCTTTGGCTTACGTGCATAGATGAACTTAGTATGATTATGACCAGGGATCATTCGGTATAATCATGGCTTGTTATAAATGATGTGATAAAAGTCCTCGATGGGCACATAATGCGTTGATGGATAGTTTTTGGTATGATTATGACCGGGGGTGATTCGGTATAGTCATGACCATTGATAATTTGATGAAAATCCTTGGCCGTAGTACGGGGATGATTAGATGTGGTGGTTTTATTTATTAAGTTGAGTCTCGTGATAAAAATTGATGAAAACCTTTTAAAACCTAAAAGATAGTAGATTTTATTCTCTACTTGACTCTTTTAATGGATTGCATATTCATTGCTTGCAGATTAAATTGGTTGTCTATTGTATTTTATCGGTTTAACAACATTGAAGGCTAATGATAATTTATTTTGCATTATCTTAGTCATAATATTTCTTCTTTGGGCTAGTTGAGCTCACCTTTCTTTCACTTTATTCTCTTGAGGAAATGAGAACATAGGTTTGGGAGACGAGTCGGGAGCGGAGTAATGGTCCGAGAGGATAGCATTAGTAGTCCTCACTATTACGTGAAATAGTGTGATAATAGTTGTAATGAGGACTCCTTTTGAGTTTGTATAATATCTAGTAGAAAATATTTGTATTCAAACTCACGCTTATGTCGTATTATACCCACGCAGTTAGGTTAGTAAATGTATTTGAATTTATACCACCATGTAAGTGGCGACCCAAGATGGGTGGCGTATACTAATTTTAGGGGCGTCACACTATCCGTCCGTCTGAGGATGATATGCCGAAACTAAATCGTAAGTCTGTGCCCATAGCTTTTTTGCAAACCTAACCCAAAATCGTGAAGTGAATCTTGGGTCTCGATCGAAAACTTTGGATACCGGCATACCATGCGATCTTACAATCTCGTTTATGTACATACGAAGCAAGACGTTCAAGTGTATAAGTTTCGTGTCGGTAAGAAATGAGTAGACTTGGTCAATCTATCAACAATGACCCAAATCGCATCAATGCCTTGAGAAACCTTAGGAAGGCCGTGAAGAAATCCATGGTAATGTGCTCCCACTTCCATTTTGGAATTTCAAGTGGTTCTGAATGGACCTTTTGGTACTTGATGTTCTGCTTTAACTTCGTTGACAAGTTAGACACCTTGAGATAAACAAAGCTATCTCTCTCTCTTCATATTGCTCCACCAAAATGTATATTTAATATCACGATACATTTTGGTACTCCCCTGTGATGGATTGCAAATGGTGTGTTGTGCGCCTCCATCATGATATTATACTTCAAATCGTGGTCGTTAGAAACACAAAGTCTAGAGTTGACTCGAAGTATTCCTTCTTCATCGATTCTTGCTTCCTACATAGCTTTTTCTTGCACTTTCTTCCTCATCGCGCATCAATTTCGGTCCAGTAGCTTGGCGACTTTAACTTTATCGATTAAAGTCGGTTCTACTCGTATACTCGCTATCATCACATGCGTCCACTCGAGTATTTAACTCTATCTCCATCCTTTGCAAGTTACACAAAATGGGCCTTTATTTGACAATAACGCACTCGTACTTGCGTATGATCTTCTACTCAATGCGTCCGCTACCACGCTCGCTTTTCCGGGATGGTATTGGATGGTATGATCATAATCTTTCATCAGCCTCAAACCAACGTTGTTGTCGCATGTTAAGTTCCTTTTGAGTGAAGAAATATTTGAGGCTTTTATGATCCGTAAAGATCTCCACTTTCTCCCCATACAAGTAATGCCTCCAAATTTTAAGTGCTGAGACAATAAATTTGCCAACTCTAGATCATGAGTAGGATAATTCCTCTCATATTCTTTGAGTTGTCGCGAGGCATATCTATAACTTTTCCATGTTGCATGAGAACACATCCCAACCCTTTGCTCCGAAGCATCATCAGAGATGACAAATCCTCCGAGCCGGATGGTATTGTCGAGCAGGTGCTAAAATAAGTCTCCTCTTGAGTTCTTGAAAACTCTTCTCACATTCTTCGCTCAATCAACTTTGTATCTTTTCGAGTCAAATTGGGTCGATAGAGTAGCGATTCGAAAATCCTTCCACGAATCTCCGATAATAACCAATTAAACCGAGAAAGCTACGTCTTGATCATTTGATTTAGGTTGTTCCCACTTTGAATAGCTTCAATCTTTCTTTGGGATTCAATCGATATTCCATGACTTGATACCACGTGCCCAAGGAATGCTACTTCTTCACCGAACTCGCATTTCTTCAACTTGGCATAAAGCTTATATTCACGAAGCTTTTGGAGTGTCGACCTCAAGTGTTGCTTTCATGATCTTCACGGCTTTTGGAATAAATAAGGATGTCATCAATAAAGACGACCACAAAATGATCTAAATATTCCTTGAATACTCGGTTCATCATATCCATGAAGGCGAAGAGCATTAGTCAATCCAAAGGATATGACTAGGAATTCATAATGTCCGTCTTCGGAGTTCGAAAGCCGTCTTTGGAATGTCGTGATTCTAATCTTCAATTGGTGATATCCTAATGAAGATCAATCTTTGAAAAGAATTTGGCTCCTTGCGAATCGGTCAAACAGTCATCAATACGTGGAAATGGATACCTATTTTTGATGGTGACATGATTCAACTCCCGATAATCAATACAAAGTCGCATACTCCCATCTTTCTTCTTCACGAATAGAACAGGGCACCCCAAGGAGAAGTACTAGGACGAATAAAGCCAATGTCTAACAATTCCTGCATTTGGGTCTTTAACTCCACGAAGTTCAATAGAGCCATTCGATATGGGGCTTTGGAAATAGGTTTTGTCTGCAAGGTTCAAGGTCGATACAAAATTCAATTTCACGCTCTGGGGTAGGCAGGAAGTTCTTCTGGAATACGTCGAAAAATTTATTAACAATAGAAATATCGTTCAAAACCCGGCGTATTTTGTTTAAATCGTGACATGAGCTAAGAAAGCTTGACATCCATTTTTCAATAAACGAATAGCTTTATGGCTTAAGATGACCGTGATTGATTTTAATGGTTTGGTCGTTTGAATTAGCATAATAGGTTGATTAGGAATATGAAAGCTAACAACCTTACGAAAATAATTAATTTTTGCATGATAAGTAGTTAACCAATCAATCCTAGAATCACATCAAATGCAAGTATTTTTAATGAAATAAGATCGACAGTAATGTGAGGTACCGATTTGAACCAAACAAGACTTATAAACAAATGGATGTAATGAAGGTTTCTCCCAACGGAGTTTCCACAGATAAGTCAAAGTCTAATTTCTCCTGAGTCAAATTTAATCGATGGCGCAAGTAGGAGAAATAAAAGAATGGGTAGAACCCCAGATCAAATAAAGTATAGACTTCATTAGAGTTTATGATAAGCTTACCCGTGATGACCTCATTCGGGTTCCTTTTCTCTCTGGGAGGTCACAACAAACGCCTCCTCTTGACTACTGGGTTTGACTTTTTTCCGACTACCTTTGGTGCCTCCATCCTAGTTGAATTTGTCTTGATGGCACAAAATCGAGCTAAAGTGACCTTCTCTTCCACAATTATAACATGCTTTGGACGGCATGGCGCAGTTCGGACTGATGTGTCCCTCTCCTCCACATTTGAAGCATATGATAGGTGGTCTTTCTCCTTCCTTAACAACGGTCTTTGAGTCTTGACGTCTTTCCATCATTGTTGAATCTCCTTTTCTTAAAATGTCCATTCTTATTGTTTTGACCACGATTACCACCGGAAGTGGTTACCATATCTCGCCCTTTATTGATTCCTCCACGCTTGTTGTCACCGCTTGATGACTACTCTCTCACCGGTATTATAATTTTGCTCACGCTTCTTTCTTTTTAGTTACGTTGACTCGTTATCGCGCTCCACTAATCGAGCCCTATTTACAACATCTCAATACAAACACGGTTTATGAGAAATAAGATGTTGACGTATCTCGACTTCAAACCTCTTAAAAACATTCGCGCCATTCTCTCTTCATTATCCACCAAGTGGGACGATGAACCGTGATAACTCCGCAAATTTTGCCTCGTATTGCGACACACGGTCATATTGTTTTATTCCAACTTGATAAACTCCACCTCCTTCATGTGACGAATACTTTCGGAGAAAGTATTTGTCGTTGAATGCAACTCTGGAACTTCTCCCAAGATATCTTCATCAATGAGGTTGAGTAAGTTTCTACCGATTCCCACCAATGTCCTCTCCGCCAGCAACATAAAAGGTGGCAAAGGAACCTTTGCTCCTCGGAGCATCCAAGACATCAAATATCTTGGTAATCTGCTTTATCCATGCTTCCGCCGAAGTGGTTTTGGCTCTCCCTTAAACTCCGGTGGTCCCAGCTCCTTGAATTGTTTAGCGGTGACCGCCTCGAGAGTTTTCCGTGTTTCCACCTACGTTTTGGACGAGAGTCGCCTCTGCTTTCTTTGTTGCATAAATTGCATAAAGCCTCTGAACATTTGATCATTCATCATTTGGTCGGTGTTGTTATTTGCATGAGGATTGTGCGCCTTCGATGCACATTATCCCGATTATTGATATGTGGTGAATCAACGATCGCTTTGTGCTCCATTCTTATTCTCAACATTCTCGGATGTCATTTTCAGATCATCGCCACAAAATAAAAGGTTAATTGACATGTAACAAATTATCCCTATATTACGACCGACCAATAAAATAGCACATAAACTTAGGTAGGTCATACTAATGGCGAAGGTATTCCCCGCCTCTCCCTCCTAGTACTATTCTCACATCTTAGCCAGGATCATATCCTCTAAGCTCGATACTAAATCGTGACGCGCCCCAAAATTAGGTATACATCACCCATCTTGGGAAGTCGATACATAATACTGTAATTTAAATACAACTTACTAATATAACTGTCGTATAATACTGACATAAACTGTGAGTTTGAATACAAATATTGTCTACTAGATATTATACAAACTCAAAAGGAGTCCTCATTACAATTATTATCACACTATTTCATAGAATAGTGAGGACTACTAATGCTATCCTCTCGGACCATTACTCTGCTCCCAGACTAAATCCCAATTTATATTCTCATTTCACAAGAGAACAAAGGAAAGAAAGGGTGAGCTCAACTAGCTCAAGAAGAAATATTATGACTAAGATAATGCGAAATAAATTATCATTAGCCTCACAAATGATGTTAAACCGATAAAATATAATGAACATCAAGTTTAACTACAACGGAACCAACAATCTATTAAAAGAGTCAAGTAGAAAATAAAATCTACTATCTTTTATGATTTAAAAGGTTTTTCATCACTGTTATAGCTGAGACTCAGCTTTAATAAATATTCCACATCATCGAATCACCCCCGCACTACTGGCCGAGGATATTCTTTAGTATCATGACCACAATTATTCATGCTGCTACGGGCGAAGAATAGTTGTGTATTCATTAATGGTCATGATCATGCCAACAATCGTCCATCAATGCACTACTACCAATCGAGGATTTTTACCACATCATTTGTAACATTACGGTCATGATTACAATCAATAGTCTCTCGTCATAATCATACCAAGTCCATCTACGCACTACGAGCCACGATGACTTTCAATATAATAGAGACTCTTAGATGATGACATATGGCCCCCATAAAATAATCAAACTTACCACAAACGCCCTCTATAATAACTCTTTATATACATCAAGGATTGAATAAATATTACCACAAATCATTTTATTTTTAATCAACACATTTTAATCTTTCAACAATTATTAATCATTTATAACTTGTCGTTTCAATTAATAATATAACATATTATACAGATGATCTTGACAATAATTGAATCAATAATATAAGAGATATGATCAAAGAATTCTCGTAGCAATAATTGAGTATAGCTAAGTGACTTCTCGTAAAACATCAATAATCAATACCGCAGTGTACTTATACAACCACGCCAGACATTCGTATTCTTTTACCACCGGGTAGTTCAACAGTTTTAACGGTAACACCTCCGTAGTTATTTTTATAGAAAGATAATTTTGTCATTTTCTAACTACGACAATACTTCCGTTGTGGGGTCCACCAATGATTGAGCCGTCGTACAAATATTCCCCCAACAAAAAGAATATTCCCCGACCAAACGAATATTTTATAACAACTTGATTACTTTGTAAAATTTATAAATATTACCCACAACTATAACATTATATCAAATTTATTCCATAATATTCAAAAATAATATTTATAGAAAATTCATCTTTATTTATAAAAGTGGGGTCTTACAACCTCCCTTCTTATGAAATTTCGCCTCGAAATTAGAATGTACGACTGGTATGTCGAAGAGGTAAGGATACCTTGATTTCATTTCGATTCTAACTCCCAAGTCATTTCCTCAACATCGTGGTTCCTCCACAAAACTTTGACTTGAGGTATAACCTTGGAGCGTAGAATATGTTCCTTCTTATCCAAAATTTGAACAGGAACCTCTTCATACGTCAAATCTTCACTTATTTCGTCCTGGTTCTAACTCAATAATATGGTTCGGTCTTTCACATATTTACGTAACATGGATATGTGAAAAACATTATGAACACGAGACATATTTGGTGGTAAAAGCGAGTCTATAGGCCACAGCTTCTACTCGATCGAGGATTAAAAATGGACCGATGAATCGAGGATTAATTTTTCCTCTCTTTCCAAATCTTGTAACTCCTTTCCATGGAGCAACTCTTAACAACACATGATCTCCTATATCGAATTCCACGTCCTTTCGATGAAGATCAAGATAACTCTTTTATCGATTTTGTGAGGTTTTTATACGTTGTCGGATCGTTTGAATCTTTTCCGTAGTCATACGTACCAACTCCGGTCCCAACAACGTTGCTTCACCCACCTCATCCCAAAGATATCTTTGGAGAACAACACTTTTTCCATACAACGCTTCAAATGGAGCCATGCCAATACTTGCTTGATAAGCTGTTGTTGTAGGAAAACTCCACCAATGGTAAGAACTTGTCCCAACTCCCTTGAAATCAAGGACACGAGTCTTAATAGATCTTCAAGAGTTTGAATAGTCCTCTCCGATCGTCCGTCCGTCGAGGATGATATCTTAGAGCTAAATCGTGAAGTCTGTGCCCATAGCTTTTTGCAAACTAACCCAAAATCGTGAAGTGAATCTTGGGTCTCGATCGAAACAATGGATACCCCAGCGTACCATGCGGTCTTACAATCTCGTTTATGTACATCGAGCAAGACGTTCAAGTGTATAAGTTTCTCGATTCGAAGAAATGAAGCGGACTTGGTCAATCTATCAACAATGACCCAAATCGCATCAATGCCTTGAGAAACCTTAGGAAGACCGTGCTAAAAATCCATGGTAATGTGCTCCCACTTCCATTCGGAATTGCAAGTGGTTGCAATGGACCTTTTGGTACTTGATGCTCCGCTTTAACTCGTTGACAAGTTAGACACCTTGAGATAAATAAATTTATCTCTCTCTTCATATTGCTCCACCAAAATGTATGGCCGAATATCATGATACATTTTGGTACTCCCGAGATGGATTGCAAAAGGTGTGTTGTGTGCCTCCATCATGATATTATACTTTAAATCGTGGTCGTTAGGAACACAAGTCCGGAGTTGACTCAAGTATTCCTTCTTCATCGATTCTTGCTTCCTGCATAGCACCTTCTTGCACTTTCTTCCTCATACGCATCACCTCCAGTGCCGTAGCTTGGCGACTTTAACTTTATCGATTAAAGTCGGTTCTCTTTCAGATACTCGCTATCATCACATGCGTCCACAGAGTCTTTAACTCTATCTCCATCCTTTGCAAGTTACACAAAATGGGCCTTTGTGTTGACAATAACGCACTCAGATTTCTTGCATATGATCTTCTACTCAATGCGTCGCCTACCACGTTCGCTTTTCTGGATGGTATTGGATGGTATGATCATAATCTTTCAATAGCTTCAAGCCAACGTCGTTGTCGCATGTTAAGTTCCTTTTGAGTGAAGAAATATTTGAGGCTTTTATGATCAGTAAAGATCTCCACTTTCTCCCCATACAAGTAATGCCTCCAAATTTTAAGTGCAAAGACAACAGATGCCAACTCTAGATCATGAGTAGGATAATTCCTCTCATATTCTTTGAGTTGTCGCGAGGCATAGGCTATAACTTTTCCATGTTGCATGAGAACACATCCCAACCCTTTTGCTTCAAGCATCACTTGTAGATGACAAATCCTCCGAGCCGGATGGTATTATCGAGCGAGTCTTTGAAATAAGTCTCCTCTTGAGTTCTTGAAAACTCTTCTCATATTCTTCGCTCCAACCGAACTTTTGTATCTTTTTTCGAGTCATCCGAAGTCAATGGAGTAGCGATTCGAGAAAATCCTTCCACGAATCTCCGATAATAACCAAATTAAACCGAGAAAGCTACGTCTTGATCCATCGATTTAGGTTGTTCCCTTTGAATAGCTTCAATCTTTCTTTGGGTCAACCGATATTCCATGACTTGATACCACGTGCCCAAGGAATGCTACTTCTTCAAGCGAACTCGCATTTCTTCAACTTGGCATAAAGCTTATATTCACGAAGCTTTTGGAGTGTCGACCTCAAGTGTTGCTCATGATCTTCACGGCTTTTGGAATAAATAAGGATGTCATCAATAAAGACGACCACAAAGTGATCTAAATATTCCTTGAATACTCGGTTCATCATATCCATGAAGCGGCGAGGAGCATTAGTCAATCCAAAGGACATGACTAAGAATTCATAATGCCCGTCTTAGGGATTCTGAAAGTCGTCTTTGGAATGTCGGCAGATTCTAATCTTCAATTGGTGATATCCTAACGTAAGATCAATCATTGAAAAAATTGGCTCCTTGCAATGGTCAAACAGTCATCATTACGTGGCAATGGATACCTATTTTTTGATGGTGACATGATTCAACTCCGATAATCAATACAAAAATCGCATACTCCCATCTTTCTTCTTCACGAATAGAGCAGGAGCACCCCAAGGAGAAGTACTAGAGGACGAATAAAGCCAATGTCTAACAATTCCTGCGGTTGGGTCTTTAACTCCACGAAGTTCATAAGAGCCATTCGATATGGGGCTTTAGAAATAGGTTTTGTCTTCGGGTTCAAGGTCGATACAAAATTCAATTTCACGCTTTGGGGTAGGCAGAAGTTCTTCTGAATACGTCGGAAAAATTATTAACAATAGAAATATCGTTCAAAAGCGGCGTATTTTTGTTTAAATCATGACATGAGCTAAGAAAGCTTGACATCCGCTTTTTCATAAACGAATAGCTTTATGGCTTGAGATGACCGTGATTGATTTTAATGGTTTGGTCGTTTGAATTCGCATAATAGGTTGATTAGGAATATGAAAGCTAACAACCTTACGAAAACAATTAATTTTTGCATGATAAGTAGTTAACCAATTGGAATTTCCATTCCCAGGTCATCTAGAAAGTTGAAAAAAAGAGTAATAGACCAATCACACACAAAATAAAGACATTTTTATACACAAAACCTTATAATTTGAATTAGCTTCAAAGTTAGACCGTAAGACCCCAACTTTTATAAATAAAGATGAATTTTTTATAAATATTATGGAATAAATTTGATATAATGTTATAGTTGTGGGTAATATTTATAAATTTTGCAAAGTAAGCAAGTTGTTATAAAATATTCGTTTGGTCGGGGAATATTCTTTTTGTCGGGAATATTCGTATGCGACGGCTCAATCATTAGTGGACCCCTACAACGAAAAGTATTGTCGTAGTTAAAAAGCGACAAAATTATTTTTCTATAAAAAATAACTACAGAGGTGTTAAGTCAAACCGTTGAACTACCCTAGTAGTAAAAGTACGATGTCTGGCGTAGTTGTATAGTAGCACGATATTGATTATTGATGCTTACGAGAGAAGTCACTCGGTATGCTCAATTATTACTTTCGATGGTTGGTGCATCATATCTCTTATATTATTGATTCAATTATTGTCACAAAGATCATCATCGTATAATATGTTATAGTATTAAATTATTAATTGAGGCGACAAGTTATAAATGATTAATAATTGTTGAAAGATTAAATATGTGTTGATTAAAAATAAAATGATTTGTGGTAATATTTATTCAATCCTTGATGTATATAAAGAGTCTGTTATGAGACGTTTGTGGTAAGTTTGACTATTTTATGGGGGGCCATATGTCATCATCTAAGAGTCCCTTCACATCGATAGTAATTACCTTTGTGAATAGTAATTCCTTTGTGAATAGTAATTACCTTCGTCATAGTATTTACCTTCAAATCGATAGTATTTACCTTTGTAGTAATTACCTTTGTGAATAGTAATTACCTTCGTCAATAGTATTTACCTTCGTCAATAGTAATTACCTTCAATCGATAGTAATTACCTTCACAAGTAATTACCCTTCCGCAAATAGTTGTTGTCCCTTCAATATTACCAAGAGTTAACTGCCTCTTGATTCCAAGGGTTAATTACCCTTTCATGAATAGTAGTTGTCTCTTCAATATTACCAAGAGTCATTTTGACCCTTCGTTAAGACCAAGAGCCACCCTCGGTTTTTCTATAAATAGAAAGCTCATTCCTTCATTATTTCTTACTAATTCACTTTGAACTCGAGAGAGAGAAACTATAGAGAGAAAGAAAGAAAAGTATTTTGCTACTTCACTTTTCCAATATTCAAATTTCTTAAAGGTAGGAAATATTATTTGTTGTACTCGTAAGGGGGTGTTATTTTTTTATTCATGAAGAGAACTTCATTATTCCATTCTTTATTATTACATTGGAATAACTTTGTAAAAGTGGCATACCCTATACATGACCACAGTATATGCGGAATACCCTATACTTGGTGAAATCCTTATATTATTCCATTCTTATTTATTCTGTTGGAATAACTTTTGTATATCTGAATCCCCTATACTTGGTGACATTCTTCTATTATTTTATTATTCCGTTGAAACATCCTCGTCATGCATGCTTTCTGCCAGGACTGGTCTCGTCTTTATTATTATTCTGTCTTTATTATTCTATTGGAATATCCTCATGCTGCTGTGTTTTACATCGGACCGGGTTCCGCTTTTATTATTCTCATATTTATTATTCTCGTGAATAACTTTTATACATCTAAATCACCGCATGCATGGTGATTTCTTTTGTTATTTCATTCGCTATTATACTCAAATTGGTTAAAATTTTGACTTATACTCCATGAATTTAGTGGAATATCCTTGATATTTGTGCTTCATCCAATATTTTTAATGAAAATATTTTTCCGAGCATTCTTGAATTTTACTCTACAAAGCAGTATCATGTTGACAATTTGGACGTTATTAGTTCCTGAATAAATTAATTCGTGAACTTGTTTTATTGAATTATTATGTCATTGTCATCATCTTCATTTATATTATGTTATCTTTGGCTTACGTGCATAGATGAACTTAGTATGATTATGACCAGGGATCATTCGGTATAATCATGGCTTGATATAAATGATGTGACAAAAGTCCTCGATGACACATAATGCGATTGATGGATAGTTTTGGTATGATTATGACCGGGGTGATTCGATATAGTCATGACCATTGATAATTTGATGAAAATCCTTGGCCAGTGATGCGGGGATGATTAGATATTGTGGTTTATTCATTAAACCTGAATCTTAGTGATAAAATTTGATGAAAACCTTTTAAAACCTAAAAGATAGTAGACTTTATTTTCTACTTGACTCTTTTAATGGATTGATATTCCACCGAGCTTAAACCGGTTGTCTATTGTATTTTATCGGTTTAACATTGTTGAAGACTATTGATAATTTATTCGCATTATCTTAGTTATAATATTTCTTCTTTGGGCTAGTTGAGCTCACCCTTTCTTTCACCGTTCTCTTGAGGAAATGAGAATATAAATTTGGGATGAGTCGGGGAAAAGAGTGATGGTCCCAAGATAGCATTAGTAGTCCTCACTATTACATTAAATAGTGTGACAATAAATGTAATGAGGACTCCTTGAGTATGGATATTGTCTAAATAACAATATTCCTATTAGAACTCTCGCTTATGTATTGTCGTATGTTACACCTACGTATGTATAATTAAGTTTGTATTTGAATTTATGTACCATGTAAGTGGCGACCCAAGATGGGTGACGTATACCTAATTTTGGGGCGTCACAAATGGTATCGAGCTTAGGGATATGATCCACTGCTAAGATCTTGAGATAAGAACTAGGAGGGAAGAGATGGGGAATTCCTTCGCTAGTATGACCTACCTAAGTTTATTTGTTATTTAATTGGTCTCACGAGTATAGGATAATATTTGATATATTAATTAACCTCATGTGTTGCGGCGGTGTTTGAAATGGCAAATTGAAAATATTCACAATGGAGTGAATGTGACCGTTGTGACACCTTTAATCACTAATCGGAGTTAATGCGATTATCGACGAAGAACAAATTAGAGATATCCACGTAGTGAATGAAGGACTAATTGTTGCACCCGAGCTAGTTGCAGAGGTAGCAAATTGAGAGTGAGGAAGAAGAGGAAGAAGAGGAGAAGAGGAACTGAGGAAAATTGGTTAGAAGAAATTTATGATCAAAACTTAGAATTACAAAATCGTGTTCGTGTGAGCTAGAAGAACAGTTGAAGAACGACAAGCGGTCGTGGAACAAAGGGATACAACAATTCAAAATTGGGTTACCCGATATGCGATGCTCGAACAAAATCACGCTTTGGCGAGGTGTAAGATATTAAAGTTGGAATCGAGAATTTAAAAATCAAAGATCACCGAAAGAAGAAACAATCGAACGAAGGAGAATAGACGATGCATGGGTAAAAAGTTTGCACAACGCATTGATAGTGTAGAAAAGACGTCCGATCCAATAAAGCCAAAATAGATGAAATGGACTTTGCTTTTTGACACAGAATTGGGAGAACCCAACATCGAATTCGAATTACCACATGCGTAGCGGTCAACCCAAATTCGATATGGATCGGAGAATAATGATTCAAATCATGGATCGAGAATGTGAAGAAGCACTTAAGGGTGGAATGTACCCTATAGTAAAGTCAAACTTTCGGTAATTTAAGCGAGGCGTTTATTTAGAAACCCCGAACGAAGTTATTACGGGTAAATTAATTATAAATTATTGCATAAGTCTATACTTTATTCAATACAAGTTCTACCCACTCTTTTATTCTACCTAGTTGTGTTCAATGTTTAAATTTGACTCCGGAAAAATTAGACTTTGATTTATCTATTGAAACTTCGTTGGGAGAAACCTTCGTTACCTCCACTGTTTATTAATCTTGTTGTTTCAAATAAACACTTTCACGATCTTATCTCTTTGAAAATACTTGTCTTTGAGGTAATTTTTGAAAACGATTGATTAACTACTTATTATTCTTTTTGTAAGGTTGTTAGCTTTCATATTCCTAACCAACCTGTTATACGAATTCAAAGTAACCAAACCCTAAAGTTAATCACTGTTATATTAAGCCATAAGTAAAGAGCCTCGATCCTTTCGTTGTTGACTTCCTTGTGTGGAATGCACCGAAGCCATACTTTCTGTAGGCGACGTTGTGAATGACGATGACAAGTTGATAGGTATCATTGTGAGGTGCTATCTAGGTTAAAGGATAGAAGTCACAGTTGGTATCAATGTAACGTACTATCCAAGTCTTGGATAAGAGTAGCAGTTTTGAATGATATTTCTATCATTAATAAATTTCTTGACGTATTCTTGAAGATTTCATGGCCTACCCTAGAGCGTGAAATCGAATTTTGTATTGACCCAAAGATAAAAACCCATTTCTTAAACCTCAAATATTTCTTCAACTAAAAGGATCATTTACGAGGATTATGATGAAAGTCATAATAAAAGTATTGGACTAATGAAAATCATGGGTATATGAAGTATTAGTAAGTGTTATGATGAGTTATGTGGTTATTATGTGAAAACATGAAAGTTTCTTAAAATCACAAAGGGTTGAAAAATCGATTTTGGTAAAAACGTAATATGAAATTCAATTGACCATATCTCCTATTATATTTTGAATTTTTTGAGTGTGGTCAAGTCCTAGAGTTAGATCTATGAGTTTTGTAGCTTATCCAAGTGGAATCACTTTGGAAAAGGTGTCTGTAGATTTTATTGTGGACCGAATTTAGCAAAAGAGTCCAAAGTTGCAAATTACAAAAATGCTACGCCTGAAAACTTTAAGGGGTTGTTTAGGCCACTAAATTTATGTGAAAAATTCTGGCATTTTGGGACATGAAAATATATGTTATAAAGTACCTCCTGTCCAAAAATGAGCTCATTCTCGACTTAAAATGAACAAGTTATGACCATTTCAATATTTAGGTTTTTTGACAAAAAATGCAATAACTGGAGTTCTATAACTCTCAGATGACCATGAAATTTAAACTGGAGGCTCACATTAACATGTGTAAGGTCCTGCCAAGATTTGGGAATTTTGGAGTTAAACTTGAGGTAGCTAATTTCTTAAGGAATTAATTAGAAATTGATTTTTGAAAATAGTAAATGAATTTTAAAAATTCCGAGAAAATATATTTTCATTATGGGACTATATTATGCTAAATCCCAGAAAAGAAATATTTTTGGGACTGATTTGGTATTTTTCATGAAAATAGTTTAGTTACGAACATATGAGTTAAATATGTTATGTGAAATAACAAAGTTGAAAATAGGATTTTATGGCTAGAATCCTATATAGAGTATATGCATATTTTTTTAATGAGGATTTGATAATTGGTGATGATATCTTATGAGTATGGCATTTTTTGAATGATTAAATGCATTATATGGTAAAAGCGTAAACAATTGAGATAAATTGTTTATAAATTTAAGAAGTGATTAAAATATTGTTATAATATTAATGATATTAGATTATGAGATTATTAAGTGATTGATAACATGGGGATATTCTTGAATCCGTGGATAAATTATATTATAAATATTTAATATTTATCCTTTATCTCATTTGATTGATTCTTTATATCATTATCCCCATGCTTATATTGTGTTGAAAAAGTCATCCGTGGCTTACGTGAATAGATGGACTTGGTATGATTATGACCGAGGATTTTTGGTATAATCATAACCGTAATTGAAAACACGATTATCTTTGGTAGTAGTGCATGGATAATTTGTGGTCGTGATACTAATGAATACACAATTATCTTTGGTCGTAGTGTCATGGATAATTTGTGGTCGTGATACTTAATGAATACACGATTATCTTTGGTAGTAGTGCATGGATAATTAGTGGTCGTGATACTAATGAATATCCTTGGCATGTAGTGTGACGCCCTCAAAATTAAGTATACGTCACCCATCTTGGGTCGCCACTTACATGGTATGTAAATTTAAATACAACTTACTAATATAACTGTGTAGGTATAATATCGACATAAACCGTGAGTTTGAATACAAATATTGTCTACTAGATATTATACAAACTCAAAAGGAGTCCTCATTACAATTATTATCACACTATTTCACGTAATAGTGAGGACTACTAATGCTATCCTCCGGACCATTACTCTGCTTCCTCAGACTTCGTCCCAAATATATTTCTCATTTCTGAAAAAACGGTAAAAGAAAGGGTGAGCTCAACTAGCCCAAAGAAGAAATATTATAACTAAGATAATGCGAATAAATTATCAATAGTCTTCAACAATGTTAAACCGATAAAATACAATAGACAACCGGTTTAATCATGCGGAGAATATCTGAATCCATTAAAAGAGTCAAGTAGAAAATAAAGTCTACTATCTTTTAGGTTTTAAAAGATTTTCATAAATTTTTATCTCTAAGACTCGGTTTAATGAATAAACCACAATATCTAATCATCCACATACATTACGGTCAAGGACTTTCATCAAATTATCAATGGTCATGACTATACTAGAATCATCCCTCGGTCATAATCATACCAAAAACTATCTATCAACGCATTACTGAGCCAATGAGGACTTTTATCACATCATTTATAACAAGCCATGATTATACTTAGAATGATCCTGGTCATAATCATACTAAATTCATCTATGCACGTAAGCGAAAGATAACATAATATAACATGAGGATGATGACAATGACATAATAATTCAATAAAACAAGTTCACGAATTAATTTATTCAGGAACTAATAACGTCCAAATATCAATATGATCTCGCTTTGTAGAGTAAAATTCAAGAATGATCGGAAGAATATTTCCATGAAAGATCTTTGGATGAAACGCAAATATCAAGAATATTCTACTAATTTCATGGTGTATAGAAAGTCAAAGTTTTAACCAACCGGGTATAATAAAGAATGGAATAACAAAGGAAATCACCACGCATGCGGTACTTGCATGTATGAGTTATTCCAATAGAATAATAAATACGAGAACTGTGTCGGTGAAATTCACACAAGCGGGATGTTCTACGAGAATAATAAAAAGATGGAACCGGATCCGGTGTAAAACACACGAATAGGATATTCCAACGAGAATGATAAAGAAGCGGAACGAATTCAGGTGTAAAACACACAGCATGTGATGTTCCAACGGAATAATAATAAAAGGCGGAACGGAACCAAATTGTAAAACACACGAGACATGATGTTCCAAATGTAATAATAGAAGAATGTCACCAAGTATAGGGTAAACCACGTTATCTGAGTTATGTATAGGGTATCTGCGATATCTGAGTTATTCAACGAATAATAAAGAATGGAATAACGAGAGGATTTCACCAAGTATAGGGTATCTGGCATATCTGAGTTATTCCAATGAGAATAATAAAGAATGGAATAACAACGATTCTCTTCATGAATAAGAAAGAATAACACCACTTACGAATACAACAAATAATATCCCTTACCTTAGAAGAACCAATATTGGAAAAGTGAAGTAGCGAATACTTTTCTTCTTTCTCTATATAGTTTCTCTCTAGAGTTTGATGAATTCGTAAGAAATAATGAAGGAATGAGCTTTCTATTTATAGAAAAGCGAGGGTTGCTCTTGAGTGTAACGCGAAGAGGTCAAAATGACTCTTGGTAATATTGAAGAGACAACTACTATTTGCGAAGGGGTAATTAACCCTTGGAACAGAAGAAGGCGATTAACTCTTGGTAATATTGAAGGGACAACTACTATTTGCGAAGAGTAATTACTATTGTGAAGGTAATTACTATTGACGAAGGTAATTACTATTCACAAAGGTAATTACTATTGGCGAAGGTAAATACTATTGTGAAGGTAATTACTATTCACAAAGGTAAATACTTATTCACAAAGGTAAATCTTATTGGCGAAGGTAATTACTATTCACAAAGATAATTACTATTCACAAAGAAAGTAAATACTATTAATGACGAAGAGACTCTTAGATGATGACATATGGGCCCTCATAAAATAATCAAACTTACCACAAACGTCTCATAATGGACTCTTTATATACATCGAGGATTGAATAAATATTACCACAAATCATTTTATTTTTAATCAACACATATTTAATCTTTCAACAATTATTAATCATTTATAACTTGTCGTCTCAATTAATAATATAATATATTATCGATGATAATCTTTGTGACAATAATTGAATCAATAATATAAGAGATATGATGCGTGATTCATCATAGCAATAATTGAGTATAAATGGCGACTTCTCACGTAAGCATCAATAATCAATACGATTGTCTTTCTTATATGCGACCACGCGCGTATTACTATACTTTTACTAACTAGGTAGTTCAACGGTTTTAACGGTAATACCTCTGCTTGTTATTTTTATAGAAAGATAATTTTATGCGTTTTCTAACTATGATAATACTTCCGTTGTAGGGGTCCACCATCGATTGAGTAGTCGTCTGAATATTCCCGATGAAAAAGAATATTCCCCAACCAAACGAATATTTTATAACAACTTGCTTACTTTGCAAAATTTATAAATATTACCTGACAACTATAACATTATATCAAATTTATTCCATAATATTCAAAAATAATATTTATAGAAAATTCATCTTTATTTATAAAAGTTGGGGTCTTACATGTAGTGCAGGGATGATTCGATGATATGGATTAATTATTGAGCTGAGTCTAAGCAATGAAATATTAATTCATGGATGTGGTAAAAATCATCTTTAGTAGTAGTGCATTGATAGACTTGGTATGATTATGACCAAAGGATTATTCTTGTATAATCATGATCAGATTGAAAACACGAATATCCTTGGCCAAGAGTGCATGGATAATTCGTGGTCGTGATACTATTATTAAGGCTGCGTCTCAAAGCATTATTGGTTTTACAATTTGTATATCTTTGGCCCAGTAGTGCAAAAGATGAATTGTTAATGAATATCTTTGGATCACAATTGAAGATGAATTTAATATTTTTAACGATAAAGGTATTCAAGGTATCCTCACCTCTTTATCATATCAAGTATTACACTTAAATTTCGAGGGCTAAATTTCATAAGAAAGGAGGAGGTTGTAAGACCCAAATTTATAAATAAAGATGAATTTTTATAAATGTTATTTTTGAATATTATGGAATAAATTTGATATAATGTTATAGTTGTGGGTAATATTTATAAATTTTGCAAAGTAAGCAAGTTGTTATAAAATATTAGTTTGGTCGGGAATATTCTTTTTGTCAAGGAATATTCATTTGCGACTACTCAATCATCAGTGGACCCCACAACGGAAGTATTGTCGTAGTTAAAAACGACAAAATTATTTTTCTATAAAAATAATTCGGCAGAGGTGTTATCATCATTAAAACCGTTGAACTACCCTAGTAGTAAAAGTACAAGAATACGCTGGCGTAGTTAAGATAAGAGCACACGATATTGATAATTGATGCTTACGTGAGAAGTCACTCACCGGTATGCTCAATTATTACTACAATGAATTGGTGCATCATATCTCTTATATTATTGATTCAATTATTGTCACAAAGATCATCATCTGTATAATATGTTATAGTATTAAATTATTAATTGAGACGACAAGTTATAAATGATTAATAATTGTTGAAAGATTAAATATGTGTTGATTAAAAATAAAATGATTTGTGGTAATATTTATTCAATCCTTGATGTATATAAAGAGTCTGTTATGAGACGTTTGTGGTAAGTTTGATTATTTTATGGGGGGGCCCATATGTCATCATCTAAGAGTCCCTTCGTCAATAGTAATTACCTTTGTGAATAGTAATTACCTTTGTGAATAGTAATTACCTTCGTCAATAGTATTTACCTTCGTCAATAGTAATTAACTTTGTGAATAGTAATTACCTTTGTGAATAGTAATTACCTTTGTGTATAGTAATTACCTTCGTCAATAGTATTTACCTTCGTCAATAGTAATTACCTTCTTCAATAGTAATTACCTTCTCGAATAGTAATTACCTTCGTCAATAGTAATTACCCCTTCATGAAATAGTAGTTGTCCCTTCAATATTACCAAGAGTTAACTGCCTCTTGATTGTTCAAGGGTTAATTACCCTTCACAAATAGTAGTTGTCTCTTCAATATTACCAAGAGTCATTTTGACCCTTCATTAAGACTCAAGAGCCACCCTCGCTTTTTCTATAAATAGAAAGCTCATTCCTTCATTATTTCTTACGAATTCACCGAAACTCTGTAGAGAAAACTATAGAGAAAAAGAAGAAAAGTATTTTCTTACTTCACTTTTCCAATATTCAAATTTTCTAAGGTAGGGAATATTATTTGTTGTACTCGTAAAGGGTGTTTTTTTTTTATTCATGAAGAGAACTTCTATTATTCCATTCTTTATTATTCATTGGAATAACTCGTAAAAAGTGGCATACCTATACATGACACATATGCTAATAATACCTATACTTGGTGAAATCCTTATATTATTCCATTATTATTTATTCATTTGGAATACCACATATATGCGAAATCCCCTATACTTGGTGACATTCTTCTATTATTTTATTATTCCGTTGGAACATCCTGTCAGGCTTTTACGTAGGACGGGTTCCGTCTTTATTATTACGTCTTTTTATTATTCTATTGGAATATCCCATGCGTGTGTTTTACATGGACCAGTTCCGCTTTTATTATTCTCAGATTTATTATTACATTGGAATAACTTTGTATATGTGAAGTACCGCATGCATGGTGATTTCTTTTGTTATTTCATTCGCTATTATACTCAAATTGGTTAAAATTTTGACTTATACTCCATGAATTTAGTGGAATATCCTTGATATTTAAACTTCATCCAAAGATTTTAATGAAAATATTTTCCGAGCATTCTTGAATTTTACTCTACAAAGCGATATCATGTTGACAATTTGGGCGTTATTAGTTCCTCGAATAAATTAATTCGTGAACTTGTTTTATTGAATTATTATGTCATTGTCATCATCCTCATATTATATTATGTTATTTTTTTGGCTTACGTGCATAGATGAACTTAGTATGATTATGACCGGGGATCATTCGGTATAATCATGGCTTGATATAAATGATGTGAAAAAAAGTCCTCGGTGGCACAGAAATGCGATTGATGGATAGTTTTTGGTATGATTATTGTGGACGCCCCAAAATAGGTATACATCACCTATTCGAGTTGTCAATACATGGTACGAAACAACTACAACTTTATTATTACAACAAGAAAGCTGTGAGTTTGAACACAAATATTATCTTCTGACAATATCTATACTCAAATAAATCCTCATCACATTTATTGATACATTATTTTACAAAAATGGTGAGGACTACTAAACAATCCTTTCTAAAACCTTCATTCCATACCCCAGACTAAATACTTTCGCTTATATTCTCGTCTCCACGAGAAGAAAAATGGAACAAAAAGGAAAAGGGTGAGCTCAACTAGCCCGAAGAAAGAATATTATGACTAAGATAATATACAACAAATTACCGATTTAGTCTTCAACAGAAAAAATCTAATAGAATACAATAGACAACAAATTTTAAATCAATATTCGCATGAAATAATAATTCATTAGAAGAGTTAAGTAGATAATGCAAACTACTATCTTCTATGTATGAATTTAAAAGTTCATCGCTCTATCTTTTATCCTGTAACATCAATCAATATATATCCGAATCAAATATTCATCTTTTTTCTACGGCCAAAGATATTCATCACCGGGTCATGTTCATCTAAACACTGCTCATCTTTGCACTACTACCAAAGATATTCTTCAAAATCATTCATCTTTGCACTACATGGGCCAAAGATATTCAATAATATCATCATTTAAGACCGAGGATGATGAAAATATTTTTAAAGAAACGAATCCAAAGAAACAAAATGACAAGGATTAAGAATTAAGGATTCGTGACTTTGTTTTATCCATGTCCAAAAATACCTCAAAATAATCATAGTGGTGTAAAATTCAAGAATGATCAAAACATGGATACAATCAAAGCTAGTATCCGAATAGATATTTTGACGAAAAGAAAATTTCTCATTTTTCGATGAATAGTTAAAATATTCGAATAATAAAGTCAGATATCGTGAATAGTCTTTGTATACATGAATAGTAACTCAGAGCACCAAAAGTTCCAAATTTGATAAAAACATCGGATCAATATTTCAACATAATGATATTGAAGAAATAATATCATTACTGAAAAAATAATATCCCTTTACCTCGAAAGATTAGTTTTACAGCTAGAATACCGGTAATAAAGGGTATAGTCTTTGAAGGGAACTTGCACCGCCTAACAATACTCAAAGTATACTCAAAATACTCACAAGAATACGCTCGATAATATAGAGAGAAAACTTGAGCTTTAAGTGTGATTTTCAATTCTAACCCAAGCACCCTATTTATGAAAAATACTTAGAACACCAAAGCGTAAAATTTAATAAAATATTAATATATATTATAAATTTCCTTAGCCCATCTTTGAAGATCTGATTTCAGCAATTAATATCACATGTTAGCCCACTTAAATGCATAAAAACGTTTTTCTTTAAAATAATAATTAAAACTTCCAAAAATCAATTATTTCGGAGAGCTTCGGAACTTCAATAATTCACAATAAATAGCCCTTTTATTAGAAAATTCGAATCTCGCGAGTTTTTATAGGAAATTCAATTCTCTACAACTTTGCGGAAGAAAGTTTTTCCGAATTCCAAACAGAAATTGACCGAAATCCACAAACGGGCAATTTTACAAGGCTATAATCAAATTTCATCAATAAATGGGGTCCACCGACATGTTTAACATGTTTTAAACATTTATTACAACAAAAATACTCTTCCTCCTCAGATACTCATATATCCCACATTCGTTGTAAAATATCACCATTATTATATTATTAAAATATAATAATATATTTAAATGAATTATTTTATCGTAAAAAGATAAAATTTCAATTTTCAACAATTGTCACATTAAAAATTTCTCCATCTATATCTACATAAAATTAATATTTTCCTCATCATATGAATCAATAATTAATTATTCACAAATAATATTACGAATCACAATATCGACAAACCGCGGTTCCTGGAAAAGATGGGGCTTTCCAATAAGAATTTCTCCTTCTTGCCAATTGATTAGGTGACCAAACCTCTCCTGAGATGTAACTTTCTAGACATTGCCAATAATGTTATCTAATAATATTATTCGAGATAATATGAATTATTGCTTCGATAATGAAAAATATTGTGTAATGACAATTATTGAAACAATGACATATATAAAATATCAACGCAAAGAATTATTAACTCAATAAAATATCGAATAAAGAATTACATGTAAACCATTATTGAGTAGTGTCTTCTACGTAAGAATCAATAATTGGTGCAATACTGGTGTCTTCTTGTGTTTTAACCACCGAGTATTTTAACAAGATTATTCTGTAACAACTACGCCGTTATTTTTAACCAACTTATATTTGTCGTTTTCCTCATCCAATCGCTTTTCAAGTATGGGGCCCACACATGGTCATGCTTGTATTCGTAAATTTAATATTCCACGACCAAACGAATATTCCCCAAATAATAATGAATATTTTATAACCACTTGCTTATTTTGAAATATTTGCGTATTTTACCCTAACTATCCACATTAATCACATCAACCCTTACTATTTCAAAATAATAAATAGAAAAAATTAAATTTCATTAATAATAAGTTGGGGTCTTACAATTATGACCAGGGGTGATTCGGATAATTAAGCGACCATTGATAATTTGATGAAAATCCTTGATCGTCTTCTGAGGATGATTAGATATTGTGGTTTATTCATTAAACCTGAATCTTAGTGATAAAAATTGATGAAAACCTTTTAAAACCTAAAAGATAGTAGACTTTATTTTCTACTTGACTCTTTTAATGAATTGCATATTCATCTGCAGATTAAAACCCAGTTGTCTATTGTATTTTATCGGTTTAACATTGTTGAAGACTATTGATAATTTATTCTCGCATTATCTTAGTTATAATATTTCTTCTTTAAGGCTAGTTGAAATTTCACCCTTTCTTTCACCGTTCTCTTCAAGAAATGAGAATATAGTTGGGACGAGTCGGGAAAAGAGTGATGGTCCCAAGATAGCATTAGTAGTCCTCACTATTCGTTAAATAGTGTGACAATAAATGTAATGAGGACTCTTGAGTATGGATATTGTCTAAATAACAATATTCCTATTAGAACTCTCGATTTATGTATTGTCGTATGTTACACGGCATGATGTATAATTAAGTTTGTATTTGAATTTATGTACCATGTAAGTGGCGACCCAAGATGGGTGGCGATACCTAATTTTGGTGGCGTCACATGACAAAGGAGTTTTAAATACCCGTGATTGTATGGCATAACCTCGTAAATGTAATTAACATTCATCAATGCAATCCATCTTAACCCATCACATCATAACAAATTTCAATTCAAATTCAAAAAATCATCTCATTTCCTCCTCAATCGTTGTAGATTTTCACGAAAATTTGTAGATCTAATGCGAGATCTAATGCGATTTTTAGTGCACTTCTTTTTCGTGGATTTGAAATTGGAGAAGAACCCTAGAAAATTGGGAATCCTACTACTACGGTTTGGGGATAGATTGAGAAGAAAAGAAGGGTGACCGATCCAAGACCCATTTCGTTGTTGAACAAATTCATGGAGAAAAAGCCTTCGAATCACAGACCCAATTCGGTTTTGAGCAAACCCATGAAACAAAAATCACAAATACACATACCCATGAAGCTAATGAAAAAATTAGTGAAGAAGATGAAGATGAAGATGAAGAGGGGATTGATAACGGATTGATAGCGCCGCTTTAGAAATTGAAGCTCGGATCCACCGATCCACCGCCGAATCTCAAATACACAGATCCATGGTTTGAGGAGTGAGAAATGAGATAGAGGATTGTGGTTTGAGGAAGAAGAATGGCTATTTTGGACATTTAACAGATGTTTTTGACTGTTACACCTCATTCTCACGCGTTTTTTAGCGTCTGACATACACGCACGGTTAAGTTGGACGGAAAAAGTGACTTTTTCACTTCAACTCAAAAGGTCGGGTGTTTAAATGTAGCTTTACTGACTATAGGTGGTTAAGTGGGAAACCGTCCAAACCCCAGGTAGTCATCTGAACTTAATCCATAATTTTTTTACCATTCAAACATTAGGAGCTTAGTGTCAATATTGAATCTTACACCATTGAAGTTTTCGGCCAGGTTTCAGTAGTACCCGAATGTGCAATATTCTTAAATTTAGATACCAATTCAATTTTATTTTTTTCTTAATCCTTGTTTGAGTTTGTATTTCTTCTATATTGTGATGCTATCTTTTCTCTTTATTGTGATGTGTCATGTGTGATTTTATTTTGTATTTAAGATATTGTTAGTGTTAATTACTATAAAATTCATTTATACTTAATTGTAATTATGCATTTCCAGCTAAGTAACGACTTTTAAAAATAATAAATTATTCTGTTAAAATTGAGCTACGTGTTATTTTCATGGACAGAAAGTACACAAGCCACATAACTATTATGAACTACAATAAGTATATAACGGACAGGTAAATTGAACACGAAAATTAGACCATTAGAACGAATAAATTCATTTTGTTATAACGGTATAATTTTCTTATTCAATTTACCTGTCCGTGTAGGACTCTATGAACTATCATCTTGTGGACCTGTAGACTATACTATTTGTTTGCAAAGATTATAATTTATGGTGTTATAATTTTAAGACTATTAATCTTAATATTATAATCTCGGGATTATAAATATAATTTCAAGACTATTAAATCATATTATAATCCCTAGATTAATAGTCCCAACTCTAAATTTGAAAATAAACGAAACACTTAATATTAATAGTTTTATCTCAATTATAATACTTGCAAACAAACAAACATAACCGTAGTGTAAAATAGTACTCTCTGTCCCATAATATATGACGTTTTAGAGTTGTGCATAAAAATTAAGAAAATAATTGTATAGCATTAAATATAATATCAAATGTCTATAATACCATTAAATTATCATAATTACCGTACTTATCTCATATTCTTTCTCATCGATAACATTTCTCCATGAGAGGTAATTTTGGAAAGATTGTAGTTAATTCTCTTATATTATACTAATAAAAACTTTTATCATGGGTCGGAAGGAGTATAAAATAACAAATAATTTAAAAAAAATGAAATTATCTAAAATATCGTATATTATGGAACAAATAAAATAATAATATTTCTCTCACATATAAATAATAAATGTGAAGAATCAAAAGACTATTATTGATATATCGATCGGTCCAATACGAATTAAAATAGGAACCCAACAGTTCTTATATTCAGTAAAAGAGACGTGAGTGAAAATATTATATTGTCACCAAAGCTTTCTTTATAGATGTGCAAACAAACCATTATTGACTTGCACTGGATATTAAAAAAGAAATTAAATTATATTAATGCTAGTAAGTTATCTACATTTATTTATTTATGTTATGAAGTAGGAGAGGCTCCCTGATGTCACCCTTTCATCTCCTTGTTTTACCCTTTCAAGGTTAATGATATTTTATTTTATTCACAAATGGGTCAATGATTTATTTTAAAATAATTTCAGAATTAAAATAATTATTTGTTATTTTAAGTTGTGATTTATAAATAAAAATGTTTGATATTATTTTTATTTGTAAGTTAAAATAAGCTGTGAATATGTTTGACTAAAGTTACTTATAAAATAAAATAAATATAAAGATGGTTAAAATGAGGACAAAACAGCCCTTATGGTCAAACTTAAAATAAACAAAAAATTATTACTTTTCAAAATGACTTATAAATTATTTTATAAGTTAAAAAATAAATAAATCACAAACAAATACATGAATAATAAAAATTATATATAAATTAATTTGACCAAGTTATAAGTATTGGGGTTTGAATTGACTTTATTTGCGTGACGTAAAATTAATAAAATACTATCGATTTTTCTATTGGATCAAAATTAATTATGGGCCTTTAGAAACAATTCATTTTTATGTGATTTGAAAACATGATTAAACGTATAATTTTATTTTATATTAAAAGAATAAAATATTAATCATTTTAAATAATCCGCATTGGAGTCACTAAAGATAAATTTAAATTTTTAAATTCTTTTTCTTTATTTTTACTTTTCTTAAAAAAATTTATTCTCTTTTTTTTTTTTTTTTTTTTTTTTTAATGTGTGCTCATTTTTTAGGGATAGAGGGAGTATTAAACATCGGGATTAAATTAAAATCTCACGTTCAATTTGTCATTCTTTTTATGTGAGGTTTATATGTGGGTTTGACTTGTTTCTTGATTTGATTGTGTTATTGATATTATAATAGGTAGGTAAGTGCGCCTGCTGATCTATTTTTGATTGCTTTAAAATGTAAATAGCAGATGATAATGAAAATTTAAATAAGGATTATATAATTCTACTGCCGAGGCTGATGATATTTAAGGAAGCAAACTTTTATATAATTTACTAGTTGAGCTGTTCTTAAAATTTCAAAACTAAAACTAGGTTGCAATTACAAGCTTAATTCTTCAACTATCTAAAAAATGATTTCACACTGTAAGAGAATATTAATTGGCAACCTTCTTTACCAAACCCATTACTCATAAACACAGCTATTATAACCTGCATGCAAACCAATAAAAATAGCAATCTTTCAGTACAATGCAAAATATATACTATATGACAAAATTTCCCTCCTCTCTCTATACACACACACATATATATATATATATATATATATATAATGGTCTCCATCCGTGGTAACTTACAGCAACCATGATCTTAACCCTTGATCGTTATAATAAATGACCTAGATTGAAAATAATTTTCTCACTACCGCCATCTCTGCCGCTACACCTTGTTGCGGCAATTTACCAGCTTAATGTGATAGACCTACAAGCATTTTCATTCTTACCTTGTTTAATATTCCTTGTTTAATATATTTATAATAATAATATAATTCCTTCTTTAATCCTTTTATAAACTCATATTATATATTATTATTATTATTATGATTCCAAAAGAATAAAATATGCAAAAAAATATATTTACAATGCGTCTTTCGTTCCAAAATAATATGTATTAAGAACATGTCCTAAAACAACTTTTATGTATAAGAATTGGTTTTAAATATACATGTGTTTATTATTATTATTATTATTATTATTATTATTATTATCTTCTTTTGTTTTTTTTTATTATTGTTGTAATATGTATATATATAGTGGAATGTGGGAGCAAATGATTTATACATAACAAAATGATTTGTAATCATAAAAGTTGTTTTAGGATATGGTCTTATACCTTAATTTTATTTTATTTTTTTGCATATTTTATACTTTTGGAAACATATATAATAAAAATAATTATATAATGAGTTTAATAAAAGGATTAAAGAAGGAAATATATTAAATATCAATCTAGGCCATTTATTATAACGATCCGGCGGTAACAGTATCCATATCAAGCACGGATGGGAACCATATATATATATATATATATATATATATATATATATATATGTGTGTGTGTGTGTGTGTGTGTGTGTGTGTGTGTGTGATCTACAGTCAAGTGGTTATAGAGCATGTAATGTCTAACCAATTTGTTTTGGTGTAGAAGTAGTGGGAAAATCATGTGACTTACTTGGATCAGTAGTTGTAATTAGAGCAGAGCCACTAAAATGGCAGTTCCACTTGTTTCTTCCCTTGCACTGGTAATAGAGATTCATGGCAATTGAAGCATGGTTTATGAGATTATCAGGGGAATAGCAAGGGCAACCCTTTTGCAGAATGCTGCAATCCACATGATCGCAGGCGTAATTTAAGTTTTCTTGTAGTGTCACTGCATCTGATGATGGCTTTGCCACACACCAAGTTTTCTGTATCCCAAAAAATGGTCTAATTTATATTCACATAACTCATCTCATTTTTTGTTGATCCTCATATACCCATAATCTTAATTTCACATCTAAATATTTATTTTGAGGGATTGTTATTTCCCTCAAACATAACGTGGGATCCACTTAAAAATATACTATCAACATGACTATATATTTTGTAGAGGAAGAGGAAGAGAGGATCTTGGAATTTACCTGTCCATTAATCAATGTTGTCCGAGTACCAACTGCACAAATAGAGAAGAGAGTTTAAGATATCAACTTAAATTGAACTAAACTTTGATTAATTACAAGAAAACTGAGCAGCCCCCAAGAAACACTTTTGATTCTAATTAAGAGCAAAACAAAACCCAAGAAAGTACGTAGGTGCAGGATCAGCTTTTAGAACCTGAGAGGAAGGAAAAGAGCATGAGGCAGAGAGAAAAAGCTGATACTTTTGCCATTGCGACAGTGTATTGATTTGCCTTGGGGGTTGGAGATCGAGGAAAGTACGTATTTAAATGAGAATAAAAGGCAGTAGTAAAAGATAAGGAGGCTAACGGCTATATTTACATATGAGCCGTTGCATGGAATTTAGTGCAGTGACCTTTTGGGGGAAAAAAAGGATAAAGAAAGGAGATGAGAGGACATATATCTATATATATATATATATATATATATATATATATTTATATATGATGTGACTTTTGGCTTTTGGAGCGTTTTTCACTCTTGTCCTTTCATCTACTTCTAATGAACAAATTTACAGCGCCAATAGTAACAATTACTCCTAGTTAATTAATCATCTAATTTTCCCGGTGGTGGGTAAATTAAAAGAAATGAAAACAAATGTGTACCAGTTGGCAACTTGGCGCATAGCTAGAATTAGTAATGCTGCTACTCATTTAGCTAGCTGTAAATAATCAATCTTTAGTTTCTTGGCAAAAAGGAGGTGAAGGAGTAGTATATTATCTCTCATGTTACGTACGTACAAAAGAATATTTTTATAATCTTTTAAAACATTATTATTATTATAAAGGTAATCTTCACTTCCGTGCTCTCTTATTTCTTTTTCATTTGTTGGGGCATTAATTTCCATGCTTATCGAATTAAGTCGGGATAAAGTTTTGAGGGTCGTTGAAATTGCAACTCAGGTCCATGTGAAATGATGTAGAGGAAGATTGGTGTAAAGTGATTCCATTTTTTATTTATTTCATTAAAAAGTTCTTTTTCTTCTAACTTGGCTATGCATCATTGCATCAAGAATGCAAATCTATAGAGAGAAGCTCAACTCAGATCTTTAGAAGTGGGAAAGAGGAACCCACACTCTAACATGTCCAACCTTTTAGGGGCAACATAAGCAAGCATGCACCACTTTTGGCTGGCTCCAAAAAGCTCAATAATTATATGGAGCTTAATTATATTGGTGCAAAGAACGAAATTTACATAGCTAGTTTGTTTTCCCATGTGAAAACTTTACTATCAAGTATATACTCCCTCCGTCCCATAGTTATAAGCTGATTTCTTTTGGCACATAGTTTAAGAAAATCAATTTAAGTGGCAATTTTCCACATATACCCCTTAATATGTAATTAATGAATAAGTTAATTACTCCTTACTTATCACACTGGAACTCTCAACTTCATTGATTGACGTGTTAAAGTCCATAACCATAGAATTTTAACCAAAGAGAATACAACAACATTAAATGTGGTGATAAAAATAATGACATTGAATGTTGTTTCTTCAAAAAAGAGTAATGGTTGAATATTTATTATAATGGCATAAAAGTAAAATAATGAATCAACTAAATTTTATAAATAATAAATAGCCTATATATTAGGATATTTCAAAATGGAAAATCATTCTATAACTATGGGACGGAGGGAGTATATATTATTCACCAATTAATCATCATCCTCAACAACTCATCGGGTTAATACTCATGCCTCAAATCCAAATGTCCCAAATTCAATTCAAACTGGACTTTAAAAAATATAAACAATGTTTTAGTAGGTGATAACCATTATTATTATATTGGTCCCAAATCCCAACAGTATCAAACTTCCCCACTTCTAAAGTAAAAGTGAACAGGCATAGGCTGTTAGTTTTTAACTTTATTTGCCCCCCGAAAAAGGTAATTGGGGTCGTCCGGTGCCCTTAATGACCGGTAACACCGGTGCCTTTAATTTTTTTATTTTAAATTACAATTATAAGAATAATAAATATTAAAAAATAATAGAGGAAGTTTGAACAAAAAATTATAAAAAGAAAGTATATTTTTTATTAAAAAAATACTATAAAATATATTTTCTTTTACAATTTTTTGTTCAAACTTGTTCTATTATTTTTTATTTATTATTCTTGTAATTGTGGTTAAAAAAAAAAAAAATTAAAGGCACCGGTCGTTACCTGTCATTAAGGGCACCGGAACCCTCAACCCCGAAAAAGGTGGACTACCAATATGATAATCAACTGGGATTTTAAAAATATAGGAGTAGTACTTAGAAGAGAGAGAATTTATTGATTTTTCATTTACATTTCCCATGCAGCAAAGTTAATATGCAAACCGTAAGCAGATATCGTCCAAGGCTGAATTTAGACTCACGCTGCTTTCCAGTGTTTTAACATTAGTAGTACTCCAAATTTTATGCTTGCTTTATGTGTTCATGGTTTTCACAATCATAAGAGTTACAAAAAACCGTACCCTTGAGAAATTAAGGAACTTTCATGTACTTTTTGAATTGGCTCGATCGGTCCAACAAATATGCTTGTAAGTATGCTTGACACCATGTTACCTTTTTCTCCTTTACAAAAACCCTGCATCCATAGAGGCTACTATATTAAAATAGATGGTATATCGTGACTTACAGGTTAGTGTATCATCTGATGGGATGCTTTCGCTGTGGATGCTACAATTGAGTCCCCAAAAAATGTTAACACTGGCCATGGCTCTTTAATTTTGATGTATTCTTTGGAGGTGAACCACCAATTCTCCTTTGTAGAAAGCTTTAGTAGCTAACTATCCCACGCAGAAGCCGCACATGCGCATGCGCTTGTTGAAGTATTTTAGAATACTCGTTGTAATATTAAGTAGGATATTCTAGAATTAATGGGTCTAAGAGTCTTTACCTTTCTTGTATGTTCCTTACTATACTAGAAGGCTCTAGAGTGTAGTAGCCAAGTGTAAAACATGTAAGTAACTAGAAACTTGTACGTAGAACTTTCTATGATCTGCTTACTTGTAATAGTGTAGGATCTAGAACCCCTATAAGGCTTACTTATAAACTTTCTAGGGAGATCGTTTGTTGTCTAAGGCCCGCACGGTGGGGGCAACGGCCCTCAAGTAAATGTCATTACATGTTACTTTTCCAAACGCTTTTGTGTTGCTGAAATTTGTTAGTTTGGTCGCTTGTAGAATTTCTTCACTGATTGAGTTGCTGTATGTTTTGTGATAAGAACCATGAACTCTACATTCTTTCTTATATTCATAAAAAATGAAGTAAGTACAGAGTACGAGTATTACAGAGTATTTATAGTACAACATTCTAATTTGTATTACTGAAATTACAATTAAGGACAATTAACAAACTAAACTAACTGTGCTACATTTGTTTGTGCCACCTGTGCTAAACTCCTTTGTATTTGATGCTTTAGTTCAGTTAGTTGTGGCTGGGAATGATCTTGTAATGCAGCAGCAACATGAGCACCATAATGTGTATCAACTCTATTACTCCCCCCACAAATGGGAGGTCCACAAGGATTGTGGAGTCCCAATTTGGAAATGATAAACCAAAGGAGCGTAACGCCCCAAAGGTTTGGTAAAAATATCGCCAAGTTGTTGAGTCTTCGAATATAAAAGCAGTTTAATGAATCGAGCTTGAACTTTGTCTCGAACAAAATGACAATCCACTTCAATATGTTTTGTCCTAGCATAAAGAACAGGGTTGGAAGCTAATGAAATAGTAGACAAATTATCAACATGTAGGGTAATGGGAGTAGAAATTACATGCAGGCTCAAATCTGATAAAAGACTGTGTAACCAAACTAGTTCACATGTAAAGATCACCATCGAAGCGGATTCTCGCTTGAAAGAAAAACGACTGACTACAGATTGTTTTTAGCACCCCAAGAAATCAATGAACTTCCAAGAGTATCAATTATTTTCTTTCTTTTACATAGCCCACGTGCTCTCCTCGTGCAATATTAAATTCGTGTATTTCCTTCTTATAAGTAGATCATCCAAGCTGTTTTGGACCAAAAGATTTGCTGAGATAAGCAAGTGGATGTCCCTCTTGCATTAGAACTGCCCCAATCCCAAAGTGACAAGCATCCGTTTCCAGAGTGAATGGAATACTGAAATTAGGTAAAAAGAAGCACGGTGTGTGCAACACATACATTTGCTTGAGATGGTTAAAAGCTTGCTCCGCTGAGGAGTTCCACTGGAAAGCCCCCTTCTGTAATAAATCAGTGAGTGGCTTACAAATAATCTCATAGTTCTTTACAAAACGTCGGTAATACCTAGTAAGTCCAAGGAAGCCTCTCAATGCCCTTAGGGTAGTAGGCCTGGGCCAATTCTGCATATTTTTTATCTTTGCTTTGTCTGCCGAGACACCTGCTGCAGAGATGATGTGACCCAAGTATTCCAGCTCAGTTTGACCAAATACGCACTTGCTCCATTTTGCCAAGAGTCGGTGTTGCTGCAAAAGACTTAGAGTAATCCGTAAATGTTCAAGGTGTTCTTCTTTACTTGAGCTGTAAATTAGAATGTCATCGAAGAAAACTAGTATAAACTTCCGTAAGTGCGGCTTGAAAATTTCGTTCATTAACCCTTGAAAAGTGGCTGGAGCATTAGAGAGCCCAAAAGGCATAACTAAAAATTCAAATAAGCCTTGGTGGGTTCGAAACACTGTTTTATACACATCCTTTGCAGCCACTCGAATCTGGTGATATCCCACTCGCAGGTCTATTTTAGAATAAATTTTGGAGCCATGTAACTCATCGATCAACTCCTCAATGATAGGTATAGGAAATTTATCCTTGACTGTTATAGCATTAAGACCCCTATAGTCTACACGTAATCTCCAAATTTTCCATCCCTTTTTTGACTAAAATAACCGGGGTATGACAAAAGGGCTATTATCTTTGGGTTGTATAAGTCCCGAGTTCAAAGATTTCTTCTACCAATTTTTTAATATCTTGTTTTTGGATGTGAGGATACCTGTAGCTCCTTAGATTCACAGGCTCACTGCCTTATTTAAGGGGTATGTGATGATCTTGTGGTCTGGTAGGTGGCAGCTCTTTTGGTTCACCAAAAACTGTTGAAAAATCTTGAATTACCTCGTCGTGCCAAGGAGGGACCTTAGTAGTATCCTGGCCTGTGTTGAAGGTCACTATAACAGCAAGCATGGGCTCATTTTTCTTGATTAATTTTTCTAGTGATTTGTAGGACATCATCTTCAATGTGGGAGTGGTGTTGGTCGGGTTACAACTGGTGAGTTTCACTATTTCTGTCCCCTTTGAGAAGCTGAGATACTGTTTAGAGAAATCAAATATAACTGGACCCAGTGTTTGTAACCATTGTACGCCTAACACCGCATCATAACCTCCCAAATCAATTATCCTCATTTTTCGTTTTGAACTTGTGACCTTGCAATTCCCAAGAAAAGTCCTTACACTTGACATGGCTGTAAATTTTGGTGTCATCTGCTACAGAAACGGGAAAAGCATCGATGGGTTCTAGTTGGCAGTTTGTTCTCTTGGCCGCCGTTACATCGAGGAAGTTGTGGGTGCTACCTGTGTCTATTAATATATTGATAGGGCAACTTCTGATATACCCTTGTAACACCAATGTTCGCCCATGTATGTTTCCAGACACAGCATGAAGGGAGATTCACATTTCATCCTCCAAATTGGAGTTGTCTTCTTCAACCTCCATGGGTTCCGAGTGAGCATCCACCATTTCTTCCTCACCTCCAATTAATGGATAGACCTGCTTGTTAGGACATTTATGGTCCAAAGTATATTTTTCATCGCAAGTATAACAAAGGCCTTTCATCCTCCTATCTTGTGCCTCACTTCGGGTATAACTTTGATAGGATTGAGGGTTGAATTTTGTAATGCTCTGGGTAGGGGACTCTTGCGGAGGTGCAATCGACTCTAGCCCAATTAACTCTGCAAGTCTCTAAGCTTTCTAAGGACAAAGATAGGGTGGAAACACTATCTTATGGGATACCCATTTGTCATTAAAACAGATCACCAAAGTCTCAAGTATTTACTTGAGCAGAAAATTACAAATACCCTCAAACAAAAATGGATAACGAGGATGTTGGGCTTTGATTATACAATTATACATAAGAAGGGAAGCGAAAATAGGGCTGCAGATGCTCTCTCTAGACAACAAGAAGTGGAAAGCAGTTGTGCTGCGGTGAAAGTTGTACAACTTGAATGGATGAAAGAAGTTATAGTAAGTTTAGAAGGAGACAAGGAAACTGAGAAGTTGATTACTCAACTCAGTATTGACAAGTCCAAAGAATCCACCCTTTTCCTCGACACAACGGGCTCTTGCAAGACAACCAACGAATTTATGTGGGCAAGAATGGCAACTTAAAAACAAGAATTATTGAACAACTTCATTCAACCGGGCTTGGCTGACACTCTGAAATCACTGGCACCTATACGAGAGTCTCTCTATACTTCCACTGGCCAAATATGAGGACAAACATCCAAAGTTACGTACAACAATGTGATATTTACCAAAAACACAAGACTGAAAACGTGGCAACCCCAGGTCTGCTACAACCACTCCCCATTCCAAACGGAGTCTGGCAAGACATATCCATGGACTTCATAACTGGACTCCCGAAATCTGAAGGCTATACTGTCATTTGGGTCATCGTAGATAGGTTTACTAAGTTTGGGCATTTCATTCCCCTGCAACACCCTATTGAAGCTAAAATCCTAGCCCAACTTGTGACGCCCCCAAAATAGGTATACATCACCTATTCTGAGTTGTCAATACATGGTACAGAAATATTTACAACTTTATTATTACAACAGTAAAACTGTGAGTTTGAATACAAATATTATCTTCTGATAATATCTATACTCAAATAAATCCTCATCACATTTATTGATACATTATTTTACAAAATGGTGAGGACTACTAAACAATCCTTTCTAAAACCTTCATTCCATACCCCGACTGTACTCGCTTATATTCTCGCCTCCCGAGAAGAAAAAATGGAACAAAAAGGAAAAGGGTGAGCTCAACTAGCCCAAGAAAGAATATTATTACGACTAAGATAATATACAACAAATTACCATTAGTCTTCAACAGGAAAAATCTAATAGAATACAATAGACAACAAATTTTAAATCAATATTCGCAATGAAATAATAATTCATTAGAAGAGTTAAGTAGAGAATGCAAACTACTATCTTCTATGTATGAATTTAAAAGTTCATCGCTCATCTTTTATCCCCGTAACATCAATCAATATACATCCGAATCAAATATTCATCTTTGCACTACAGCCAAAGATATTCATCATTAATCATGTTCATCTAAACACTGCTCATCTTTGCACTACTGACCAAAGATATTCTTCAAATCATTCATCTTTGCACTACAAAAGCCAAAGATATTCAATAATATCATCATTTAAGACCGAGGATGATGAAAATATTTTTAAAGAAACGAATCCAAAGGAAACAAAATGACAAGGATTAAGGATTAAGGATTCGTACTTTGTTTTATCCATGTTCAAAAATACCTCAATCATAGTGGTGTAAAATTCAAGAATGATCAAAACATGGATACAATCAAAGCTTGTATCCAGAATAGATATTTTGGACAAAAAGAAGAAATTTTATTTTTCGGTGAATAAAGGTCAGATATCGTGAATAAAGTGCCGTGACATCGTGAATAAGTAATCTCACCACCAAAGATAGAAATTCCACAAAAAACATCTTCACGCTTCATTAAATAGTACTCGTGAATAAGAACTCGTGAATAGTAACTCATGAATAGTAACTCGTGAATAGTAACTCATGAATAGTAATCCCGACATGAAAAAGTTCCAAATTTGACAAAAAGTTTCAACTAATATTTTAAATAATGATATTGAAGAAATAATATCATTTGAGAAGAAAATAACATCCCTTACCTCGAAAGATTAAGATTTCTAATGGAATACTGGGTATAGTCTTTGAAGGGAACTTGCACTGCCTAACAATACTCAAAGTATACTCACAAGAATACGCCAATATATCGAGAGAGAAATAGAGAAAACTTCAGTTTACGGGTGTTTTTCAATTCTAACCTAAGCACCCCTATTTATAGAAAATGCTTAGAACACCAAAGTAAAAATTGAATATAATATTAATATATTTTTCACATTTTCTTTAGCCCACCTTAGACAACTGATCTCACCGATTTGAATCACATGTGAGGCCAACTTAGTTGCAAAAACGGTTTTTCTCAAAATAATTAACTAAAACTCCCAAAAATTAATTATTTCTAACTTCTAACTTCAATAATTCATAATAAATAGCCCTTTCATCGTAAAATTCAAATCTCGCGAGTTTTTATAAGAAATTCAATTCTCTACAACTTTGCGTAAGAAAGTTTTTCCCAAATTCCAAATAGAAATTGACCAAAATCCACAAACAAGCGATTTTACAAAGCTATAATCAAATTTCTATTAATAATTGTGTCCACCAACACACAAAACATGTGTTAAACATTTAATGCCACAAAAATACTCTTCCTCCTCATATACTCATATATCCCACATTCATTGTAAAAATATCATCGTTAATATATTATTAAAATAATATATTTAAATGAATTATTTTATCGTAAAAGATAAAATATTAATTTTCAACAATTGTCACATTAAAAATTTTCTCCATCTATATCCTCATAAAATCAATATTTTCCTCATCATATAAATCAATAATTAATTATTCATAAATAATATTACGTAATCACATTATCGACAACCGTGCGCCTCAGGTGATAGAGGGGCTTTCCAATAAGAATTTCTTCTTCTTCATGCCAAGAATTAGGTGACCAAACCTCTCCTTAGACAAAACTTTCTAGACATTGCCAATAATGTTATCTAATAATATTATTCGATAATATGAATTATTAGCTTCGATAATGAAAAATACTTTATAATGACAATTATCAAAACAATGAATATAAAATATCAACGCAAAGAATTATTAACTCAATAAAATAATTGAATAAAGAATTATCGTAACCATTATTGAGTAAAGGCCTTCTTACGTAAGAATCAATAATTGGTGCAATACTGGTAAAGCTACTTGTGTTTTAACCAACCGGTATTTTAACAATATTAATTGTAATAACCACGCCTGTATTTTTAAACAACTTATATTTGTCGCTTTCTTCATCCAATCGCTTTCATTATGGGGCCCACATGGTCGCTTGGTCACGTTTAATATTCCCCGACAATCACGTAATATTCTTCGACAACAATGAATATTTTATAACCACTTGCTTATTTTGAAATATTTATGTATTTTACCCCTAACTATCCACATTAATCAAATCAACCCTTACTATTTCAAAATAATAAATAGAGAAAATTAAATTTCATTAATAATAAGTTGGGGTCTTACAACCTCCCTCCTTATGAAATTTCGTCCTCGAAATTGACGACGTATTCTGTGTTTTCAAAAGGTGAGGATACCTCGCTTTCATTTCCGCTTCCAATTCCTGTGTCATTTCTCTATAAAGCATGATTCCTCCACAAAACTTTAACTTGTGGTATGACCTTTCATAGTAGGACATGCTCCTTCCTATCCAAAATCTTGACAGTACCTCCTCATACGTTAAATCTTCTGGCTATCTCGTCCGCTTCTAACTCTATAACGTGGTTCGGTCTTTCACATATTTATTTGAAGCATGATATGTGAAACACATTATGAACACGAGACATACTCTTTGAGGTAACGCGAGTCTATAGGCTACATTTCCTACTCGGTCAAGAATTTGAAATGGACCAATAAATCGTGGATTGAGCTTTCCTCTCTTCCCAAATCTTGTAACTCCCTTCCATGGAGCAACTCGCAACAATACATGATCCCCTACACTAAATTCCACGTCCTTTCGATGAAGATCCGCATAACTCTTTGTCGATCTTGTGCCGCTTTGTATACGCTGTCGAATCATTTGATCTTTTCCGTAGTCATACGTACCAACTCGGGTCCCAACAGTGTTGCTTCACCCACCTCGTCCCAACATACTGGAGAGCGACACTTTCGCCCATATAATGCTTCAAATGGAGCCACACCTATACTTGCCTGATAACTGTTGTTGTAGGAGAATTCCACCAATGGTAAATACTTATCCCAACTGCCCTTGAAGTCTAGGACACGTAGTCTTAATAAATCTTCAAGAGTTTGAATAGTCCTTTCGATTGTCCGTCTGCTTTGAGGATGGTATGCCGAATCAATCAGAACTGCGCCATAGCTTTTTGCAAGCTAACCCAAAATCTTGAAGTGAATCTTGGGTCACGATCCAAAACTATGGATACAGCATGCTATGCAACCTCACAATCTCATTCACGTACATACTAGCAAGACGCTCAAGTGAATAAGTCTCCGTGACGGCAAGAAATGAGCGAGACTTGGTTAATCTATCAACAATAACCCAAATAGCAATTATGCCTTGAGAAACCGTAGGAAGACCCGTAATTAAATCCATGGTAATGTGTTCCCACTTCCATTTCTAATCTCAAGTGGTTGCAACGGACCCTTAGGTACCGGATGCTCCGCCTTTACACGTTGACAAGTTAAACACATTGAGATAAACTTTGCAATCTCTCTCTTCATATTGTTCCACCAAAATGTATGTCAAGATCACGATACATTTTAGTACTTCCAGATGGATTGCAAATGGTGTATTGTGTGCCTCCATCATAATCTTGTACTTCAAATC
Source organism: Panax quinquefolius (assembly GCA_020205615.1). Classification (NCBI taxonomy): domain Eukaryota; kingdom Viridiplantae; phylum Streptophyta; class Magnoliopsida; order Apiales; family Araliaceae; genus Panax; species Panax quinquefolius. The sequence continues at coordinate 126,460,240 of CM035164.1, read as the reverse complement.
GTAGTCGTTAGGAACACAAAGTCTAGAGTGGACTCAAGTATTCCTTCTTCATCAATTCTCGCCCTAATAGCTCCTTCTTGTACTTTCTTCTTCATACGACGCCCTGCCTGCGGGTCGAAAGCAACCTTAACTTTTTCTATTAAAGTTGGCTCTATCGTATACTTGACATCATCGCACTCATTCCTCGCATATGATCTTCTACTCAACGCCGTCACTACCACGCTCGCTTTTCGGGATGGTATTGAATAGTGTGGTCGTAGTCTTTCAATAGCTCGAGCCAACGTCATCGCCAGATGTTGAGTTCTTTTTGAGTGAATAAATATTTAAGGCTTTTATGGTCCAATATATCTCCACTTTCTCCCCATATAGATAGTGCCTCCATATCTTTAAGATTTAAACGATCGCCGCTAACTCTAGATCATGAGTAGGATAATTCCTCTCATACTCTTTAAGTTGTCGCGAGGCATAGGCTATGACTTTCCCACGCTGCATGAGAACACATCCTAACCCTTTGCACAAGCATCATCAGAGATAACAAATCCATCCGAACCGGATGGTATTGTTAGAACAGTCTTAAATAAGTCTCCTCTTAAGCTCTTGGAAACTCTTCTCGCATTCTTCACTCCAAACGAATTTTGTATCCTTCCGAGTTAGATGGGTTAATGGAGTAGCGATTCGAGAAAACCCTTCCACGAATCTCCGATAATAACCAGCTAAGCCCAAAAACTATGGACTTCATTCACCGACTTCGGTTGCTCCCAACTTTGTATTGCTTCAATCTTCGCCGGATCAACAAATACTCCATGTTTCGACACCACGTGCCCAAGGAATGCTACCTCTTCAAGCCGTAACTCACATTTCTTCAATTTGGCATATAGTTTGTTTTCACGAAGCCTTTGAGTACCAAATTTTCAAATGTTGCTCATGATCTTCACGACTTTTGGAATATATAAGGATGTCATCAATAAAGACAACAACGAATCGATCCAAATTTTCCTTGAATACTCGGTTCATCATATCCATGAAAGCCATAGGAGCATTAGTCAATCCGAAAAGACATGACTAAGAATTCATAATGCCCGCATCGAAGTTCTAAAGGCGCTTTGAATATCCTCGCCTAATCTTCAAATTGATGATATCCGTAATCGAAGATCGATTTTTGAAAAGAATTGTGCCCTCAGAATCGGTCAAACAAGTCATCAATACGAGGTAGAGGATACCTATTCTTGATGGTGACATGGTTCAATTCCGGATAGTCAATACAAAAGTCGCATACTCCCGCTCTTTCTTCTTTACAAATAAACAGAGCACCCCAAGGAGATGTACTAGACGAATGAAACCGATGTCCAACAATTCCTGTAGTTGGACCTTTAACTCTGAAGTTCAATAAGAGCCATTCGATATGGGGTTTTAGAAATGGGCTTTGTACCGTGTTCAAGATCAATAAATAATTCAACTTCACGCTCGGGGTAGACCGGAAGTTCTTCGAAATACGCCGAAAGTCAATAACAACAGAATATTATTCAAATTTGACGTGTCTTTATTCAAATCCATAACATGGGCTAAGAAAGCTTGACATCCGCTTTTCAATAAATGAATAGCTTTATGATTAGATATGACAGTTGATTGATTTTAATGGTTTAGTTGTTGAATTGCATAACAAAGTTTCAAGTTAGGAATATGAAAACTAACAACCTTACGAAAAATAATCAATTTTGGCATGATGAGTAGTTAACCAATCAATCCCTAAAATCACATCAAAAGCAAGTATCTTTAAAGAGATAAGGTCAACAGGTAAAGGTAATGGTGCCAACTTGAATCAAACAAGATTTATAAACAAAGGATGTGATGAAAGTTTCTCCTAACGGAGTTTCCACAGATAGGTCAAAGTCTAATTTCTCCTAAGTCAAGTTTAAACGCTGAGCACAAGCAGGAGAGATAAATGAATGGGTAGCACCGTATCGAAGTAAGGTATAAACTTCGCAAGAATTTATAAATAGCTTACCCATGATCACCTCGTTTGGGTTCTCGCATTTTGACCAATCACAACAAACGCCTTCTTCCTAAATCGTTGACTTTGACTTTTCTCGACGACGATTTTTTGAGTCACCGTCCCTCACCGAACTAGGTTTCGCTATCAGTATAATCTCGAGCGATATGTCCTTCCTTTCCACAATTATAGCATACCTTGAATCGTTGTGACGGTTTGACCGATATGTCCCTCTTTCCGCATTTATAGCATATGACCGGGGTGATCGTTTTCCTCCCTTAGAACCGATTCTTTACAAGACTGCTGCCGTTTCACATGGTCATTGTTAAATCTCCTCTTTTAAAATCTTCTCCCGACTCGCTTTTTCTATTTTCATGGCCATGATTACCACCGTAGTGGTTACCATTTTTGTCCGTCTGCTTTTCTCCCATTTGGTTATCATTATTACATTGATCGCTATCTCTGTACGATCCTCGGTTGTGGTCCCTTAGTTGACCGTACTCGTTATCTCGCTTAATAATTGAGCCTGCTTACAACATCCGAATAGAGAGAAAGTTTATGAGAAATGAGATATCGACGTATCGCCGGGTTCAAACCTCTAAGAAACATCCGCGCCATACGCTCCTCATTCTCCACCAAATGAGGTGCAAACTCGGATAACTCTGCAAACTTTGCCTCGTCTTTGAGAGACACCGCCATGTTGTTTTGCTATAATCGATGAACTCCACTTCCTTCATATAGCGAACACTTTCGTGAAAGTATTTGTCATTAAATAGTTCTCAAACGCTCCCAAGACACGCCGAAAGTCTTGCCGGATGGGTACGCTTCACGACTTCCACCAAGAGTCCGCCTCGCCACTTTAACATAAAGGTGGCAAATGGAACCTTCGTTCCTCCGTGCATCCCAAGACAACGAATATCTTGGTAATTTGTTTGACCCATGTTTCCGCCATGATCGGATCTGCTTTCCCTTAAATTCGTGGTCCCAACTCTTTGAATCGCTTTCATTTGTGACAACCCGTGAATTGCTATCATTTCTCCTCAGATTTTGAACACGAAGTCTCCTCGTTCGATTTTGCATGAACTTCAAAAAGCTTCTAAACATCCCTCGCTCATCATCTCGCTTTCAATGGTGTTGTTCACAGGGAGGAACATTGCCACTGCTGCACGCTCTCTCCTCGCTGTTGAGTAGTACAGGCGTCTCCACGGTCCTCATTTCCATTGTTAATATTCTCACGACATTCTCAAATACTGCCATAAAACAAGGGTTAATTAAGGAAATCAATATATCACATAATATCCTTATATATGACCAACTAAAAAATAAGCTTAGGTAGGACACACTAGCGAAGGATTTACTCGCCTCTCCCTCGTAGTTCTATTCCTCGATCTCCGCCAGAGATCATATCCTCTAAGCTCGATACCAACCGTATGACGCCCCCAAAATAGGTATACATCACCTATTCTCGAGTTGTCAATACACGGTACGTAAACAACTACAACTTTATTATTACAACAAGAAATCTGTGAGTTTGAATACAAATATTATCTTCTGACAATATCTATACTCAAATAAATCCTCATCACATTTATTGATACATTATTTTACAAAAATGGTGAGGACTACTAAACAATCCTTTCTAAAACCTTCATTCCATACCCCAGACTAAACTCGCTATATTCTCGCCTCCTCCCGAGAAGAAAAATGGAACAAAAAGGAAAAGGGTGAGCTCAACTAGCCCAAGAAAGAATATTATGACTAAGATAATATACAACAAATTACCATGTTAGTCTTCAACAGGAAAAAATCTAATAGAATACAATAGACAACAAATTTTAAATCAATATTCAGCAATGAAATAATAATTCATTAGAAGAGTTAAGTAGAGAATGCAAACTACTATCTTCTATGTATGAATTTAAAAGTTCATCGCTCATCTTTTATCCTCGTAACATCAATCAATATACATCCGAATCAAATATTCATCTTTGCACTACAGCCAAAGATATTCATCGATTAATCATGTTCATCTAAACACATGTTCATCTTTGCATTACGACCCAAAGATATTCTTCAGAAATCATTCATCTTTTACACTACGTGCCAAAGATATTCAATAATATCATCATTTAAGACCGAGGATGATGAAAATATTTTTTAAAGAAACGAATCCAAAGGAAACAAAATGACAAGGATTAAGGATTAAGGATTCGTACTTTGTTTTATCCATGTTCAAAAATACCTCAAAAATAATCATAGTGGTGTAAAATTCAAGAATGATCAAAACATGGATACAATCAAAGCTAGTATCCGAATAGATATTTTGGACAAAAAGAAGAAATTTTATTTTTCTAATGAATAGTGTCAGATACATGAATAGTGTCGTATCGTGAATAGTAACTCAACACAAAAAGAGATAGAAATTCCACAAAAAACATCTACACACGCTTTATGAATAGTACTAGTGAATAAGAAACTCGTGAATAAGAACTCATGAATAGTAACTCGTGAATAAGAACTCATGAATAAGAACCTCGACATGAAAAAGTTCCAAATTTGACAAAAAGTTCCAACTAATATTTCAAAGATAATGATATTGAAGAAATAATATCATTTGAGAAGAAAATAACATCCCTTACCTCGAAAGATTAAGACTTCTAAATGGAATACCTGTATAGTCTCAAAGGAACTTACACCGCCTAACAATACTCAAAGTATACTCACAAGAATACGCTCAATATATCGAGAGAGAAATAGAGAGAAACTTCAGCTTTAAAGTGTTTTTCAATTCTAACCTAAGCACCCTATTTATAGAAAATGCTTAAAACACCAAAAGCAGTAAAATTGAATATAATATTAATATATTTTTCACATTTTCTTTAGCCCACCTTAGACAACTAATCTCAGCCCATTTGAATCACATGTGAGGCCAACTTAGTTGCAAAAACGTTTTTCTCAAAATAATTAACTAAAACTCCCAAAAATTAATTATTTCTAACTTCAATAATTCATAATAAATAGCCTTTTCATCGTAAAAATTCGAATCTCGCAAGTTTTTATAGGAAATTCAATTCTCTACAACTTTGCGTAAAGAAAGTTTTTCCAAATTCCAAATAGAAATTGACCAAAATCCACAAACCAGACGATTTTACAAAGCTATAATCAAATTTCTATTAATAATTGTGTCCACCAACACAAAACATGTGTTAAACATTTAATGCCACAAAAATACTCTTCCTCCTCATATACTCATATATCCCACATTCATTGTAAAAATATCATCGTTAATATATTATTAAAATAATATATTTAAATGAATTATTTTATCGTAAAAAGATAAAATATTAATTTTCAACAATTGTCACATTAAAATTTTCTCCATCTATATCCTCATAAAATCAATATTTTCCTCATCATATAAATCAATAATTAATTATTCATAAATAATATTACGAAATCACATTATTGACAACAACCGTGCTTTCCGTGATAGAGGGGGCTTTCCAATAAGAATTTTTCTTACTAACGCATTAATTAGGTGACCAAACCTCTCCTTAGACAAAACTTTCTAGACATTGCCAATAATGTTATCTAATAATATTATTCGGATAATATGAATTATTGCTTCGATAATGAAAAATACTTTATAAATGACAATTATCAAACAACAAAAGAATATAAAATATCAACGCAAATTATTAACTCAATAAAATACCGAATAAAGAATTATCGTAACCATTATTGAGTAGTGCCTTCTTACGTACGTAAGAATCAATAATTGGTGCAATACCGTGTCTTCTTGTGTTTTAACCACCGGTATTTTAATAAAGATAATTTGAAAACCACGCCTGCTATTATTTTAAACAACTTATATTTGTCGCTTTTTTCATCCAATCGCTTTCCACATGGGGCCCACACGGTCATTACTTCGCCGCATTTAATATTCCCCGACAAAGATTTAATATTCTTCGACAACAATGAATATTTTATAACCACTTGCTTATTTTGAAATATTTATGTATTTTACCCCTAACTATCCACATTAATCAAATCAACCCTTACTATTTCAAAATAATAAATAGAGAAAATTAAATTTCATTAATAATAAGTTGGGGTCTTACACAACTGTTTCTAGATAACATTGCCAAACTCCATAGCATTCCCCAAACCATTGTAAGTGATCGAGACCCTTTGTTCCTTAGTCAGTTTTGGAGGGAGTTGTTCAAGTTATTGGGTATACATCTCAATTATAGCACTTCTTATCATCCCCAAACCGAAAGATTGAACAGATGTCTAGAAACATATTTGAGGTGTGCTACTAGTCAAAAACCAAAGAACTGGAGACATTGGCTTAGCCTCGCACAATGGTGGTATAACACCAATTACCACAGTACTCTTAAGGTCTCCCCTTTCCAAGCCTTGTTTGGGTACCCACCACCAATGATGACGCTACAGGCTGCCGAGACCCCTAAACTGGAAGAAGTTCGTACCTTCCTTAAAGACAGAACTCTGTGGTTGTCTATTCTCAAGGGCAACCTAACCAACGCCCAACAAAGAATGAAATTTCAGGCGGATAAGCATAGAACTGAGCGTGAATTCATTCCCGGGGATTGGGTATACCTTTGTTTGCAACCATATAGGCAGACAAGTATTTCTATGCGTCGGGATTTCAAGCTTGCACCACGATTTTATGGGCCGTTTCAGATTAAGGAAAAGGTCGGAGCGGTGGCCTATAGATTAGACCTTCCTACAGGTAGTCTAATTCATCCAGTTTTCCATGTGTCCCTCCTCAAAAAAAAGCTGGGTGTTGCAAATATAGCTGAGGTAACTTTGCCATCAGTAGGGGATGAGGGACAGCTCTTGGTTGAACCTATTGCAGTGCTTGAGCACAGGATGGTGAAGAGGAACAACGCTGCAGTAGTTCAGTACTTAATCCAATGGTCCAGCAATACTCCGACAGACTCCACTTGGGAGGATGCCTCCTTGATCCATTAGAAATTTCCCAATTTTCATCCTTGAGGACAAGTGTGACGCCCCCAAAATAGGTATACAACACCCATTCTGAGTCGTCAAAATACATGGTACAGAAACAACTACAACTTTATTAATACAACATAAAAATTGTGAGTTTAAATACAAATATTGTCATCTAGACAATCTCCACAGTCAAATAAGTCCTCAGTACAATTATTGATACATTATTTTACAAAATGGTGAGGACTACTAAAGCGACTTCTAGAACCATCATTCCACACTTTATTAGTATACTTGCTACATTCTCGCCTCTTGAGAATAAAATTGAACAACAAGGAAAAGGGTGAGCTCAACTAGCCCAAGAAAAAACATTATGACTAAGATAACATAGAACAAATTATCGTTAGTCTTCAACGAGGAAAAATCGATAGAATCTGAATAGACAACCAGGTTTTAGATCAACAATTGCGGTGGGAAACAACAATTCATTAGAAGAGTTAAGTAGAGAATGCAAACTACTATCATCTATATATGAATTTAAAAGTTCGTCGTCGATATTTTATCCCTATAACATCAATCAATATATATCTAGAATTAAATATTCATCTTTGCACTACAGGCCAAAGATATTCACCAGTTGGTCATGTTCATTTAAACACCTGTTCATCTTTGCACTACGGGCCAAAGATATTCATCAGAAATCATTAATCTTTGCACTACAGGCCAAAGATATTCAATTATATCATCATTTAGGACGGAGGATGATGAAAAATATTTTAAATGAAACGAATCCAGTGAAACAAAAGAATAAATATTAAGGATTCGTATTTCAGCTATTTCATGTCCAAAAATACCTCATAAATAATCATAGTGGAGTAAAATTCAAGAATGATCAAAACATGGATACAATCAAAACTAGTATCCATAATAGATATTTTGACGAAAAAACAAAAATTTAATTTTTTACGTGAATAGTCAGTCAGTGATAAGTGAATAGTCAGTATCGTGAATAGTCTTGAGGTATACGTGAATAGTAACTCAACACAAAAAGATAGAAATTTCACAAAAACATCATCATCATGCTTCGTGAATAGTACTCAAATGAATAGTAACTTTCGTGAATAGTAACTCATGAATAGTAACCCCGACATGAAAAAGTTCTAAATTTGATAAAAAATTCCAACCAATATTTTAGCATAATGATATTGAAGAAATAATATCATTTGAGAAGAAAATAACATCTCTTACCTCAGAAAGACAGTACTTCTAGTTGAAACATCGGATATAAACTATTACTTGAACTTACACCGTATAGCAACACTCAAAGTATTAAAATACTTACAAGAATACGCTCGATATATAGAGAGAGAAAGAGAGAGAAATCTGTAGTTTCTAGTGTGATTTTCAATTCTAACCTAAGCACCCTATTTATAGGAAAATGCTTAGAACACCAAAGTAGAAAATTTAATAAAATATTAATATATATATTAAAATTTCTACGCCAACCTTCCTTGATCTGAATTTAGCAATTGACATCACATGCAAGACCCACAATTAATGACAAAAACGTTTTTTATATTAAAAATAATTAAAACTTCCAAAAATCAATTATTTCAGAACTTCAGAACTTCAATAATTCATAATAAATAACCCTTTTATCAGAAAATTTGAATTTCGCTACTTTTTATAGGAAATTCCATTATCTACAACTTCTTGCGTAAGAAAGTTTTTTCAAATTCCAAATGTAAATTGATCAAATCCACAAACAAAGCGATTTTATAAAGGCTATAATCAAATTTCCGCAAGAAATGGGCCTACAGACATGTTTAACATGTTTTAAACAACTTTTGCAACAAAAATATTCTTCCTCCTCATATTGTAAGACCCCAACTTATTATTAATGAAATTTAATTTTCTTTATTTATTATTTTGAAATAGTAAGGATTGATTTGATTAATGTGGATAGTTAAGGGTAAAATACGCAAATACTTCAAAATAAGCAAGTGGTTATAAAATATTCATTGTTGTTTGGGAATATTCGTTTGGTCGTGGAATATTAAATGCTTCTTGGGAATATTAAATGCGATGACGCAAACCATGTGTGGGCCCATAATGTGAGCGATTGGATGAAGAAAACGACAAATATAAGTTGTTTAAAAATAACAGTAGAAGCTAAGTTATTGCTAATATCTTTAAAAAATCGGTGGTTAAAACACAAGAAGACACCAGTATTGCACCAATTATTAATTCTTACGTGAAGGCACTACTCAATAATGGTTACGATGAATTACTGCTCAAAGATTTTATTGATTTAATAATTGTCGTTGATATTTTATATATTTGTTGTTTCAATAATTGTCATTACACAAGATTTTCATTATCGAAGCAATAATTCATATTATCCGAATAATATTATTAGATAACATTATTGGAAATGTCTAGAAAGTTTTGTCTAAGGAGAGGTTTGGTCACCTAATTGCGGCCAAGAAGGAGAAATTCTTATTGAAAGCCCTCTTCTTTCACAACCCGCTTTCGGTTACAATATTGTGATTCTCGTAATATTATTTGTGAATAATTAATTATTGATTCATATGATGAGGAAAATATTGATTTTATGTGGATATAGATGGAGAAAATTTTAATGTGACAATTGTTGAAAATTGAAATTTTATCTTTTCTCGATAAAATAATTATTTAAATATATTATTATATTTTAATAATATAATAATGGTGATATTTTTACAACGAATATGGGATATATGAGTATACGAGGAGGAAGAGTATTTTTGTTGCAATAAATGTTTAAAACATGTTAAACATGTCATTGGACCCCATTTATTGATCGAAATTTGATTATACCACGTAAAATCGCCTGCTTTGTGGATTTCGGTCAATTTCTATTTGGAATTTGGAAAAACTTTCTTCTACAAAGTTGTAGAGAATTTAATTTCCTATAAAACTCATGAGATTTGAATTTTCTGATGAAAGGGCTATTTATTATGAATTATTGAAGTTCCGAAGCTCCGAAATAATTGATTTTTGGAAGTTTAAAATATTTAAAATTAGAAAAACGTTTTTTTTTTACTTTTTCTAGAATGTGGCATATGTTTGATGGCTGAAATCAGATTCTAGGCATGCGTAGGAAATTTATATAATTATATTATTAATTTATTAAATTTTCTGCTTTGGTGTTCTAAGCAATTTCCTATAAATAGGGTGCTTAGGTTAGAATTGAAAATCACACCGTAAATCAAGTTTTCTCTCTCTATATTATCGAGTTTATTCTTGTAAGTATTTTGAGTATACTTTGAGTATTGTTAGACGGTGTGAGTTCCTTCAAAGACTATATCCCAGATTCCACCTAAATACTAATCTTTCGAGGTAAGGGATGTTATTTTCTTCTCAAATGATATTATTTCTTCAATATCATTATGCTAAAATATTGGTTGAAACTTTTATCAAATTTGGAACTTTTTCATGCTCTGGGTTACTATTCATGAGTTAATATTCATGAGTTACTATTCACGAGTTACTATTTATGAGTTACTATTCACGAGTTACTATTCACGAGTACTATTCATGAAAGCGTGAAGATGTTTTTGGGAAATTTCTATCTTTTGGTGTTTGAGTTACTATTCACGATATCTGACCCTTATTCACGATATCTGACTATTCAATCGAAAAAATAAAATGATGATATTATTGAATATCTTTGGCTTGTAGGCAAAGATGAATGATTTCTGAAGAATATCTTTGGTAGTAGTGCAAAGATGAACAGTGTTTAGATGAATATGACCAATCGATGAATATCTTTGGCAGTGTAGTGCAAAGATGAATATTTGATTCCGTGAATGTATATCGATTGATGTTACAGATAAAAGATGAGACGATGAACTTTTAAATTCATACATGAAGATAGTAGTTTGCATTCTCTACTTAACTCTTCTAATGAATTATTATTTCATTGCTGTAATATTGATTTAAAATTTGTTGTCTATTATATTCTATTAGATTTTTCCCAAATAAGACTAACGATAATTTGTTGTATATTATCTTAGTCATAATATTCTTTAATGGGCTAGTTGAGCTCACCCTTTTCCTTTTTGTTCCATTTTTCTTCTCGTGAGGCGAGAATATAAAGCAGTACTTAGTCGGGGTATGGAATGAAGGTTTTAGAAAGAATTGTTTAGTAGTCCTCACCATTTTGTAAAATAATGTATCAATAAATGTGATGAGGATTTATTTGAGTATAGATTTTGTCTAGAAGATAATATTTGTATTCAAACTCACGCTTTTTTACTGGTTGTAATAATAAAGTTGTAGTTGCTTTACGCACCATGTATTGACAACTCGTAATAGGTGATGTATACCTATTTTGGGGCGCCATAGTTAGTATCGTAGCTTAGGATATGATCTCCATGAGATCGGGAATAGAATCTAGGAGGGAGAGACGAGTAAATCCTTCGCTAAAGGTGTCCTACCTAAGCTTATTTTTTTAGTTGGTCAAGATATAAGGATATTATGTGATATATTGATTTCTTAATTAACCCTTGTTTTATGACGATGATTTGAGAATGTCGAATCGAGAATATTAACAATGGAAATGAGACCGTGGAGACCTCGAAAGTAGTATACACAAGCCAATCATGTTTGATGATAAAGCATATACTTTGTAATAATATTATTCATTTATTAATAAAAAGTATTAATTTATTAAAGGCTTTTAATTATCTGCATGATCTTTGTTTTATAATATGTGATAAACCCATAGTTTTAAGCAATGCTTTTAGAATAATGATGATGATCATTCTAATGAGATCTAAATTCTTAGAAAGCTTAAAACTAAAATAGTTCCCAATCATTGGATTACTAAATTGGGGATTAGTGAATCCGGGATAGATTGGTACATACGTTGTTTTGCTCATTGGATGAGGATGATTGATCTCATGATCATTTGTGTGGAGACACTAAAGCAAGTATGTAGGTGATTATTAGAGAATAAGTTCATCGAACGTGGCTCGCTAAGGAATACCTAATGGAGTTTTACTTGCTGTCAATAGGAATTCTCAGATAGTGATAGTAGACAAGTAATCCTTGGACTTGAGATCATCATAGTATCTTGTGTATGATGAGTTATACTTTGACTTATTCCTTAAGACCCTTAGGGTATATCAAAAGGTATGCTTGGGTATAACAAGTTGTATACGGAGATAATATATGATCAATAAAGAATCTACCACTTAATAAAAGAAGAGAATGTCCTATGTGATTCGATAAATGACAACCCAAAGAGTCCTTGGCCATGGCGTAATGAAATTAGAAAGGAGTTTCTAATTTGCATTATTTGAGTTGTGCATTTAAGAGTCGAAATACATATAATTAAATAAAATAAGACTTGACAAAGAATTCCATGCCTTATATTTAATTGGGACATTGTATGGTGGAAGGATTGAATTGTAGATAACTATTTACTCAAAGGTTCTTTATGATTAATGTTGAAATCTATATTATCCGGAAAGTCGTTGATCTCTAGGAGGCTTATCCCTATCAGAGAATAAATATTATTTATTTAAATAAATTAATTGTTTAATTTATTTATTTAAATAAGATTAGAATTGTTCTAATTGATTTATTCACAACCGGCTTTAATATGGAGAACCTAAAGGGTCACACCATAAAAGGAAGAATAATTATTTAAGAAGTTAATGGCATAATCGTAATAATATAAGTTAAGTATATTTAATTTAATCTATGGTGATAGAATAAATTAAATAGTTTAATATTTATTATTTAATATTTTAGAAATATTAAATATAAATTAATAAGAGGAGTCTTATTAATATTATTACAATTATTATTATTTTAATTTCTAAAAGAGTTTAGGAATTAATTTAATATAAGTACTTTCATTTATTCCTAATTGGATTAGGAAGGAAAATTAGTTAAAGGAGTTTAATTAATTATCCCTAATAAGATTAGGGAGCTTAATTAATTAAAAGAATTTAATTAATTAAATAAAACCCAATTCCTTAATTGTTAAGATGGGTTGCTTACATCTATAAATAAGAGGAGTCTTATTATGGGTGTTGTGGAAGTTGTTGACTTTTTACTAAGACGTAATAATTCCAATTTGTTGGAGAATGCACGCCTTTCTATAGAGATAGAAAACTAAGGTTGAGCCAATACACCATCTTCTTGAATTCTTTATTTTCTTGGTGGATCACCTCAGAGGCCAAACGCTTGGGTGGCTAACGTTGATCTAAGGAAGGAACCAAACCCGGTGGATTCAAGTTGAACGCGAAAAAGGATTGGAGGTGAACTTGTACCGAGGAAGCTCGATCTTCAAGGGTATGATTCTTATTCATCTTTTTCGCTTAATTAATAATTATGCATAAAGGGTGATCCGTATATGGTTTGTAAAAATTTTTAAAACTCGATTTTACACGCTTTTCGCTTTAATTTTGCAATTTGATCGCGTTCATGAATATTACAAACCTTACAGTGGCATCAGAGCCAAATCTTTATGCAAATTATTAATTGTTTTAATTTGATATTATATTGATATGTGTTTAGAATAATTTAATTGGGCATAATTTAATTGTATAGAATTTATGTATAGATATTACCGTTATATATATAATATTTATATATATTATATATTTAATCCTATTTGATAGGCGCGGATCACAAGTCATTAATGTGTTTTAATAAAAAAAAAAAAAAGGCAAATACATTTGTTATTAAAGCAGTCATACCAACGCAAGCAGAGCTATTTAAAAAAAAAAAAAAAAAAAAGAGCCGTATTTTTTTTTTTTGAGATTAACATGCACGGAAGCTTACAGGTTATCTAGGAAGTAGGAATATTCATATATATATATATATATATATATATATATATATATATATATATATATATATATATATATATATATATATATATATTATATATACTAATATATATATATATATATATATATTATTCTTAATTATTTTAATTAAAATAAAAGTTTATTTTAATCTTAAAATAAAAGGTTTATTTTAATATTAAAATAAAAGAGTTTATTTTAATTTTAAAATTAAATTTCATGCTAACTAATTAGAGTTGGAATTTGATTCCATGATAACTAATTGGAGTTGAAATTGATTGCTAATTTCCTTAAATAAAGGAGTTTATTTAGATATGAAATAGATTTCATATTATTCAAAATAAAAGAGTTTATTTGTGAATAGGAAAGAGAATCCATGCTTCCTTAAATAAAGGAGTTTATTTAGATATGAAATAAGATTTCATATTATTCAAAATAAAAGAGTTTATTTGTGAATAAGGAAAGAATATCCGTGTTTCCTTTAATATTTTTTTTTTACATGGAATTGATTCCATAATTAATTAAAATAAAAGAGTTTATTTTAATTAAAGATTTTTTTTACGTGAATTGGATTCCATAATTAATTAAAATAAAGGAGTTTATTTTGATTAAAATTTTGATTAAAATAAAATAGTTTATTTTATTCAAAAATTAGATAAATTAAAATAAAATAGTTTTATTTTGATTTAAATTTGGATTAAAATAAAGGAGTTTATTTTGATTCAAAATAGATTTTATACTAACTAAATTTGCCCATTAAATGATATCAATATATATATTAAATGTTTATTATTCATATGATGAATGTAATTTATTGATGCATATGATGATGTGTATGATAATAAATGGGATTGATTATGGATTATCAATTAATATGATTGGATTTTATTTTAGTTGGATGTATGAATGTATGGATTTTTATTAAATGGGGTCTCACAGTATTCGCCTTTCTCTAATTTTTCTTAATGTAAATTCTATCTCTCTCTATGTATTTCCCCGATCACGATCAAGGTTTCTATTTATTTTAAATAGTTTTGTAATAGAATAGTTAGAATTAATTTTGAAAAATTGGAGATCAAGGAGCAAGGGAGCGTTTGAAGACCCGTTTGTAATGGAGCCCGGTTTAAATGTAATAGTTATATTTAAATATTATTTCGCACTTGCACCCTCTAGGGTTTGACCTTTTGGTTCACTTGGTGGCTCTAGTGAACCAAACTAGAATAAAAGTCCATAATCAATCCGGTAGAATATAGTATTCTATATGTGCATGCTATACTATATATATTATATATTATGCAAACATGCTTGTGATGTTCATTAATATAACGCGTATTTTATATATATATAAATAATGCGCTAAACAAGATGAGATAAATTAACAAACAAATCCTCAATTTTTATATTAAGTCCTAAGCGCTCAAAGATATTTGGAATATCGAACGTCAGCTTTCTAGCATGATAAAATTAATAGAGTATTAAATATTTAATATGAGTTTGTTGTGTCACCACAAGGCAAGTATTAAGTATTTAAGATGTTAATTTATCAAATTTGATGCTTATAAAGAAAATTGAACAATATTGTTTTGTCAGTGTCACACAAGGATGATATTTTTCTTTTTTGAATATATGGAGTGCTAGGTTTGGACTTAACTTGATAATTTTGATTCTGATGTGCCACCACTGATCAAAATAATCTAAGAGGCAAAAGAAAAGGAGTTGTATAGTTGATGTAATTGACAAAAGTTGTCTACCTATTTATTTATATATAGTTTGTTGTGTCACCACAAGGCTATATACATTTGAAATGGGATCCTTATTCTCACTAGCAAATCTTTTTAATTAGATTTTGCATTAACTATATATATTGAGGGTAATATAGTTTGAAGAAAATAGTGGGAGATACCAATTTAAAACAAGACCTAATTTATTTTGGTAATTAATAAAAAATGTATGCTAAAATGTTGTTAATTACAAATTCATTTACAAAATTTTACAATGTCTAAAATTATATCATCATGAAGCATATTAGATGCTAAATTAACCGTAATCAATTAAACGGATTGGTTAAGCAATTTGAGAATAGTTCTCTACTGGTTTGAAAAGTAATCTTATGTCCTTAATACGCCTATCCTCGCAATGGTTGCGCATAATGCCTCCGAGGAAGACATTGCTACTTTTAGAAAGTGGCAAGATGATGCACAATGGCTCAATGCATCATGCTCGTATCCACGAGTAACAAGCTTCACGTCACACTGAAACTATGGATACTTCTACTATACTCCCGCACATCAAGTAGTTGATGGTGAGGAAAGTAAGACCGATAGATATCGATATCTAAGGAGCTCTTCCGATCTAGAATGGCCAATGGCACTATAGTACGCATAAAAAGTTCTTAACATAATCAATTTGATTGATCAATTAGACAACTAGTTTTGTCACGGATGGAGAGTTGAGCCAAGATTTGATCTTGCACTCACTCCCTTAACTCCTTTCACAATTGTTGTGAATTTTTCATATGAACAAGCTAGATATCACCCTCACGATTTGCTTAACATATTGAAAAATGTTGAGAGTCACTTTCAACCAAGAAAGATCAAGTCTTCGGTAGGGGCCAAAAGGATCTTCCGAAAAGAAGAACGATTCAAAGAAGTTAAATAGAAAGGCAAAACAAAGGATAATAAGAACAAAACTGATATGGATGGCAAAGGCGTTTGCTTCCACTACAATAAGCCCGACAATCGGAAAGAAATCTGCGAAAGTATCTTGCAGAGGCTAACCAAAGAAGCTTAGTGAAGTTTCTTCCATAATACGCTTTTGTTCATGATTGAAATAAATTTTTCTTTAAGTCAAGGTTCTACTTGGGTATTGGATACCGACTTTTGGTTATCATAAATATAGATTTATGAAGGACCAAGTAGAAGTAGAAAGTTAAACAAAGATAAGTAATCCTATATGTGGAAAATGAAGCAAAGGTTCTTGCATTAGCTATAGAAACTTATAGTTTTAGCACTCCCACGGGCAAATCTATTAAGTCAATAAGTTGTTATTGTATTCAAAGATTGTTAGAAACATTATTTCCATTTTATTGTTGGACAATGAAATCTTTGGTATTATATTTAAGAACAATTGTTGTTCTATTTATAATAATAATAAGGTTTTCATAGAACCTCGAAAGATTACTTAATGGATTTTGTATACTTGACTTCACGTGAAAATAATTTTGCATATTGAACAAATTAGTATAAGAAAAGGAGATGATTATTCAAAGAGTTGAATGTGTGTATTTGTCAAATACAAGTGTGAATTATTTTAAAGGTTCAAACAAATCTATTAAGTCAAAGTAAGTTGTTATCAAAAATAATCATTTATAGTAACAAAATCATCTTTATTTATATTAAGTCATTCATAAATTCCAAATGACTTGTTAGAAACATTATTTCCATTTTATCATTGACAATGAAATCTTTGGTATTATATTTAAGAACAATTGTTGTTCTATTTATAATAATAATAAGTGTTTCATATAGAACCCAAAGATTACTTAATGGATTTTGTATACTTGACTTACGTGAAAATAATTTTGCATATTGAACAAATTAGTATAAGAAAAGGAGATGATTATTCAAAGAGTTGAATGTGTGTATTTGCTGAAATACAAGTGTGAATTATTTTAAAGGTTCAAAGAATTCAGAAGTGAAACAAATTGGCAATGTATTAAGATTCTTTGATTAGATCAAGGAATAAATACTTGTGCAATAAGTTTCTAGATGATCTCAAATGGTTTTCTCATAATGGACACATCCTGATACGCAATAATTGATTGATGTATCTGAATGAAAAATCGTACCTTGTTGGACATGGTGCGGTCCATAATGATTTTACCGACATTCCAATATCCTTCCGGATAATGTCCAGAAATGGCTACATATCTACGAAAAGGTAACCTCAAAATCCAAATTTCAAGACTCCATAAAAGTTATGGATGGAGGATTCCTAATCTTAAGTATGTTAAGATAAGGGTTGTCCAACTTATGTGAAAATATTTCAAAGGATAAGCTTGGGACAAGATTTGACAAGTGTCGATTTGTGGGACATCCTAAAGTAAGTTTAGGTATATGTTCTATAATTCTACTTAGCAAAAGGTGTTTGTTACGAAACACGCCGCCTTCTAAGATAAAGGTGTTTATCATCAAGGGGCTAGTGGGAGGATTATAGATCTCAAGAGTTCATAATCCACAAAACACCATAAGTCAAATAAGAGGAACTCAGAGATAGACCTATTGTACCACAACCGAATCATAAATACGAATAGTACCAAAAGATACCTAGAGGTATGGATTCATCATGGATGATGATGATGAGGTACGTCATATAAAATGATGATCCAGAGTTACATACAATAAGGTAAGAGTTCTAGTGTGTACAAAAGGGGACAAATGGAGCTACCATGACATTCCTAATATTATATGTTGATATACTACTTGATAAGGAATGACATACTAATGCTACAATCAATAAAGATAAAGTTGTCTAAACAATCGTCCATGAATGATTTGGGAAGAGTATCATTATTGGGGATGCAAATCTATATAGATAGATTTAAAAGGATGCTCAACTTAACCCAAGGAACGATATTCATTTGATGCTAAAGTCGTTTAGCATGGCAAACTCCAAGAGATGTCTTATGTTGATGAGCCATGGAGTGTATCTCTTTAATAGTCCCCACAGACTCTCGAAAAGAGAGTCGCATGAGTGGACTATCATGTATGCAATGAAATATACGAGACCGATGTTGATCAATCATATTCGGAGAAGTTCACTATGAGTCGGTGAAAACATCTTAAAGTGCTTAATCGAAACTAAAGATGTGATTAAAATTTATGTTGGTCTTAATTAAAACTAGAGGGCTTAACAGACTCAAGTTTTCGTACGGAGACCAAGACGACGTAAAATCCACTTTAAGGTAAAGTGTTACCTTGAACGCATTGGTGTGTAGTGAATTGAAAGGTTTCAAACAAAGAAAGAGTTGCCGGTTTAGTGATAAAGACAAAGTATATAGCTATAAATGAAGTCGCAAGTTGATTGTTTGGATGATAAGTTCATTACGTAACTAGAATAGTTCCTAAGTCTCATCTTGGATCTAAACATGTGTTGTGGCACTTTCATTTGATTATTAGAATCATTGAAAGATGGGAAATCACTATAGAGATAGTGGACTCTCATGAATAACATTACATATCCATTAATTAAAGCTTATCCAACAAAGCAGGATAATCGCCACTTGAGAAAGAAGAGTATGAGTTACCATGACGATTGGCTTTAGTGCAAATGGGAGATTGAAAGTAAGTATGCACACAAGCCAATCATGTTTGATGATAAAGCATATACTTTGTAACAATCTTATTCATTTATTAATAAAAAGTATTAATTTATTAAAGGCTTTTAATTATCTCATGATGTCGTTTTATAATATGTGATAAACCCATAGTTTTAAGCAATGCTTTTAGAATAATGATGATGATCATTCTAATGAGATCTAAATTCTTAGAAAGCTTAAAACTAAAATAGTTCCCAATCATTGGATTACTAAATCGGGGATTAGTGAATCCGGATAGATTGGGCACATACGTTCAACCTTTTCATTGGATGAGGATGATTGATCTCACGATCATTTGTGTGGAGACACTAAAGCAAGTATGTAGTGCTTATTAGAGAATAAGTTCACTTTGAACGTGGCTCGCTAAGGAATACCTAATGGAGTTTTACTTGCTCGTCAATAGGAATTCACAGAAGTGATAGTAAAGTACAAGTGATCCTTGGACTTGAGATCATCATAAGATCTTGTGTATGATGAGTTATACTTTGACTTATTCCTTAAGACCCTTAGGGTATATCAAAAGGTATGCTTGGGTATAATAAGTTGTATATGGAGATAATATATGATCAATAAAGAATCTACCACTTCTATTAAAAGAAGAGAAATGTCTATGTGATTCGATAAATGACAACCCAAAGAGTCCTTGGTTGTTAGCGAATGAAATTAGAAAGGAGTTTCTAATTTGCATTATTTGGAGTCAGGCATTTAAGAGATCGAAATACATATAATTAAATAAAATAAGACTTGACAAAGAATTCCATGTCTTATATTTAATTGAGACATCAGATGGTGGAAGAATTGAATTATGCGGTAACTATTTACTCAAAGGTTCTTTATGATTAATGTTGAAATCTATATTATCCGGAAAGTCGTTGATCTCTAGGGAGGCTTATCCCTTATCAGAATAAATATTATTTATTTAAATAAATTAATTGTTTAATTTATTTATTTAAATAAGATTAGAATTGTTCTAATTGATTTATTCACAACCTAGCTTAATATGGAGAACCCAAAAGGGTCACACCATAAAAGGAAGAATAATTATTTAAGAAGTTAATGGCATAATCGTAATAATATAGTTAGTATATTTAATTTAATCTATGGTGATAGAATAAATTAAATAGCTTAATATTTATTATTTAATATTTTAGAAATATTAAATATAAATTAATAAGAGGAGTCTTATTAATATTATTACAATTATTATTATTTTAATTTCTAAAGAGTTTAGGAATTAATTTAATATAAGTACTCTCATTTATTCCTAATTGGATTAGGAAGGAAAATTAGTTAAAGGAGTTTAATTAATTATCCCTAATAAGATTAGGGAGCTTAATTAATTAAAAGAATTTAATTAATTAAATAAAACCCAATTCCTTAATTGTTAAGATGGGTTGCTTCACATCTATAAATAAGAGAGAGTCTTATTATGGGTGTTGTAGGTTGTTGACTTTTTACTAAGACGTAATAATTCCAATTTGTTGGAGAGTACGCCTTTTCTATAGAGATAGAAAACTAAGGTTGAGCCAATACACCATCTTCTTGAATTCTTTATTTTTCTTGGTGGATCACCTCAGAGGCCAAACGCAGGGTGGCTAACGTTGATCTAAGGAAGGAACCAAACCCGGTGGATTCAAGTTGACGCGAAAAGGATTGAGGTGAACTTGTACTGAGGAAGCTCGATCTTCAAGGTATGATTCTTATTCATCTTTTTCGCTTAATTAATAATTATGCATAAAGGGTGATCCGGGTATATGGTTTGTAAAAATTTTAAAACTCGATTTTACACGCTTCCTTTTAATTTTGCAATTTGATTGCGTTCATGAATATTACAAACCTTACAGACGCCTCTACTTCACCAACGAGGAGAACGTGCGTCAGTCGTAGCAATGTTCCTCTTGTGAACAACAACACCGGAAAGCGAGATGATGAACGAGGGGATGTTTAGAAGCTTTTTTATGCGATCATGCAAAATCGCATTTGTGGAGACTCGTGTTCAAAATACTGAGGAGGAAATGATAGCAATTCACGGGTTGTCACAACAAGCTTCAAAGAGTTGGGACCACCAGAATTTAAGGGAAAGCCGATCCGATCATGGCGGAAACATGGGTCAAGCAAATTACCAAGATATTCGATGTCTTGGGATGCACTAAGAACAGAAGGTTCCATTCGCCACCTTTATGTTCCGTGGGCGAAGGCGTATTCATCGGTGGGAGTCTCAGGAAGCGTACTCCATCCAAATAAGACTCAAAGATGTCTTGGGAGACATTTCAGAAATTATTTAATGACAAATACTTTCCTCGAAAGTGTTCGTCATATGAAAAGAAGTGGAGTTCATCGATTAGAACAAAACAACACGACTTGTCTCAAAGACGAGGCAAAGTTTGCAGAGTTATCCGTGTTTGCACCTCATTTGGTGGAGAATGAGGAACGATGACGTGGATGTTTTTGAGAGGTTTGAAACCCTAAGATACGACAATATCTCATTTCTCATAAATTTTCTCTCTTCGTGATGTTGTAAATGGGCTCAATTATTAGAGCGAGATAACGAGTACTGGTCAACCGAGGACCATAACCAGGATCGTACTCGAGATAGCGATCAACGTAATAATGATAACTAGCGGAGAAAAAGAAACAGACGGACAAAAATGGTAACCACTCGGTGGTAATCATGGCCATGAAAATAGAAGAAGCGAGTCGAGGAGATTTTTAAAGAGAGATTTAACAACGACCATGCGAAGACGATAAAGGTTTACAGAAGAATCGGTTCTAAGGGAGGAGAACCGACCACCTATCATATGCTACAAATGCGAAAAGAGGGACATATCAAATCAAACCGCCCACAACAGCTTCAAGGTATGCTATAATTGTGGAAAGGAAGGACATATCGCTCGAGATTATACGATGGCGAAACCTAGTTCAATGGACGGTGACTCAAAAGATCGTCCCGAGAAAAGTCAAAGTCAACGATTCCGGAAGAGCGTTTTTATGATCGTCATAATGCGAGGAACCCAAACGAGGTGATCACGGGTAAGCTATTTATAAATTCTTGCTAAGTTTATACCTTACTTGATACCGGTGCTACCCATTCATTTATCTCTCCTGCACGTGCTCAACGCTTAAACTTGACTCGAGAAATTAGACTTTGACCTATCTGTGGAAACTCCGTTAGGAGAAACTTTCATCACATCCAATGCTTATAAATCTTGTTTGATTCAAGTTGGCACCATCACCTTACCCGTTGACCTTATCTCTTTAAAGATACTTGCTTTTGATGTGATTTTAGGGATTGATTGGTTAACTACTCATCATGCCAAAATTGATTGTTTTCGTAAGGTTGTTAGTTTTCATATTCCTAACCAACTGTTGTAATGCGAATTCAAGCAACTAAACCATTAAAATCAATCACCGCTCATATCTAATCATAAAGCTATTCGCTTATTGAAAAACGGATG
Source organism: Panax quinquefolius (assembly GCA_020205615.1). NCBI lineage: Eukaryota > Viridiplantae > Streptophyta > Magnoliopsida > Apiales > Araliaceae > Panax > Panax quinquefolius. The sequence continues at coordinate 126,437,578 of CM035164.1, read as the reverse complement.
TCAAGCTTTCTTAGCCCATGTTATGGATTTGAATAAAGACACGCCAAATTTGAATAATATTCCGTTGTTATTGACTTTCCCGACATTTCCCAAGAACTTCCTGGCCTACCCCCGTAACGTGAAGTTGAATTCTTTATTGATCTTGAACTTGGTACAAAGACCATTTCTAAAACCCCATATCGAATGGCTCTGTTGAACTTTAGGAGTTAAAGGTCCAACTACAGAGAATTGTTGGACATCGGTTTCATTTGTCCTAAGTACATCTCTTTGGGGTGCTCCTGCTTTATTTGTAAAGAAGAAAGAGCGGAGTATGCGACTTTTGTATTGACTATCGAATTGAACCATGTCACCATCAAGAATAGGTATCCTCTACCTCGTATTGATGACTTGTTTGACCAGATTGCAAGGGGCACAATTCTTTTCAAAAATCGATCTTCGCTCCGGATATCATCACCAAAGATTAGAACCGAGGATATTCCAAAGACCGCCTTTAGAACTTTGCATGACGGGCATTATGAATTCTTAGTCATGTCTTTCTGGATCGACTAATGCTCTCTGCTACTTTCATGGATATGATGAATCGAGTATTCAAGGAATATTTGGATCATTTGTTGTTGTCTTTATTGATGACATCCTTATATATTTCAAAAGTCGTGAAGATCATGAGCACCATTTGAAGTCGGGTACTCCAAAAGGCTTCGTGAAAACAAACTATATGCCAAATTAAAGAAATACGAGTTCGCTCGAGGAAGTAGCATTCCTTGGGCACGTGGTGTCGAAACATGGAGTATCTGCTGATCCGTGAAGATTGAAGCAATACAAAGTTAGGAGAAACCAAAGTCGGTGGATCAAGTGCACGTAGCTTTTTGGGCTTAAATTTGGTTATTATCGAAGATTCGTGGAAGGTTTTCTCGAATCGCTACTCCATTAACTCAAATAACTCTAAGGATACAAAATTCGCTTTGAGCGAAGAATGCGAGAAAAGTTTCCAAGAGCTTAAGAGGAGACTTATTTCTAAGACTGCTCTAACAATACCATCCGGTTCGAATGGATTTGTTATCTCACAAATGATGCTTCGCAAAGGGTTAGGATGTGTTCTCACGCAACGCGAGAAAGTCATAGCCTTTATGCCTCGCGACAACTTAAAGAGTATGAGAGGAATTATCCTACTCATGATCTAGAGTTAGCGGCAAATAAGCTTAGCTATGCTTAAAGATATGGAGGCACTATCTATACGGGGGAGAAAGTGGAGATATATTCGCACTATAAAAAGCCTTAAATATTTCTTCACTCAAAAGAACTCAACACGCGGCAATGACGTTGGCTCGAGCTATTGAAAGACTACGACCACACTATTCAATACCATCCCGAAAAGCGAACGTGGTAGTAGACGCGTTGAGTAGAAGATCATATGCGAGAACAAGTGCGATGATGTCAAGTATACGACAGAGCCAACTTTAATAGAAAAGTTAAGGTTGCTTTCAAGCCACCGAATCTTGAGCCGATGCGCGTATGAAGAAGAAATTACAAGAAGGAGCTATTCCTAAGCGAGAATTGATGAAGAAGGAATACTTGAGTCCACTCTGAGACTTTGTGTTCCTAACGACTGATTTGAAGTACAAGATTATGATGGAGGCACACAATACACCATTTGCAATCCATCCGAAGTACTAAAATGTATCGTGATCTTCGACATACATTTTGGTGGAACAATATGAAGAGAGAGATTGCAAAGTTTATCTCAATGTGTTTAACTTGTCAACGTGTAAAGGCGGAGCATCTAGTACCTAAGGGTCCGTTGCAACCACTTGGGATTCCGAAATGGAAGTGGGAACACATTACCATGGATTTCGTTACGGGTCTTCCTATGGTTTCTCGTGGCATCAATGCTATTTGGGTTATTGTTGATAGATTAACCAAGTCCGCTTCATTTCTTGCCGACACGGAGACTTATTCACTGATCGCCTTGCTTAGTATATGACGTGAATGAGATTGTGAGGTTGAATGGCATGCCCAGTATCCATAGTTTGGATCGTGACCCAAGATTCACTTCAAGATTTTGGGTTAGCTTGCAAAAAGCTATGGGCACAGATTTACGATTGGCCTTAAGCATACCATCCTCAAACCAGACGACAATCGAAAGGACTATTCAAACTCTCAAGATTTATTAAGACTGTGTGTCCTAGATTTCAAGGGCGGTTGATAAGTATTTACCATTGGTAGAATTCTCCTACAACAATAGTTATCGTGCAAGTATAGTGTGACTCCATTTGAAGCATTATATGGACAAAAGTGTCGCTTCCAAAGATGTTGGGACGAGGTGGGTGAAACAACATTGTTAGGACCTCGAGTTAGTATGCGTGATGACTACGGAAAAGATCCAAATGATTCGACAACGATACAAACGTGACAAGATCGACAAAAGAGTTATGCGGATCTTCATCGAAAGGACATGGAATTTAGTGTGGGATCATGTATTGTTGCGAGTTGCTCCACGGAAGGGGAGTTACAAGATTTGGGAAGAGAGGAAAGCTCAATCCACGATTTATCGGTCCATTTCAAATTCTTGATCGAAGTAGGAAATGTAGCCTATAGACTCGCGTTATCCGAGTATGTCTCGTGTTCATAATGTGTTTCACATATCTCGTATTTCAGAAAATATGAAAGACCCAAACCACGTTATCGAGTTAGAACCGACGAGATAACCAAAGACTTAACGTATGAGGAGGTACCGCCAAGATCTTAGATAGGAAGGAGCATGTCCCACGCCAAGAAAGGTCATACCACAAGTTAAAGTTTTGTGGAGGAATCATGCTATATAGAGAAATGACTTGGGAATTGGAAACGAAAATGAAAGCGAGGTATCCTCACCTTTTCAAACACCGTGTACGTGTCGTCAATTTCGAGGACGAAATTTCATAAGGAGGGAGGTTGTAAGACCCCAACTTATTATTAATGAAATTTAATTTTCTATTTATTATTTTGAAATAGTAAGGGTTGATTTGATTAATGTGGATAGTTAAGGGTAAAATACGCAAATACTTTAAAATAAGCAAGTGGTTATAAAATATTCATCATTGTCGAGGAATATTCGTTTGGTCGTGGAATATTCGTGACTCGTCAGAATATTCATAATGACTACGTTATGACCATAAAAATTCCATAACGGAAAGCGATTGGATGAAGAAAATGACAAATATAAATTATTTAAAATAATAACAGTGGTTATTACAATTATCTTGTTAAAATACTCGTTGGTTAAAACACAAGAAGACACCAGATTGCACCAATTATTAATTCTTACGTGAAGAAGGCACTACTCAATAATGGTTACAGAATAATTGTCATTCGATTTTTATTGATTTAATAATTGTCATATTGATATTTTATATTATTGTTGTTTCAATAATTGTCATTACACAAGATTTTTCATTATCGAAGCAATAATTCATATTATCTCAATAATATTATTAGATAACATTATTGGCAATGTCTAGAAAGTTCTGCCTAAGGAGAGGTTTGGTCACCTAATTGCTACCATAAAGAAGGAGAAATTTTATCGAAAGCCCTCTTCCTGGAACGCTACTGGTTATCAATATTGTGATTCTCGTAATATTATTTGTGAATAATTAATTATTGATTCATATGATGAGGAAAATATTGATTTTATGTGGATATAGATGGAGAAAATTTTAAATGTGACAATTGTTGAAAATTGAAATTTTATCTTTTTTCGATAAAATAATTCATTTAAATATATTATTATATTTTAATAATATAATAATGGTGATATTTTTACAACGAATATGGGATATATGAGTATACGAGGAGGAAGAGTATTTTTGTTGCAATAAATGTTTAAAACATGTTAAACATGTCGATGGACCCCATTTATTGATTGAAATTTGATTATAGAATGTAAAATCGTCCGTTTGTGGATTTCGGTCAATTTCTATTTGGAATTTGGAAAAACTTTCTTCTGCAAAGTTGTAGAGAATTTAATTTCCTATAAAAACTCACGAGATTCGAATTTTCTGATGAAAGGGCTATTTATTATGAATTATTGAAGTTTTGAAGTTCAAATAATTGATTTTGAAGTTTAAAATATTTAAAATTAGAAAAATGTTTTTTTTTTTTACTTTTTCTAGAATGTGGCATATGTTTGATGGCTGAAATCAGATTCTAGGCATGCGTAGGAAATTTATATAATTATATTATTAATTTATTAAATTTTCTGCTTTTTGGTGTTCTAAAGAATTTCCTATAAATAGGTGTTTTAGGTTAGAATTGAAAATCACACCGTAAATCAAGTTTTATCTCTCTATATTATCGAGCATATTCTTGTGAGTATTTTGAGTATACTTTGAGTATTGTTAGATTTATGTAAGTTCCTTCAAAGACTATATCCTAGATTTCAAATAAGAAGTCTAATCTTTCGAGGTAAGGGATGTTATTTTCTTCTCAAATGATATTATTTCTTCAATATCATTATGTCAAATATTGGTTGAAACTTTTATCAAATTTGGAACTTTTTCATGTCGAGGTTACTATTCACGAGTTCTTTATTCACGAGTTACTATTCACGAGTACTATTCATGCTGAAGCGTGAAGATGTTTTTGGGAAATTTCTATCTTTTGGTGTTTGAGTTACTATTCACGTGATACTGACACTATTCACGATAATGCACTATTCAATAGAAAAATAAAATTTCTTCTTTTTGTCCAAAATATCTATTCTGATACTAGCTTTGATTGTATCCATGTTTTGATCATTCTTGAATTTTACACCACTATGATTATTTTTGAGGTATTTTTGAACATGGATAAAACAAAGTACGAATCCTTAATCCTTAATCCTTGTCATTTTGTTTCACCGGATTCGCTTTCTTTAAAAATATTTTCATCATCCTCGCCTTAAATGATGATATTATTGAATATCTTTGGCCAGTAGTGCAAAGATGAATGATTTCAAGAATATCTTTGGTCAGTAGTGCAAAGATGAAATGTGTTTAGATGAACATGACCAATCGATGAATATCTTTGGCCCAGTAGTACAAAGATGAATATTTGATTCCGGATGTATATTGATTGATGTTACAGGATAAAAGATAGATTTTATGAACTTTTAAATTCATACATGTAAGATAGTAGTTTGCATTCTCTACTTAACTCTTCTAATGAATTATTATTTCATTATGCGAATATTGATTTAAAATTTGTTGTCTATTGTATTCTATTAGATTTTTCCCTCGTGAAGATTAACGGTAATTTGTTGTATATTATCTTAGTCATAATATTCTTTATGGGCTAGTTGAGCTCACCACCCTTTCCTTTTGTTCCATTTTTCTTCTCGGAGGGCATAATATAGAAAGACGTAGCCTGGGGTATGGAATGAAGGTTTTAGAAAGAATTGTTTAGTAGTCCTCACCATTTTGTAAAATAATGTATCAATAAATGTGATGAGAATTTATTTGAGTATATATATTGCCTGTAAGATAATATTTGTATTCAAACTCACGCTTTCTGATTTGTAATAATAAAGTTGTAGTTGTTTCGTACCATTTATTAACAACTCGTAATAGTGATGTATACCTATTTTGGGGGCGGGCGCCATATATACTCATATATCCCACATTCATTGTAAAAATATTATCATTATTATATTATAATAATATAATAAAATATTATTTTATTAAAAAAGATAAAATATCGATTTTCAACAATTGTCACTTTAAAAATTTTCTCCATCTATATCCACATAAAATGAATATTTTCATCATCATATTAATTAATAATTAATTATTCACAAATAATAATTAATTATTCATAAGATCGACAACCAAAGCCGCTCCTGTGAAAGAGGGGCTTTCCAATAAGAATTTCTCCTCATCATGCCAAGCAATTAGGTGACCAAACCTCTCCTGTGATGTAACTTTCTAGACATTGCCAATAATGTTTTCTAATAATATTATTCAGATAATATGAATTATTGCTTCGATAATGAAAACACCGTGTAGTGACAATTATTGAAACAACAAGAATATAAAATATCAACGCAACAATTATTGAATCAATAAAATAAAATATCGAACAAGAATTCACCGTAATAATTATCGAGTAGTGTCTTCACGTAAGAATCAATAATTGGTGCAATACTGCAAAGCTTCTTTGTGCAACAACGCCAGACATCGTGTTTTTAACCACCGGGTATTCCAACAAAGATAATCTGTAATAATTATACCCGTTATTTATAAACAACTTATACTTATCATTTTCTTCATCCAATCGCTCACATGGGGCCCATAAAAGATCGCTACTGTCAGCATTTAATATTCCCCGACAAAGAAGAATATTCCACGACCAAATGAATATTCTCCGACAATAATGAATATTTTATAACCACCTGCTTATTTGAAATATTTGCACATCTTACCCATAACTAACCACATTAATCAAATCAACCCTTACTATTTCAAAATGATAAATAGAGGAAATTAAATTTTATTTATTAATAATTTGGGGTCTTACAACCTCCCTCCTTATGAAATTTCGTCCTCGAAAATTGACGTGCGACGCATTCGGTGTTTCAAAAAGATGAAGATACCTCGCTTTCATTTCCGCTTCCAACTCCCGTGTCATTTCCTCAATAAGATGGTTTCTCCACAAAACTTTAACTTGTGGTATGACCTTCGTATGTAGGACATGCTCCTTCCTATCCAAAATCTTGACAGTACCTCTTCATACGTTAAGTCTTCTGGCTATCTCATCCGGTTCTCTAACTCAATAACATGGTTCGGTCGTCCACATATTTACGTAACATCGATACATAAAAAAACGTTATGAACACGCCATACTACTGGCGATATAAACGAGTCTATAGCCACGCTTCCTATTCGATCTAGGATTTCAAATGGACTAATAAATCAAGGTTTGAGCTTTCCTCACATCGCCAATTCTCGCTTTTGGAATAACAACTTCTTGTACCTCCTTCTTCATATTCATCACCTCGGTGTGTAGCTTAACGCTTTTAACTTTATCGATTAAAGCCTGCTCTACTTGTATATCATCACGTGAGTCCCTAGAGTCTTTAACTCTATATCTATAATTTGTAAGTTATATGAAATGGGTCTTTGACAATATCGCATTCGTATCAGATACGATCTTTTACTCAACACGCCACCTACCACGCTCGCTTTTCCAGATGGTATGGTCGTAACACGTGTCGTAAATGAGTCTCCTATCGAAGTTTTTCAAGCTCTTCCCACATTCCTTGCTCCATTCGAATTTTGTATCTCTACGAGTCACCGCATAATGGAGTAGCGATTCGAGAAAATCTTTCCACAAAATCTTCGATAATAACCAAATAAGCATGAAAGCTACGATTTCGATTCTCGACTTAGGTTGCTCTCAATCGTGACTCATATCCCAATCTTGGATAAGACGTCCACAATGACACCTATCGCTTTACTACCGCACGAATATGGCGCCCCCCGACGAAGTTCTGCGGCTTTGTGCATTCCATAAAGGAAGTCACCAGATAAAGGCTCGTACCAAATTCTATAGTTGAATTTTTAACTCCTGAAGTTCAATAGGAGCCATGAGATTTTAGAAATGGGTTTTGTATCGGGTTCAAAGTCGATACAAAATTCAATATCACACTTTGGGAGTAAGCCAAGAAATTCTTCAGGAAATACATCAGGAAATTTACTAACAATAGAAATATCATTCAAATCTGACGTATTTTTGTTTAAGTCCATAACATGGGCTAAGAAAACTTGACATCCATTTTTCAATAAACGAATGACTTTATGGCTTGATATGAAAGTGTTTAACTTCAATGGTTTAGTTACTTGAATTCGAATAACAGGTTGCTTAGGAATATGAAAACTAACAACCTTACGAAAGCAATCAATTTTGGCATGATGAGTAGTTAATCAATCAATCCCCAAAATCACATCAAAAGCAAGTATCTTTAAAGAAAAGGTCAACAGGTAATGCGATGGTGCCAACTTGGATCAAACAAGATTTATAAACAGAGGATGTGATGAACGCTTTCTCCAACTGAGTTTCCACAGATAGGTCAAAGTCTAATTTCTCCTGAGTCAAGTTTAAACGCTGAGCACAAGCAAGAGAGATAAATGAATGGGTAGCACCCAGATCTATTAATGTATAAACTTCGCATTTAATTTATGATTAGCTTACCCGTGATCACCTCGTTTGGGTTCCTCGATGTTGACCAACCACGACAAACGCTTCTTCCAGAACCGCTGACTTTGATTTTTCCGGGATGACCTTTCGAGTCACCATCCCCACTCGGCTTGGTTTCGCCACTGCATAATCTCGAGCGATATATTCTTCCTTTCCACAATTATAGCATACCTTGAATCAGCTGGGATAGCGGTTTGGGCTTATGTGTCCTCTTTTTCCACATTTATAAAGATACGACCGGTGGTCGCTTCTCCTCCCTTAAAACCAATCTCTGCCGGTGTTGACGCCTTCGCAGTGTCATTGTTGAATCTCCTCTTTTAAAATCTCCCCGACTCGCTTCTTCTATTTTCATGGCCACGATTACCACCAGAGTGGTTGTCGCCTTCTTGTCCGTATTTTTCTTTCTCCGCCGGGTTATCGTTATTCTAATGATCGTTGTCACCCAGGTATGATCCTCGTCATAGCCTCTTGGTCGAACGTATTTCGCTATCTCGCCTAATAATTGAGCCCTCGCTGACAACATCCGAATATAAAGAAAATTTATGAGAGATAAGATATTACCGAATCTCTAAGTTTTAAACCTCTCGTAAACATCCTCGCTATTCGCTTTCATTCTCTACCAAATGAGGTGCAAACCAGATAACTCTGCGAACTTCGCCGTAGTGGGACACCGCTATGTTATTTTGTTCTAGTCTAATAAACTCTACATCCTTCATACGGCGAATACTTTCGAAAGTATTTTTCGTTGAAAAGTTTCAAACGCTTCCCAAGACATGCGAAAGGCGGCAGTCGGGTACGCTTCACGCACTCCCACCAATAATCAGCCGCCACTAACATAAAGGTGGCGAATGGAACCTTCTGTTCCTCCGCATCCCAAGACATCGAATATCTTGGTAATTTGCTTAACCCATGTTTCTACTATGATCGGATCCGCTTTCCCTTAAATTCGTGGTTCTAACTCTTTCGAATCGCTTGTCAGTGATGTCGCAAGGTTATCATTTCCACCAGTATTCGTATACACGAGTCTCCTCGTCCGTTTTTCATGAAACGCAAAAAGCTCCTAAACATCCCGCTGCTCATCGCTCGCTCGGTGGTGTTGTTTACAGGAGGAATATTGCCTTCGCTGCACGCGCCCTCAGGGTGGTGATTAAAGGTGTTTCCACTGTCTCATTAACTCCACGCTTAATATTCTCAAATTGCCATTCTTAAATCGCGCCATAAAACAAGGGTTAATTAAACAAATTAACATATCACATATTAACCATATAGTTCGATCGACCAACAAATAAGATTAGGTATGACATACTAGCGAAAGGATTACTCGCCTCCCTCCTAGTACTATTCCCGATCTCCGCCAGAGACCATATCCCTAAGCTCGATATTAACCGTGACGCCCCAAAATAGGTATACAACACCCATTCCGAAGTCACAAAAATACATGGTACAAAAACAACTATAACTTTATTAATACAACATAAAAACTGTGAGTTTAAATACAAATATTGTCATCTAGACAATCTCCACACTCAAATAAGTCCTCAAAGACAATTATTGATACATTATTTTACAAAAATGGTGAGGACTACTAAAACGACTTCTAGAACCATCATTCCACACCTTTACTAAGTACTTTCGCTACATTCTCGCCTCCCCGAGAATAAAAATAGAACAACAAGGAAAAGGGTGAGCTCAACTAGCCCAAGAAAGAACATTATGACTAAGATAACATAGAACAAATTATCGTTAGTCTTCAACAGAAAAAATCTAATAGAATCTGAATAGACAACCGCTTTTAGATCAACAATCTGCAATGAAACAACAATTCATTAGAAGAGTTAAGTAGAGAATGCAAACTACTATCTTCTATATATGAATTTAAAAGTTCGTCATTAATCGATATTTTATCCTCAGAACATAACATCAATCAATATATATCTGAATTAAATATTCATCTTTGCACTACGCATCAAAGATATTCACCAAATAAGTCATGTTCATCTAAACACTGCTCATCTTTGCACTACGGCCAAAGATATTCATCGAAATCATTAATCTTTGCACTACAAAAGCCAAAGATATTCAATTATATCATCATTTAGACTTTTAGAATGATGAAATTTTTTAAAAATAAAACGAATCCAAAGAAAACAAAAGAATAAATATTAAGGATTCAGATTTCAAATATTTCATGTCCAAAAATACCTCATAAATAATCATAGTGGAGTAAAATTCAAGAATGATCAAAACATGGATACAATCAAAACTAGTATCCATAATAGATATTTCGACTTAAAACGAAAATTTAATTTTTTCCGTGAATAATGCAAAAGATTCGTGAATAGTGGTTGATATCGTGAATAAAGATATCGTGAATAGTAACTCCGACACCAAAAGATAAAAATTTCATAAAAAAACATTATCATGCTTCGTGAATAAGAACTCGTGAATAAGAACTCATTAATAAGTAACCCATATACGTGAAAAGTTCTAAATTTGATAAAAATTCCAACCAATATTTTAGCATAATGATATTGAAGAAATAATATCATTTGAGAAGAAAATAACATCCCTTACCTCGTAAAGACAAAGATTTCAAATTGAAACACCTGATATAAGCTATGACTTGAACTTACAATCAGATAAAGAACACTCAAATTATTAAAATACTCACAAGAATACGCCGATATATAGAGAGAAAGAGAGAGAAATCAGTAGTTTCTAGTGTGATTTTCAATTCTAACCTAAGACCCTATTTATAGGAAAATGCTTGTAAAACACCAAAAGTTAGAAAATTTAATAAAATATTAATATATATATATATATATATATAAAAATTTCTACGCCAACCTTCTTTGATCTGAATTCAAAGAATTGACATCACATGCAAGACCCACAATTAATGACAAAAAAACGTTTTTATATTAAAAATAATTAAAACTTTCAAAATCAATTATTTCGAACTTCGAACTTCAATAATTCATAATAAATAGCCCTTTTATCGAAAATTTAATCTCGCTAATTTTTATAGAAAATTCCATTATCTACAACTTTGCGTAAGAAAATTTTTCCAAATTCCAAATGTAAATTGACTAAAATCCACAAAAGCATGATTTTACGCGCTATAATCAAATTTCAACCAAGAAATGGGCCCACGTACATGTTTAACATGTTTTAAAACAACTTTTGTAATAAAAATATTCTTCCTCCTCATATACTCACGTATCCCACATTCATTGTAAAATATTATCATTATTATATTATAATAATATAATAAAATATTATTTTATCAAAAAGATAAAATATCGATTTTCAACAATTGTCACTTTAAAAATTTTCTCCATCTATATCCACATAAAATGAATATTTTCATCATCATATAAATTAATAATTAATTATTCATAAATAATATTACGAATCACAAGATCGGGCAACTGTGCCATTCCTCAGAAAGAGGGCTTTCCAATAAGAATTTCTCCTTACCTACAATTAATTAGGTGACCAAACCTCTCCTTAGATAGAACTTTCTGACATCGCTAATAATGTTTTCTAATAATATTATTCAGATAATATGAATTATTGTTTCGATAATGGAAAATACGTGTGTAGTGACAATTATCAAAACAACAAGAATATAAAATATCAACGCAAAGAATTATCAATCAATAAAATAAAATATCGAATAAGAATTCACCGTAATAATTATCGAGTAGGCCTTCTTACGTAAGAATCAATAATTGGTGCAATGCCGTAGTGCTATCAGGCAATAACGCCAGACATCGTGTTTTTTAACCACCGGGATTCCAACAAGATAATTCAGAATAACTCGTGCCATTATTTATAAACAACTTATACTTGTCGTTTTTTTCATCCAATCGCTTTTCCGTTATGGGGCCCATAAAAGATCAAGCCTGTCAGCATTTAATATTCCCCGACAAAGCAAAGAATATTCCACGCACCAAACGAATATTCTCCACAACAATGAATATTTTATAACCACCTGCTTATTTGAAATATTTGCACATTTTACCCATAACTAACCACATTAATCAAATTAACCCTTACTATTTCAAAATGATAAATAGAGAAAATTAAATTTTATTTATTAATAATTTGGAGTCTTACAACAAGGATTCTTAGAGGGGGAAGCTTTGTTACGAAAGGCAATCAGTTTTCACGTGCCAGCTCAGCTCAAGAGTATCAATTATTTTCTTTCTTTTACATAGCCCACGTGCTCTCCTCGTGCAATATTAAATTCGTGTATTTCCTTTTACCCTAAATTAGATGCATCAGTTGTAGGCTTCCCTACTATAAATGGGGAATTGAAGTTCAGTTGAAAGCAAGCAATGAATATGATATTTTATCTGTTTTTCTCCTTTTTCTTTGTTTCTGTAAACAGAAATCCCAAAACACTAACTCAATCCTTACAATGTTCTATCTTCTACTATAAATTACACCAAGAAATATGAATCGACAAAATAAAAGGCGACTCAAACCTCTGATACAAATACATCTGGTTTAATCCGCTCAAGCATCTTTAAAACCTCTGCCATAGTTGGTCGTTTGGTTGGATCCGACTCTAGGCACGTTAATGCGATACTAAACACAGCGTTAATTTCTTCAGAAGGAAAGCATTCTAAGCAGCTATCAGTTACATACTCTTCCTCCTTCTCCTGAACAACTTCTTTTACCTGCATTAATAAAATAACTCAGAAACTCTATAATCCAAAAAGGTTAATTAAGGTTGTTGAACCAAGTATATACATTATACAACTCAACTTACCCATGTTACTAGTTTGGTGCCCTCCTCAATAAAAGCTTCATCAGTCGGCCTTTTCCCCGTTAAAAGTTCTAGTAAAACAACACCAAAGCTGTAAACATCCCCTTTCACGGTTGCTCTTCCTGTATCAAAATATTCTGGAAGAGAAAAAAAGTAGTACATTTTAATTAGAAAAAACATCCAAAACCATGTTTTAATCTGGTGATCAAGTCGATTATACCTGGAGCTAAGTATCCAAAAGTTCCGGCAACTAATGTTGATACATGAGTCTTGTCTGGTTCCATCAATATAGCTAGTCCAAAATCAGAAACTCGAGCCTCCATGTTTTCATCCAACAAGATATTGCTCGATTTAATATCCCTGTGAATTATGTGAGGGATACAATCATGATGAAGATAAGCTATTCCCCTAGCGGCACCTACTGCTATTTTGTATCTTGTAGGCCAATCAAGAACTTTGTCCGTTGATTTTCCTGCATTATGTAAGGAGAAATGCAGTTATGCATATGCCTAGTTCTTTATAAGCCATATCATATGGGAGGAGGTTCAGAATTTCTCCAAGTAAAAACTCCAAACTTTATTACTAAAAAAGAAGTGAAAAAGAAGAATCAAGAAATGCCGACCCTTACCATGAAGTAGTGTATCTAAACTTCCGTTGGCCATTAGTTCGTAGATAAGAAGATTATAATTTGTAGCAGTGTAATATCCATGAAGGTGGACAATATTGCGGTGCTTTATATCCCCCATGGCATCCAATTCTCTCTCAAAACCTCGATCTTGCTCTGCAGTTCCTCTGTTCAGCCTTTTCACTGCGAAAGACATGGTGTCATCTATCCTTAGTCTATAGACTGTGCCATAGCCTCCAGCTCCAATCTTGTCCTTGTTGCTCAATTTCATTGTCTTCTTCAAGAACATATTAGATTTTAAAGACTTCACTTTGGGTGATCTAAACATCACCAATTTCCCACCTGCATCAAAATGCATTTAGCTTATGCCCCAGTAAAGGAATTAAGCTTGGTTCATGAGTTAGACACAAGATTATACCATTGAAACTATCTTGTTTAACCAAATTATTTGTTTGCCAGCGTCGATAGATAAGGACAGCTATAGTGATCTTTGAGATAACAAAAGCGACCACGCAAATTGTGATGTAGAGTGCCAAAACAGGATTAGCCATAAGAAATTGTAGACCAGGAAATTAAGAATTCCGCCACTGCTCTTCAGTATATCTCAATTGTAGCTTTGAATATATTTTCATTTCCCATGTCGTGACTACATGAAACCATTAGATAAATTCAGCTCAAAATTAACTGAATTTACAGATAAATTTTAAGGAAAACAAAGACATTGATGGTCTCAGATCTCTCCCTTCCTTTAAAAAAAAAAATTGAAGCGGGTTGAGTAATTTATAAAAATAAAAAAAACAAATCTGAGTAACATTTATTTCTATTTTGAGTGGTACCGTATCTTTGTCCGTGCAGCACTTGCCAGCCGGTACGAGGCATATGAATTTTTTTGGTCTCTCCATAATATATGTACCATCTGTCCTTGACAATTCTTGGTGGAAGTTGGGGAATTTATAAAGGAAGCAGGATTTTATTATATTTTTTTTCCTTACCACTTTTGGGTAGAGAAAGACAGCTGCTCTAAACACCATTATTCATCAATTTATTTCATCTTAATCTTCCAACTCAAAAGTCTACCCACAACAAAATGAATCATGTGATACAATTTAGAACCTTTTTTTTTCTTCTTTTTTTCTAAACAAATGGATTTCTTAAATTCTGCTTCTTTTTTCATTGTAATTACGAAACATTCATAATGTATTGTCAGTTCCAAAATTAAAAATACATTGGTAAATATATATCCCTAGTATTAGCTAAAAATGTAGTAGTCATGATACCACTCAATCAACCAAATATAAAAATAATGTCACATCTCACTTTATAATAATAAAAAGAGATATGTATCACTATTTCTAGAAAGAATAAAAAAATAAATATGTATATCTAATTTTAGAACGACGAGAGTATCTAACAAAATTTCGAAATATAAGACCGTTTGCATTTGTATTTACAAAATCGGGTGATCTTATATTTCGGAATAGAGGTAGGATATGGAAACTGAAAAGCAACTTGAGCAGGTACCCCAGTCGATAAGTGCACATTAACATTACTCTGTTATCAGATACAAATCAACATCTCAAAAGCAGTACTGAAATCAGTAAAATGTATGACATATAACCCCTTATAATTTACATAGATAAAGTTACCACAGCTATAATGATCCCTATATCTACAATCTCTGATCCTCAAATTCATCTCTCACCCCCAAAGGGATCAACTTTCTGTCGAAAACAGGATATACAGGCTCTAACATCTCAAGCAAGCTAAAAGAATCTACGGACCCTGCATTTTCAAGACATTTTAAATGAACATATAAATCAACAGAGAACAAAGAAAGAATAATGTGGGAGTGTCTTGCCTTCCCAATCGAGAGAGCTCGGGTTCTTCAAGTAGCATTTCTTTTAGTGGTTTTACAGTCTTTTCCTTGACAGAAGAACTACAAAGGCGAAAAGAAGTGATTTAGTAAGAGGAAAACCATACGCGAGATTCAGCTGAGAACTCGAGTACAACATGTATATGTGATGATAATTAGTTTATATTTGCAATGATAATTAACTTTCATGATGTCACATAATAATGTGGTGATTAACCAAAGAGTTGAGGAAAACAATGAAATTCTACACACCCTACATCTTCTTTCCCAATTTTTACACTTTTTATTTATTTGAACTTCTCCCTTTCTTTTTCCCAACTCATTTCCATAATTCTTTTCCGCTTCTTTATCTGGTTCCTACTTCAGCACTCTGCCTAAAAATATACAAGGCAACACAAGAATAGTTTCATCTCGTCTTGCAAAATACACTTAATTATCATTAGTATGTACCACAAAGTAAAATAAAAATATAATTTTTTTTAAAGAAAAGGAAATGAAGAACGCACCTGTAGATGAAATCAACAGAGAGCAGCCTGTGGTGAATAGTGTAATCACTACCGACATAAGTGACCACAAGATTACCAGCATCTGGGTGGGGCCAGCTCCTTGATGCAGGAAACCGCAGTACAAATGTTCCAGGGCCTTGAAGGCCTCCTGAACCTTGAAGTGAATATTCTGCTTCTTCCTTTGTAATGAGTCCTTCGATCCATTTCGGTAACACAGAATCCCACAATGCGTTTACCCATTCTTGTGACAATGTAAAAGCCACCGGGTATAGCCAACACCACAACTTCTCAAAGTTTTCACGGGCCACTAATTCATGGCATCCAGCAATTTTCCTTAGAATCTCCAAGTCCTGAGACATCAATAACCTCATAGAAGTTTTTATGGTTTCACAGACAATGGTTTTTCTTCTTGAAATATATATCAGTAAGAATTCAGTTAAAATGATTTCATAAAACTCTAAATTACAAACAATTAAGGGAAAATTAGTGAAGCTAATTTTGAGAATACTGACATGCATTCTTATTACAAAACAATTTGTCGAAAAAGAGATACAAAGAATATACTGTAATTGCAAGTATACAATTAAAAGTCACCAAGCTTCCATGTTGATGAAGAGGACTACATGAGCTTGGGTTGTTTAACAAATAACTAACTCACGACTATTCAAACTAACTTTATTTTCACCAATACATATTCTCATAAGCAACGCATTTGATCTGCCTTTTCATGACTTCATATTCAATACCAAGCACAGCATAACAAAAGTCTATTAGATGACTTGAAGTTGGAGAATTTCAGGTATTAATTGGATACAATTCTTGTGCTCATTCACAAGTAAAAAATAACAGGTATGAGACGTTTCTGAAAAGAACTTGGAGGAATATGACACGAATATGCACCATTAAATATGAAACATGATGCAAAATGCTGGATTTAAAGATTAGAAGCTACAAAATCGTCCATCTAGAGCACTGTGCATTAGCTGTTGTATTCTAAATTGATTAGTTTCTTTACTATAAATGCTGAAAAGAAGATTGTGGCAGTCAATGGCACACTCATACTCCACCATACCATTTTATTGATCAAGTTATAAAAAATAATGACACAAAACACAACTTTTGA
Organism: Panax quinquefolius; assembly: GCA_020205615.1. NCBI lineage: Eukaryota > Viridiplantae > Streptophyta > Magnoliopsida > Apiales > Araliaceae > Panax > Panax quinquefolius. The sequence continues at coordinate 126,420,466 of CM035164.1, read as the reverse complement.
GTTTTCAAAAAAAGAATGATATGTGATATATTTATCATCTCATAAATGCACATGTGCATGTGTACGTCTGAGTGTATCTGTGTGTGCACATGTGGGTATATAGACTGATATATAACATATATAGAGAGAGAGAGAAAGAGAGAGAGAAATACCTCCACTGATAAATATCTGGTATTGCAGCAGGAAATTTTCTTGAACTGCTCTTCAATCTCAGACACCATATTCTCCCAAAGAACATGGTGATTGTTTTCTGAAATCGAATTCCAAGCTTTAATTCCATCCTCTATCAATCTCTTTGCAATTATTATTTGATGCCTAAAAAATGTAGACCATTTATAAATAGGAGTGTAATATGTCACCTATATGACACCTAATTTTCATTTGTCAATAGGATATTTTCACAAAACTATGTATAATGAATGATGCCAACTGCTTTTCATTTTCTGTATTTCAGAAATAAAATATAAAGATATAACCATCACTTCTGGAGGTCATAGGCATAATAATCTATCTCTTAGCACAAAGTTGTGTTTCCCACCCCTGATTATAATAAAAGGACATGAATGTACAATAAAACCTTAGCATGACTACATGTTTGCCTGTCATTTTGTATTGCAGAACAAATTAAGTGGAATAGAAAAATATCTAAACTTCAACATAGCTGAATGCTTGAAATGAAAAATATAAATAAATAAATAAATCAAAGACAGAAAAAGAAAGGGTATTTTACGATCAAAAAGCTCAGTTGGTTTGACTTTCAAATGTTGGCTTCATAGTTTCAGAAGCAGTGTGCCATTACTATTGTAAAATTGTAAGAGTGTCTGAAGAAATAAATAACTTAGCTTGATGATGTATGCCAACTGAAATTACAAAATTGTAAGAGTATCTGAAAATGTACCGGTGATGAAAACAACCCGAGTATAGAGAAACCTGCTCTGCAAAGTCCACGAGTTCTTGTTCAGAACTTGACATTGCAATTTCCTTGAGCAAAAGAGCCCTCTCAGTAAGGCTTCCTAGGCAGTATTTGAAAACAGTCGAATCTGAAACTGGATTTCGATTATTTGACATGCTCTGAGAAATTGAAATTGTTGCTTCACTACTCTCTGAATCCGGTGAGGAATTGTCTGTCTCTACATGGTTTTCCGGTTTCCTTCCCAAACTTACCCCATATGCATTATCATCCTATGTAAAAAAGTGAATCATGAGACCCATGTGTAAAGATATAATTTAAGGACTGGCAACACAACAATACGATTAACGAAACCACTTTCAAAGGCCATTAAGTTTGGGAAATAGATTTTTAATATACATTCGATGGAGCATGACATAAAGTTTGATATAAATAAGCATCTTTTGAATTAATTTCTATTTTGTCAAAAAAGAAACAAAATATGAAGAGCATTTATGGATCACCAAGTTTAAGTTCTTCAAAGAAAGTGAATCTCATTCTGGAAGTGAGATGTCAATTTAAAAATGCGATGTAATCACATTGATACAACTAACTCATTTCAATATTTTTATACATTGATATAAATATGTAGATATTATATGAAGATAAATGTTATAATTTACTTAATTAAGAGTGTACTATAGTTTAAATGAGATGGACAACTCGCCCAACTTTCTCCATACAAAATAACATGTAGTTCATGTAGTGGTCAATTCGGCATTTAAAGGTGCTTCGCAAACAAATGATCGTGGAAAATATAAGGGTTTTATAACTACCTCATTATTAGTCTTCCAGGCAGGAGAGTTGCATTCCTTATTAACTTGCTCCGATGAGATACCAACTTTGAACATTGCAAATTGTTTTTCTTGTCCTAATTTGACTCGTTTTGATGATGGACTTTGTTTTTCTTCACTTACAATATTTTGCGGAACATCTGAGGATCCTTCATCCATATCAAAAGATTGAAAGCCAGTAAGTAAATGCATGGGAGAAGTTGAGTTTTTCCACATAGAAGAAGATGTGCGTGCATTACGATTCCGAGAAATACAACGAATAGGATGGGAGAATGTCTCAAGAAAAGGATATCTTCCCAACTTTGGAATGTCAAACCTAATGCGGAACAGCTTATTATCACACTTGGATGAAAGCTGAAATGAGCAGAGAAAATAAAATTATTGCCATTAATAACGGAACAAGATCCATGATGCATTTGTCAAATAATGATAGTTAATGCTAGATTTTATCTCTAAAAAGAATATCTATCCAACAAGATTAATCTAAGACAATTATTTAATTATCATCACAATAAACTGGAATATTTTGATCATTGCATGAAAAGAAGCTAGATTAAAGGAATATCATTGCCATGAAATCATATAACAAAATCGTAATGCACTCATATTCAGATATTCAAATACAACACGCACACACATAAATAAATGTGCAACTCAATTCCAAAATAATTATGTTATTTCTATATTAGACTTTGACATAACGCCAAATGAACTAGGTTTTGTAATAAATTAATGCATGATAACCTAAAACATCCAGCCAAGACCTATAGTCATCACTTAAAGTTCTTCAAATATCTTTGCCGTTATGAGGACACAAATTTTCCGATAAAGAAGATGACTAAGATGCCACATATGCAAGAACTGTCTGATGAAGCCACATATTTGAATGATATCAGTTAAGATGGCAGCTCAATGCACAACTTCACACCTTAAATAAAAAAAATCATAGTTGAGATCATGCAAGGAGGTCATTCAGATAGTATTTTGGTGTAGCGACGGTTAAGATTGATGGATAGCAAATTAGCAGCTAAGTTCAAACAAATAGTATCTTCAGCCTCACTATAAGAAATAATTCGGGTGATTTTGAATGTCACAAATATTCACTAAATCTACTTCCCCGCTCATTTATTTACACAGTGACATGATACTTTCTAAAATTTTAAGATTAGATTAATAACAGCTGAAAATATTCCAGACTATCTAAATCTAAGTTCTATGTAATCCCACGGTGAACAACTCCACAAATTTTGGTGTAAAAGTAAAGGTAAAAGGTGTTTAAAATTTAGCCCAAGTCATAATCCATTTTGCCTAGCAAACAAGAGCACTTTTAAGAGACCGTAACCCCATTTCTGACAAGAATACAAAATTTGGACCGATTAATTATGTGTATTAGATAACTTTCAAAGTTGTTTCATAGTCAGTAGTATTTTTCATACTGATTAAGTACTTCCCAAAAAAAATAACATACTGATTAAGCAATTTTAAGTACACATATAACTTGAAAGCTGATAAGATGGTTAGATACATATTATATATAGCATAGTCATATAAGAAAACCGACAGTGTATATAGTTCCGAACTAAAAACATCAGGCAGTTTAGAATAAAGTGTTGGAGGAATGTCTTGGCATCATTATAATTTGAGAAGTTAACAAAATAGGGGCCTCAATCATTTCAAGGTCTCACGATTTAAGCTTCATTCAGTGACAATCTGATACCCATATAACTACTGTTCAAGGATTTTCAGAAAGAAACGTTTGATTAATAATAATTTAGAAACGGAACAAATATAAAAGGATGTGCACTAAGTTTGATGTTTATATTCTACAATAAATTCTCTCTTATTTTGTTGGCATGGCTTCCCACACATATCTGACACGGTATCCTGCATATCCACGTTAAGCAAATGAGAGATGTGTGTCACAAGCTTTTCACCAAGATACCTGAGATATCTTGAGCTTAAAAGAGGCACGACCATTAATTAGTTTACTTGGTCTATCCCAAGAAGCAAATTCAATTCCATCATAACTTGTAAGGAGAGGAGCTTCAGCGTCATTTGGCTTCTCAACAGGTGTGTCACTGTCAACATACAAAAGTGTAGCAACAACCTAACAAGATAAGCAAGGTTAAAAATAAGTATCTTCAGTTCAACAGTTATAAGTAACAAATTCATCAATTTCTACAAATTTTAAAGATTCTTAACCTCCAGTTCCTTGTTCACAGGCTGGCCAAACGCATCCAATAAGATGACATCCAAGGAAAAGTTCCTGCGGCAGGATGCCTGCATTCTTCCCGAACAGAGAAAATAAATGCATTAGAAAATATGCTGATATGGTAATGAAAGCAAACACCTAAGATACTGAGTTAAACACTAATCTATGTCAATCCTGAAGTTGCATAGTAGGGACTCTCAATGGGCTAGTATCTCTATAGAATATGATCATCTAATCCAAGGGGTCCAACCTTTTTCTCGTGGCTCACGTTATCAGTTCCAATAATCGACAAAGGGGGTTAAAGGGAAAATAGTTACTATATTCTAAAGAAATTAGACCCGTGCAACATAAAGGTGAACCTGCTCTTTAAGTAGATAATATCTAAAATGATATTTGAAACATAAAGAAATATACACTTATCAACAATGACAAAACATAAAGAGATTTAATCCCTCCATCCCAATTAAATTTATTTAATTTTTAAAAAAAAATAATGAGCAAAATGCCTCTTTAAAGTAAAGCTATTATTATGAATTGAACCACTGAGCACGAGGAACAAACAACTTGACCACCAAGCCAACTAGTACTCCACCCCAATTAAGATGTCTCTTATTCCTTTTTTTAGGATGTCCAAACCTTCCACCTTAGGTTTAAATGTATACTACAGGTACCCTTTTACCCTCATTTTAAAAAGAAGAGAACCAAGGGTGGGGCCCAATCTTGAATTATGCATAATTTATACAACATCCTCTTTACTAACTTAAAGTGCATGAAATCCCAAAGAGAACATCTAAAATGGGATGGAGGGAGTACAAACTTACACATATGCAGCAATGATACAGAATAATAATTCTACAAGAGAACAGTGAAAGCACGACTCCATTTCACATGTAAAAACTAATTGAGATCGTTATGGGAATACAAGACCATAGAGGGAGAGGAAAATAAATATAGCGAAGTCTCTTTAACCTTTCCACCAACAATGCTCCACACACCATCATTGTCTTCTTCAATGTCAGAGGCACTTGAACTATCAATCGATAGTTGTAGTGGGGGATCCTGGCATCATAAGCAAAATAAATAAACAAATAATAAGGAGATGTCAACAGGAGAAGTAATTTGACTGGATATGAAAACTCTTTGCAAAATACTAGCATGCACCTTAAGATAGTAATATTTTATGGATGATGCTGGAGGCAAGAACTCCACACCATGGACATAACCCTGAATCTCATGATTCTTGTCAGCTTCCCCAGGAGTACAAGCCAACGACACTTTCCTCGAACCATGTGAACGTGAGCCATTGTTCAGTGTGGAAGATAAAGAGTTATGTCCAACAATCAACCCATTAATGTGAAGACGCACAAAATCAACAGAAACCTGAAATGAACCCATCAAACATCAAAACTTAGTAAGAAAATTTAATGATGAACAAACACATCAAAAAAAAGTTAGACGCAGGCATGCATCTGTCTGAACAAATCAATAAAAACCTTTATCAGTTTCAGATCTCAATCTAAGGTCAAATAGATGTCGCGTTATGTTTTTATTGTTGTTACTGAATGTCTCATTTAACCAACAATTTAAAATCTAAAATTGAATACCACAACCATATTCTGCAGTAAATTCAGTCTGTCTGAAATCAAACCCAATTAAGGATTCATTCTCCTTTAACAGGATCCTCCCCATCTTAATTCTCCCAAAAAAAAAGGTAACAAATAAAATTGGAACCTTGAATTTATGTAGCAAAGCTACTCCTTAAGTTCTCTACTTTTTAAAAAAAGTAAAAACATCTCTTTTTAAAGATGTGTTTGGTTACATAAAAGAAACACACATTTTGGGACATTTGGTGAATGGTTACTTTATTAAAATGTTCTAAATATAGAGCAATTTACATTTCTGGGACACTAAATTAAAAGCTCCAAATATTTACATTTATTTCCGCTTTTAGGGTTTATATGTATATAAATAAACCAATAGAAAAACTTACCAAATCGGATAAGCCAAAGCTTTTAAGATGAAGACTGAAGCAAGGGGAAATAGACCAACATCAATATCTTTTTAAAGGAAAAATGTTCTGACATTTCAAATGCCTCAAAGTAATCTAAAGTTTATGATCAATATAAGCAGCCCCAAGTATCCTAGGTTTTAGTGTGATTTTTGAACCATTTTGCGACTCCCCATTCTTTGTAAGAAATGAGCCATGTTTTAGCTGGCATCACTCTTTAATGCCAAGGAAGGGGACTAATACTTTATAAGGTAAAAGAAGTATGATTTTGCGTAAAAAGACTCTATTCTTTGATATACTATACCAAGAAATACATTTATATTTTGGAGAATGAAAAGAAGAAAAGTAACTAATAAGTTTATCCAGAAATTTCCCAATAGTTGAGATATCTAAACAACTCAAAAGTTCCATACAATAGAAAAATGTAGAGAATCACAAACCAGCAATGAAAACCCCGTGAGTAAGAGAAATATTGTGAAGAAAGGAACACTAAGTTCTTAAATGAGTTTTCTCCATGATTACAAACCCTCTTATAATGAATGCAGCAAGACTTGACCAGTTATGTATTACAAATTTTCAAAAATTTGCGAAGGGAATATAACATACCTCGCATCCAACATGAACCCATTTCTTCATAGGAAATTCAATATTCGCAGAAGCACAGGTATTTTCTGGCAACCAAGAATCTCCAGGACTAGGAGCTTCATGGTGTAGAAAATGTAAGGGGGAAAGCATCAATTTCTTCTTTTCATTCAGCACAAGAAAGGGAACGCTGCAAGTTGTATCAGGATGCACCTGCATAACCAAAACACAAGAGTAAACCCCAACTTTCCACCATGAAAGCAATGGAGTGGATGCAAGCAAAGCTAATTTCACAGTGCATAGTCATTTATATTTAGTTTGATGTGTTTCCTAGGTGCATTGTCCTTACTAAAAATTGGCAACAGTGAAAATAAAAACTTAAAGGGTTAGTGCTAAATCCCTCAGCAACAAATTCATGATCATTGATACATCGTAAAGGTATATGGTCTCCACAAACTCATCAGATTTGTATCCCATTATTGGTTCTTAAATGCTAGATTATAGAGGGCTACCATACAGCAGCCAGTTCAATTCTACAACTGAAATTGAGCCTTAATCAGACAAGAAATCATCCTTATAACAATACCCTCAAATTAAAATTTTAAAATAAAAATAAAAACCAGGGCATTGCTCTTCCTTATAAACACTATACAATCAAATCTGAAACGACCAAAAAAAGCTCTGAAGTTTGCCTTCTCCCTAACTCATCCATAATCAACCCCAAAATATAAAGATTTACAAATTGATCATCAATAACTGAACAATAAAACTCCATAAAAATCTAAAACAATAAGAATCGGGTATGCTTTATATAAGAAAATAATCACAGAAAAAGCACAAAAGGTTAAACCTTTAATTGAATATATGTACGTACAAACCAACAGTGGGAATAGCAGAAAAAGAAAAAAAAAAGACCACCTGATGAATAAGTACAGAGGGAACTGAAGTGGGGTTTTGGAGATAAACCCAGAAACAGAAAGCGAAAGACCCATTTTCTTCTTGTCCCTTAATTTCCAATTTAAGATCTTTCAAGAAGAAGTACTCATCTTTTTCCATCACATTGGCACCCATTACTCTCCCTTTCCCTTTCCTTTTCCACACAACCTTCAAAACCCCCACAAAACTTTCTCTCTCCAAACAGTTTTTCTAACCCTCTCAATCTTTCTCTCTCTGGAGCTTTTGCAAGAACAGAAAATGGTGTGAAAAATTCTGTGTGTTTTTCTCCCTCTGCGAGACAAAGGGGCTTTGGTCGCAGTTAATTGACGGTTGGTGCTGTCTTCATCAGTCTTCGCCAGTTCAGGTTTTTTCCTTTTTTATTTAATTTTTACACCACCTGAAAAAAGGGTAGGAATTCTCTGCATTATGCCTAAGAAGAGACTACAAATTCAGCCAATTACAAAGGAGATCTTTTCTAAGTGACTAGGTCAAGGGCAAATGTGTAATCCGTCGATTAATATAAATCGTTTAATAAAAATATTTGTCTCTAAATATTTGTCATTTAAAAATTTCAAGTAAATATTTATTACTTAGTTTATAATATTATCTCAAGTATTAAATATAATTTTAATTTTTTTACTATTTTCTGTTCAATAAATAACACTTTTTTTCCAATAAAAATAATATAGATAATTAATATTATATTTAATACTTATACAATCATTTCCTTAATATGTATGCACAACTCTAAAACGAATTATACTTAAGGGATTGAGAGTATTATATACTAATAAGTCAATCAAATTTTGATTTTTATTTTCATATTTTCCCTTCAATCCATTATATATAATAGGTCGACAAGAAATTCTAATTTTAAATAATTGTGAGCTGAGTCAAATAGTCTTTGATTTAACTTGAATGGTCAAATTAATAATTAATAAAAAAAATCTCTTAAACCAATGTAAAATGACTTTTGGTATGTATATATGTATTCATATTAAATTCTTAAGATTTTGGTGTGTATGATATATTTAGGGAACTATTAAATTTACAATAAAAAATATTATTTTCACAGCAAAAGTGTCGCTTATAGATCCTATAACTACAGTTTTCACCGTCGTTATACATCTACAGCTGACACTTTTGTTGTGGAAATAACAAAAAGTATTGTGAATTTAACAATTCCCATATATTTAATACTCTCTGACTAGTTACATGCATGTTATGTATTTATTACATGTTATAATGCACATATCAAAATGTGTTGTGAAAATATCAATTTCTTGAAAATTGATAAATCCACAATAGAAGATGATATTTTTCACATGAAAACTGTCGATAATACCGTCAGTACTATAGCGACACTTTTCATATGTGAAAATATCAAAAAGTGTTGTGGAAATATCAATTTCGTTCAGAATATGTTGAAGTACCGTTTAATGTTCTTGCATGACCAATCTACTTTGCTACATCCTTTAGATATATACTTTGGATTTTCAATCAGCTGTTCTGCAATCAAAAGTTTTATGGCTAAACCATCATATTTTAAATCTTTCAAAGTGTTGGATTATACACTAACTTGAATTTTGTTTAGATAATTAATTTTATTGATTTCGACAAACAAAGCACTTCAATTTCAGTGTTAGTGTATCCTCTTCTAACCAGTAACCACCATTGTCGCCATCTAACCACCACCACCACCACCACCACCACCATAGCAATATCAATAATTGAAGGTGAAATCTCTTCTTTTACGGGTACCTTTATTTCTCTACATTTGCTGTCTCTTACGGGTACCCCTCATGTACTTACCATTTTCACCGTCCATATATATTACTAGTATTAATCTATTCGGTGATTCTTTATATAAATACTTATATATAATAATATATAAATAGAGAGGAAAATTAGTATCCAAGTTAAACTATTTAAATTATTGATAAAATTTGCTGATTTTTATATCCTCTTGTTTACTATTTACTCCTACATAAGTTAATAGTGTTTATGCACATAAAATTACTTAAAATTTATATATATTCTTAATAAATAAATTATTTATGGGTAATTCTATGTACATAAACATAGAGAACAATTATTGTATGGCTTTTTATCTCTCTGTATGTGACAAAGGGAAGGGGAGGTTAATTTGGTCGACAGTTAATTGACGGTTGGTGTTGTCTTCATCAGTCTTCGCCAGCTCAATTTTTTATTACCCTTACTTTACAAGGGCATACATACTAGTTTAAATATAATACTCCATTCACTCACCATTAACAATTCTGTTAGCTAAAGGAATATTTCTTTTTAGCAATATCAAAAGGTTTATATAATACCAAAGTTTTTAATTAAATTATAATTACAACGTATATATATATATATATATAATTAAAATAGTCCCATTTATTCTATTTTATTGCATAAATTTATACCTTAGTCGCAATCCAATTGCATCATATAAAGTGTTTTGTAAGATCCCAACTTTTATAAATAAATATGAATTTTCTATAAATATTATTTTTAAATATTATGGAGTAAATTTGATATAATATTATAGTTGTGGGTAATATTTATAAATTTTGCAAAGTAAGCAAGTTGTTATAAAATATTCGTTTGGTTTAAATATATTTTTTGTGAATATTCGTACGACTCAAGACAATCATTAATGGACCCCATTAACGGAATTATTGTTTGATTGAGAAAACGACAAAAATACTTTATATGAAAATAACTACGGAGGTGTTACAAGAAAACCGCTTTGACTACCCTAGAAGTAGTAAGTACAAGAATACGCTGTGGTTGCATAGAAGACACTAGTATTGATTATTGATGCTTACGTGAGAAATCACTCACCTATACTCAATTATTGCTACAAAGAATTGCGTGCATCATATCTCTTATATTATCGATTCAATTATTGTCACAAAGATCATCTCATATAATATGTTATATTATTAAATCAATAATTGAGACGACAAGTTATAAATGATTAATAATTGTTGAAAGATTAAATATGTGTTGATTAAAAATAAAATGATTTGTGGTAATATTTATTCAATCCTCGATGTATATAAAGAAGTCTATTATGAGACGTTTGTGGTAAGTTTGGTTATTTTATGGGGCAGTATATTTTAGAGTCTCTTCGTCGATAAGTCATCATCTTCACTATCGAAGAAATCTCTTCATTAATCACATAGTAATTATCTTTACCAGACGTCGAACCACTTGTAGTAATTACCTTCGTTTAATAGTAATTACCTTCGTGTTTCACATTAGTAATTACTTTTTTTCACATCCCAGACGTCAAACCACTTGCCGTTTCATATTACATAAAGCGCCGAACCAATTGTCGCTTAACATTATATAAATAAGAGCCAAACCACTTGGTGTTTCACATTCCTACTAATTACGCCAAACCACTTTTCTTTTACACATCACCACTTGCCGATTTATTATTAAGCGTCGAACGCATTACAGGTGTTTCACATTCAAGCTTTTTCACATTTCAAGTGTCACATTTCAAGTTAGAAATCTTCTATAAATAGAGGCCTGAGTGCTTCATTATTTTTCACGTATTCATTCAAGCTATAGAGAGAGAAAGTATAGAGAGAATAAGAGAGAAGAAGAAGAAGAGTATTCTCACATTACACTACGTGATTATTCAATCTCCTACTAATGTAAGGGGTGTTATTTTTTCTTATTCATAAAGAGAACTGTTGTTATTCCATTGCTTATTATTCATTGGAATAACTCAGATACGCTGCTTAATTACCTATACTTGGTGACATTCTTCTATTATTCTCATTGGAACATCCTGCTCAGTGTGTTTTACACCCAACCGGTTCCGCTCTTTATTATTATTCTTTGGAACATCCTGTTTGTGTGTTTTACAATCTGACCGTTTCCGCTTTTTATTATTATTCTTCATTGGAATATCCTCGTGCGTGTGTTTTACACCGACCAGTTCCGCTCTTTTTATTATTCTTGGAACATCCCGCTTGCGCAAAATTTTGCCCGACCAGTTCCGTTATTATTATTCTGTTGAATAACTCGTCTACATCGCAAAGCACCGCATGCGTGGTGATTTCTTTTATTATTCCATTCTTTATTATACTCAATTGCTTAAAGTTTTGACTTCATACTCCATGAAATTAGTAGAATATCCTCGATATTTCAAGCTTCATCCAAAGATCTTTTATGGAAATATTCTTCCGATCATTCTTGAATTTTACTCCACAAAGCGATGTCACGTCGACAATTTAGACATTAGTAGTTCTTGGACAAATTAATTCTTGAACTTGTTTTATCAATTCTTATATCATTGTCATCATCCTCATGTTTATATTATGTTGAAAGTCATCTCGTGGCTCAGGTGCATAGATGGACTTGGTATGATTACGACTGTGGATTATTCTTGTAATCATGACCGTAATGTTACAAATGATGTGGTAAAAGTTATCATTGGCCTGTAGTGCATTGATGGACAATTGTTGGCATGATCATGACCATTAATGAATACACGAATGTCCTTGGTTGTAAGATACATGGATAATTTATGGTCGTGATACTAAAGAATATCCTCGCCGTAGTCACAGGGGTGATTCGATGATGTGGATTATTTATTAAAATCGAGTCCCAATGATAAAAGTGATGAAAACCTTTTAAATCATAAAAGATAGTAGATTTTATTCTCTACTTGACTCTTTTAATGGATTGCTTGTTCACTGCAGCTTAAACTTGATGTTGTTATATTTTATCGCTTTAACATCGTCATGAAGGCTAACGATAATTTATTCTCGCATTATCTTAGTCATAATATTTCTTCTTGGGCTAGTTGAGCTCACCTTTCTTTCACCGTTTTCTTGTGAAATGAGAACATAGTAGGGACTAGTCGGGAACGGAGAGTGACCGGTCCGAGGATAGTCGTGAAACCCCATATTTTATGAATAAAGAATTAATTTTCTCAAATAATTTTTTTATATTATGGTGTGAATTTGAGATAATGTTATAGTTGTGGGTAATATTTATAAATTTTGCAAAGTAAGCAGTTGTTATAAAATATTCGTTTGGTCGGAAATATTCTTTTTGTCAGGAATATTCGCATTTACTCAAGACAATCATTAAGTGGACCCCATTAACCGGAATTATTGTTTGATCGAGAAAACGACAAAAATACTTTATGAAAATAACTACGAGGTGTTACCGTTAAAACTGCTTAAACTACCCTAGTAGTAAAAGATGTCAAATAATGCTTGGTCAGACATAGTAGACACTCAGATTGATTATCGATGCTTACGTGAGAAATCACTCACCTATACTCAATTATTACTACAATAATTCTTTGCATTATATCTCTTATATTATTGATTCAATTATTGTCACAAGATCATCTCATAATATGTTATATTATTAAATCAATAATTGAGACGACAAGTTATAAATGATTAATAATTGTTGAAAGATTAAATATGTGTTAATTAAAAATAAAATGATTTGTGGTAATATTTATTCAATCCTCGATGTATATAAAGAGTCTATTATGAGACGCTTTGTGGTAAGTTTGGTTATTTTATGGGGGCCATATGTCATCATCTAAGAGTCTCTTCAATAATAGTAATTATTATCTTTGTCAATAGTAATTACCTTCACAATAGTAATTACCTTCGCAATAGTAATTACCTTTACCAGACGCCAAACCACTTGCCGTTTCATATTACAAAGGCCGAACCAATTGTCGCTTTAACATTACAAAGGCCAAACCACTTTTCTTTTCACATCACCAAATACAAGCCACTCGCTTTTCACATTTCAAGTGCTAAGCTAGAAATCTTCTATAAATAGAGGCCTAGTGCTTCATTATTTTCACGTATTCATTCAAGCTATAGAGAGAAAGTATAGAGAGAATAAGAGAGAGCAGAAGAGTATTCTGCTACTACACTAACGCATTATTCAATCTCCTACTAATGTAAGGGGGTGTTATTTTTCTTATTCATAAAGAGAACTGTTGTTATTCCATCGCTTATTATTCATTGGAATAACTCAGATACGCAGCTTTACCCTATACTTGGTGACATTCTTCTATTATTCTATCGGAACATCATGCTCATGTATTTTACACCTTTTAACCGATTCCGCCTTTTATTATTATTATTCTTGGAACATCCTGTTTTGTGTATTTTACACCGGACTTGGTTCCGCCTTTTATTATTATTCTCGCTGGAATATCTTGTGCTCGTGTGTTTTACACCGGACCGGTTCCGCTTTTATTATTCTCATTGAACATCCCGCCTTGGCAAATTTTGCCCGACCGGTTCCGTTATTATTATTCTGCTTGAATAACTCGCCTATGCTAAGCACCGCATGCACGGTGATTTCTTTTATTATTCCATTCTTTATTATACTCGGTTGCTTAAAGTTTTGACTTCTATACTCCATGAAATTAGTAGAATATCCTCGATATTTGCTCTTCATCCAAAGATCTTTTCATGGAAATATTCTTCCGATCATTCTTGAATTTTACTCCACAAAGCAAAGATCATGTTGACAATTTGGACATTAGTAGTTCTTGGACAAATTAATTCTTGAACTTGTTTTATCAAATTCTTATATCATTGTCATCATCCTCATGTTTATATTATGTTGAAAGTCATCTGTATTCAGTAGTGCATGGATGGACTTGGTATGATTATGACGACTGTGATTATTCTGTAATCATGTCGTTAACCGTAATGTTACAAATGATGTGGTAAAAGTTATCATTGGCCCGTAGTGCATTGATGGACAAATGTTGGCATGATCATGACCATTAATGAATACACAAATATTCTCGGCCGTAGTGCATGGATAATTGTGGTCGTGATACTAAAGAATATCCTCGGTCATAGTGCAGGGTGATTCGATGATGTGGATTATTTATTAAAATCGAGTCCCAAATGATAAAAGTGATGAAAACCTTTTAAATCATAAAAGATAGTAGATTTCATTCTCTACTGACTCTTTTAATGGATCGCTTGTTCATTGCAGCAGCTAAACTTGATATTTATTATATTTTATCAATTTAACATTGTTGAAGGCTAACGATAAATTATTCTCGCATTATCTTAGTCATAATATTTCTTATCGAGCTAGTTGAGCTCACCTTTCTTTCACCGTTTTCTTCGTGAAATGAGAACGTAGTGGGACTAGTCGGGAACAGAGTGATGGTCCTAGATGGTGCATTAGTAGTCCTCACTATTCTCGTGAAATAGTGTGATAATAATTGTAATGAGGACTTCTTTTGAGTTTGTATAATCTCTACTAGATAATATTTGTATTCAAACTCACAGTTTATGTTTTGTCGTATGCATACACGATCGTCAGATTAGTAAGTTGTATTTGAATTCGCATCTACGATCTCAAGACCCAAGATGGGTGATGTATACCTAATTTTTGGGGCCACAATTGGTATCAAAGTTTAGGGATACGATCCCTGGCTAAGATAAAATATTCCCCGACAACAATGAATATTTTATAACCACCTGCTTATTTAAAAATATTTGCGTATTTTACCCATAACTAACCACATTAATCAATTCAACCCTTACTTATTTCAAAATAATAAATAGAGAAAATTAAATTTTATTTATTAATAATTTGGGGTCTTACAAAAATAGTCTCATTTATTCTATTTTATCGCATAAATTTATACCTTAATCGCAATCCAATTGCATCATATAGTTTGTCGATATATATATATATATATATATATATATATATATATATATATCATTTCCCACACTAAAATATAACAATGCAAACACCGAATCATTTTAATTGTTCATGAATCACTCAATAGTCCAAAAGTTTTTATTTATTATAATATTATTTTTACTTTTTTTATTCATAATTTTTAATATTCCTAAAAACGGCTCATCAACAAGAAATGGATCTATTAAAGAAAGATAAGATAAATTGCCCTCTTGGGGATTTTTTTTATAGATATAAGAGTAGGGGCAAATATATAAATGAATAAATTTAAGAAGACACATTAATAAAAGAGTTAAACTTGGATAGGACTAAAAAATATTCATTCATATTCTAAATATAAGTACAAACAAATGTATATTTATTCTATTTTTGTCTTCTAAATTGTATTTAAATATTTTTTTTTTATTTAAAATTTCTTTTTAGTTTAGATTATGAATATTTATTGCAATTTATAAACATTATTATAACTAGTTCAAGTTTTTTTTATTTAACTTCAACAAAAAAATTAATTTAAATTCGCTTCTTCTGGAAAAAATTTATGGATCCGCCCATGCTCATCAACAATTCAAAAAAGTTAATTTTTTCACAAATTTTTAGTGCACATTTACTATTAAAGATATAATGTATCAGTTGTCACCAAACATTAGGCAAAAATCTTAATATATCAATTAATAATTAATATATAGATTTGCCGCCCTTAGTATTTTGTATTAGTTTTCATGATTCATGACCTTATTATTATAATATATATCTCATACAACTTACTCTAATTCATTTTAAATTAAACAATTTATTATATGTATAAAAATTGTCACTCAAATATGTTACATTTAAAATTTATCTGATAAGTTATATATGAGCCTATGGGTGAGCAGGTGCGGTTTGAAGCCCAAACCACACCCGAAAACGCTTAGGTGCGGTTTGACAAATCGAAAACCGCACATGAAATCACTTATGATTGGTGCGGTACGGTTTCATTTGGTGCGTTTTCGGTTCCAAAACCAATTGAAACAACAAAATTTTATGCAATTTTAGCAGCGAAATTAGAATTATAAATCCTATTTTGAACATTCCACCGTCTTATATTTTCAATGGGACTGCAAATTTGTTTGAGTTTGGTTCATTTTTTTGTAATGGTAAGTCCAAAAAGAAAAGGAAATAATTCATATAATTAGTCCAAGGCCAGGGGTAAAGTTTCGTGTACATACATCATGTTTATTAATAATATACTCTCTTGTATATATAGTTGCATATTAACATATTTTGAGTTCAAAATAAAAGTTTAATGAACTGAAGGTGTTTTTTTGGTTTTGGTGGATTTACAGAGAATGGTAGATTGTTTTGGTAGGTTGATGTATATCAACATGTCAAAGGGTTGTGGGACATTAGTAGAAAGAATCCTTCATTCATGCCAATTCCCATGCTTTGATTTCTTCTCTTTTGATTTTTCAAATAGCATCATCATAATGACATGCGGTTGTCTTTTTGTTCCTTTACAACATTCAAGTTTTCTATAAATGTGATTTATACAAAATTTTATAATTTTATAGTTCAAAATAGGATTTATAATGTAGCTCCATCGGCCCCTACACACATATATCATACATTTGGTGCGGTTTCAGTTTCATGCGTGCGGTTTTAGCTAGTAACTAAACTGAAACCGTAAATTCGATTTTTCAACTCATCTAAAATGGTCACATATGTAAGACCCCAACTTATTATAAATAAAATTGAATTTCCTCTAATTATTATTGTGAATAATAAGGTATTAATTTGATATAATTCTCTGGTTATGGGTGAAATGTGTAAATTTTGCAAAATATGCAAGTGGTTATAAAATAATCATTGTTGTCGGAGAATATTCATTTGGTCGTGGAATATTCTTATTGTTTGGGAATATTTATACAGACGACTACCATCATTTCAGGGGCCCATAATGTAATAATTGTTTAATGAAGAAAAACATAGTTTGAGTTTTATAAATAATAAATAGAAGTTATTACCATCATAACACTGCTGGAATACCCGGTGGTTAAAATACGTGAATACGCGTGGATGCACAAAGATTTGATGAATTATCGATCCTTACGTAAAGGCACTACTCAATAATTATTACAGTGAGTTATCGCTTAATATTTTATTTTATTGATTCAATAATTGTTTGTGGTTGATATTTTATATTATCATTGTTTCAATAATTGTCATCGCACAAGATTTCCCATTATCGCATCAATAATTCATATTATTTGAATAATATTATTAGATAAAGATTATTGGCAATGTCTAAAAATTTCACATCAAGGAGAGGTTTGGTCACCTAATCATGCTCCAAAGAAGGAGAAATTCTTATTGAAAGCCCTCTTCCTCGGAACTACTGGTCATTCATAAATGTGATTCTCAATATTATTTGTGAATAATTAATTATTGATTCATATGATAAGGAAATATTTATTTTATGTGGATATAAATGTTGGATATATTTATTGTGGTTAAAAAATGAAAGAGTTAATGTTGAGGTGTTTTATCAGTATTTTTGTCGGAATGAAGGTATTAAAATATTAAACCAGTGTTTTTGAGATATATTACGTGAGTTATAATTTTTAATCCGACCGTTGGATCGTTGTTTGGATATGTTATACATATATAAGTTGAGTATATGTCCACAAATTTTGAACCGCTTAAAATGAACGATGATTTGTTATGAATTTTAAGAGGATCGTTCGTAATTGTTGAAGTATCCGAATTTAGCATTTTGGTGGAAAATTCTAGAATTGAGTGGGCCCCACTTGTGGTTGGTGAAGAAATGTATTGAATTTTATTTCAAATGTGGTGGGTGGGAATAGTAGCAGGTAAAGCCACCAGGTTGCATGTGACGCCCCCAAAATAGGTCCATTCCATCCAACCCATTCTGAGTCGCCAAATACATGGTACAGAATTAACTATAACTTTATTAATACATTTGTCGTGCAAAATACGACAACATATATACTATGAGTTTAAATACAATTATTGTCTTCTAGACAATATACATACCCAAATAAATTCTCATCACAATTATTTATACATTATTTTATAAAAATGGTGAGGACTATTAAACAACTCTCTCTATAACCATCATTCCATACCCCAGACTGCATACTTTTCTTACATTCTCGCCTCCCGAGAAGAAAAATGGAACAAAAAGGAAAAGGGTGAGCTCAACTAGTCCAAGAAGAATATTATGACTAAGATAATATACAACAAATTATCGTTAGTCTCCAACAGGAAAAATCTAATAGAATCTGAATAGACACCCGGCTTTAAATCAACAATCTGCAATGGAAACAACAATTCATCGTAAGAGTTAAGTAGAGAATGCAAACTACTATCTTCTATATATGAATTTAAAAGTTCATCTTCGATATTTTATCCCTCAGAACATCAATCAATATATATCCGAATCAAATATTCATCTTTGCACTACATGTGCCAAAGATATTCATTACTTAGTCATGTTCGCTTACAAACACTGCTCATCTTTGCACTATGGGCCAAAGATATTAATCGATCGGTCATGTTCATCTCAACACTGCTCATCTTTGCACTACGGCCAAAAGATATTCATCAAGAAATCATTCATCTTTGCACTACAGCCAAAGATATTCAAGAATATCATCATTTAGGACCGAGGATGATGAAAAATATTTTAAAGAAACGAATCCAAAGGAAACAAAAGAACAATTATTAAGGATTCGTATTTTAAACAATCCAAGTTCAAAAATACTTCATAAGTAATCGAGTGTGATAAAATTCAAGAATGATCAAAACATGGATACAATCAAAGCTAGTATCAAGAATAGATATTTTGACAAAAGAAGAAATTTTATTTTTCTATGAATAGTGCCGTATTAAGTGAATAAAGGCCAGTATCACGTGAATAAAGGTCGATATCGTGAATAGTCTTGATACGTGAATAAGTAACTCACACACAAAAAGATAGAAATTTCCCAAAAACATCATCACGCTTCGTGAATAGTACTCGTGAATAAGAATCGTGAATAAGAATAACTCATGAATAAGAACTCGTGAATAAGAAACTCATTAATAAGAACTCATGAATAAGAACTCGACATATGAAAAAGTTCCAAATTTGATAAATATTTCCAACCAATATTTCTAAGATAATGATATTGAAGAAATAATATCATTTTCAATAAAATAACATCCTTACCTCGAAAGACAAGATTTCTAAATTGAAATACTTTGATATAAAGCATGACTTGAACTTGCACCAGATATAGCAATACTCAAAGTATACTCAAAATACTCACAAGAATACGCTCGATAATATAGAGAGAAACTTCGATTTACGGTGTGATTTTCAATTCTAACCCAAGACCCTATTTATAGGAAAATGCTTTAGAACACCAAAAGCGTAAAATTTAATATAATATTAATATTTATAAAACACATTCCTACGCCCTTTTGAAATCTGAATTTCACCACCAAGCACATGTTAAAGATGGCCACCAACATTTGAAAAACGTTTTTCTTAAAAAACATAATTAAAACTTTCAAAATCAATTATTTCAAGCTTCAAACTTAAATAATTCATAATAAATAGCTCTTTTATCGTAAAAATTCAAAACTTGAAATTTTCTATAGGAAATTCCATTATCTACAACTTTACGTATGAAGTTTTTCTAAATTCCAAATGTAAATTAACCAAATCCATAAACTGACAATTTTACAAAGCTATAATCAAATTTCTATTAATAATCAGTCCACCAACACACAAAATATGTGTTAAACATTTAATACCACAAAAATACTCTTCATCCTCATATACTCATATATCCCACATTCATTATAAAAATATCACCGCTAATATATCATTAAAATAATATATTTAAATGAATTATTTTATCGTAAAAAGATAAAATATTAATTTTCAACAATTGTCACATTAAAATTTTTCTCCATCTATATCCACATAAAATCAATATTTTCCTCATCATATAAATCAATAATTAATTATTCACAAATAATATTACGTAATCACAATCTTAAGAACTGTAGACTGCTCCTGTGAAAGAGAGGGGCTTTTCAATAAGGATCTCTAGTAAGACCCCAACTTTTATAAATAAAGATGAATTTTCTATAAATATTATTTTAGAATATTATGGAATAATTTGATATAATGTTATAGTTGTGGGTAATATTTATAAATTTTGCAAAGTATGCAAGTTATTATATTATATTCGATTGGTTTGGAATATTCTTGCTTTTAGCAGGAATATTCGTATAACTACTCAATCATCAGGTGGACCCCATAATGTAATTATTGTCTGATTGAGAAAACGACAAAAATATTTTATTGAAATAACGGCGGAAGTTTTACCGCTGATATCGTTGAACTACCTCGGTAGTAAAAGTACGAAGAATACGTGGGTCGATAAGAAGATACTGGCAGATTGATTATCGATGCTTATGTGAGAAGTCACTCAATTTGATTCCATTATCATTCGATTAATAATATGAATTATTATAGCGATAATGACGCTTTTGTTTTATTCAGATTATTAACGTAATAAAATGTAAACATCTTTTTATATAAAACAAAATACTTTATTAAAGTTATTATATTATATTTTATTATTACATAGTGTTTTGCATAGTGTTGCATAGTGTTTTACATAGTAAAATATTTTTATATAAATAGAATATATTATATTTTATTTAAAAGATTTTGCTTTAAATATGGACCGCCGATTAAAGTAAATCAATCTGGACCGCTCATGGATTAATTACTATGCATTCTATTTTCCTATAAATGTAAGCTCATTCCTTCATTATTTTCTTACAAATTCAATTTAAACTCTGTAGAGAGAAACTATAGAGAGAAAGAAGAAAAGTATTCGCTACTTCACTTTGCTAATATTCGCCTTCTTCTAAGGTAGGAATATTATTTGTTGTACCCGTAAGTGGGTGTTATTCTTTTGTATTCATGAAGAGAACTTTTTTTGTTATTCCATTCTTATTTATTCTGCATTGAATAACTCAGATACGCTTAATCCCTCTATACTTGGTGATCTTCTTCTTTTTTATTCCATTCTTTTATTATTCTCATTGGAACATCCTGCTCATGCAGTGTTTTTTACACCGACCTGGTTCCGCTTTTTTTATTATTATTCTGTTGGAACATCCTCATCGCTCAGGTGTTTTACACCGCACTGGTTCCGCCTTTATTATTATTCGTTGAAACATCCTGTCTCATGTGTTTTTACAATCGACTTCGGTTCCGCTTTTTATCATTCTCGCTTGAATATCCTATCTGCAGTGTTTTACACCGGATCCGGTTCCATCTTTATTATTCTGTTGAACATCCCGCTTGTGTGTGAATTTCACCCGACCGGTTCCGTTATTATTATTCTGCTGAATAACCTGTCTATGCGGTACCGCATGCATGGTGATTTCTTTTGTTATTCCATTCTTTATTATATCCAAATTGGTTAAAACTTTGACTTCTATACTCCATGAAATTAGTAGAATATCCTTGATATTTCATGTTTCATCCAAAGATCTTTTCATGGAAATATTCTTCCGATCATTCTTGAATTTTACTCTACAAAGCAAAGATCACGTTGACATTTGGATGTTATTAGTTCTCTAATAACTTAATTCTTGAACTTGTTTTATCAATTCTTATATCATTGTCATCATCCTCTTGTTTATATTTTTTTAAAGTCATCTCGTGGCCTGTAGAGCATGGATGGACTTGGTATGATTATGACTGTGGATTATTCTTGTAATCATGACCGTAATGTTACAAATGATGTGGTAAAAGTCCTCGATTAGGGTCAGTAGTGCATTGATGGACAAATTGTTGGCATGATCATGACCATTAATGAATACACAACTATTCTCGGCCCGTAGAAAGGTGAATAATTGTGGTCGCGATACTAAAGAATATCCTCGGCCATAGTGTGGTGGGTGATTCGATGATGTGGATTATTTATTAAAGTCGAGTCTCAAATTTATAACAAAGATGAAAACCTTTTAAATCATAAAAGATAGTAGATTTTATTTTCTACTCACTTTTTAATGGATTGCTTGTTCAACCGCAGCTAAAACTTGATGTTTATTATATTTTATCGCTTTAACAATGTCAAGGCTATTGATAATTTATTCTCGCATTATCTTAGTCATAATATTTCTTATCGGGCTAGTTGAGCTCACCTTTTCTTTCACCGTTTCTCTTCAGAAATGAGAACATAGCCGGACGAAGCCGGGAACGGAGTAATGGTCCGCAGGATAAGATTAGTAGTCCCTCACTATTCTGTGAAATAGTGTGATAATAATTGTAATGAGGACTCCTTTTGAGTTTGTATAATATCTAGTAGACAATATTTGTATTCAAACTCACGCTTTATGTCGTATTGCATACCTACGCTTATATTAGTAAGTTGTATTTAAATTTGTATACACGATCCGACTACCCAAGATGGGTGATGTATACCTAATTTTGGGGGCGCCACAGCTTGGTATCGAGCTTAGGATATGATCCTGCCTAAGATGTGAGAATAAGTACTAGGAGGGGAGAGACGGGAAATACCTTCGTTAAGTATGACCTACCCAAGTTTATATGCTATATTTTATTGGTTTGTCGTAATATAAAGATAATTGTTACATGTCAATTAATCTTTTGTTTTGTGGAAGTATCCGAAAATGACATCCGAGAATGTTGAGAATAAGAATGGAGCACAAAGCGATCGCCGATTCACCACATATCAATAATCGTGATAATGTGCATCACGAAGGCGACATAACCTCACGCAAACAATAATAACACCGACTAAATGATGAATGATCAAATGTTCGAGGCTTTATGCAATTTATGCAACAAAGAAAGCGAGAGCGACTTCTCGCCCAAAACGTAGGTGGAAACACGAGAAACTCTCTAAGCACACCGCTAAACAATTTAAGGAGCCGGGACCACCGGAGTTTAAGGGAGAGCTAAAACCACTTCCGGCGGAAGCATGGATAAAGCAGATTACCAAGATATTTGATGTCTTGGGATGCTCCGAGAGCAAAAGGTTCCTTTCACGCCTTTTATGTTGCGTGAGAGGCAGACATCGGGTGGGAATCGGAAACGTACTCAAACCGTCAGATCAAGATATCTTGGGAGAAGTTCCAGAGTCGTTTCAACGACAAATACTTTCCCGAAAGTATTCGCCACACGTAAGGAGGTGGAGTTTATCAAGTTGAACAAAACAATACGACCGTGTCACAACACGAGGCAAAAAATTTGCGAGTTATCACGGTTATGGCCCCACTTGGTGGATAATGAAGAGAGAATGGCACGAATGTTTTTAAGAGGTTTGAAGTCGGAGATACGCCAACATCTTATTTCTCATAAACCGTGTTTGTATTCGGATGTTGTAAATAGGGCTCAATTAGTGGAGCGCGATAACGAGTCAACGCAACTAAAAGAGAGAGCAAATTTAAAAAAAATTATAATACCAAATGAGAGTAGTCATCGAGCGGTGACAACAAGCGTGGAGGGAATCAATGGCCGATATTTGTAAACACTTCTTGGTAATCGTACAAAACAATAAGAATGGACATTTCAAGAAACGGAGATTCAACAATGATGGAAAGACGCCAAAGACTCAAAGACCACATTGTTAAGGAAGGAGAAAGACCACCTATCATATGCTTCAAATGCGGAGAAGAGGGACACATCATCCGAATCGTGCTACGCCCGTCAAAAGCATGTTATAATTGTGGAAGAGAAGGTCACTTAGCTCGATTTTTGCCATCAAGACAAATTCAACTAGGATGGAGGCACCAAAGGCCGTCCCGTAAAAGTCAAACCCAGAAAGCTGTGGAGGAGAAAGCGTTTGTTGTGACCTCCCGTAGAGCAAAGGAACCCGAATGAGGTCATCACGTAAGCTTATCATAAACTCTAATGAAGTCTATACTTTATTTGATACTCGCTTCTACCCATTCTTTTATTTCTCCTACTTGTGCTCATCGATCGATTAAATTTGACTCGAGAAATTAGACTTTGACTTATCTCGTGGAAACTCCGCTGGGAGAAACCTTCATTACATCCACTCGCTTATAAGTCTTGTTTGGTTCAAATCGGTACCTTCACATTATCTCGTCGATCTTATTTCATTAAAAATACTTGCATACGACGTGATTCTAGGGATTGATTGGTTAACTACTTATCATGCAAAATTGATTATTTTCGTAAGGTTGTTAGCTTTCATATTCCTAATCAACCTATTATGCGAATTCAAACGACCAAACCATTAAAATCAATCACGGCCATCTCAAGCCATAAAGCTATTCGCTTATCAAAAACGGATGTCAAGCTTTCTTAGCTCATGTCACGATTTAAACAAAAATACGCCGCTTTTGAACGATATTTCTATTGTTAATAAATTTCCGACGTATTCTCAAGAACTTCCCCCGCCTACCCCAGAGCGCGTGAAATTGAATTTTGTATCGACCTCAAACCCGAAGACAAAACCTATTTCCAAAGCCCCATATCGAATGGCTCCTATTGAACTTCGTGAGTTAAAGACCCAACCGCAGGAATTGTTAGACATTGGCTTTATTCTTCGTCCTAGTACTTCTCCTCGGGGTGCTCCTGCTTATTCGTGAAGAAGAAAGATGGGAGTATGCGATTTTGTATTGATTATCGGGAGTCAATCATGTCACCATCAAAATAGGTATCCATTGCCACGTATTGATGACCTGTTTGACCAAATGTAAGGAGCCAAATTCTTTTCAAAGATCGATCTTCGTTCCGGATATCACCAATTGAAGATTAGAACCACCGACATTCCAAAGACGGCTTTAACTCCAGATGACGGCATTATGAATTCCTAGTCATGTCCTTTGGATCGACTAATGCTCCTATCCGCCTTCATGGATATGATGAACCGAGTATTCAAGGAATATTTAGATCACTTTGTGGTCGTTTTATTGATGACATCCTTATTTATTCCAAAAGCCGAAGATCATGAAAGCAACACTTGAGGTCGACACTCCAAAAGCTTCGTGAATATAAGCTTTATGCCAAGTTAAAGAAATGCGAGTTCGGCTCAAGAAGTAGCATTCCTTGGGCACGTGGTATCAAGTCATGGAATATCCGCTGACCCAAAGAAAGATCGAAGCTATTCAAAGTCGGGAACAACCTAAATCGATGGACCAAGTACGTAGCTTTCGGCTTAAATGGGTTATTATCTGAGATTCGTGGAAGGATTTTCTCGAATCGCTACTCCATCGACTCAAATTGACTCGAAAAGATACAAAGTTCGGTTGGAGGGAAGAATGTGAGAAGAGTTTTCAAGAACTCAAGAGAGACTTATTTCAAAGACCGCTCGACAATACCATCCGCCTTGAGGGATTTGTCATCTACAAAGGATGCTTCTGCAAAGGGTCGGGATGTGTTCTCATGCAACATGGAAAAGTTATAGCTTATGCCTCATGACAACTCAAAGAATATGAGAGGAATTATCCTACTCATGATCCGGAGTCAGCAAATTGTTGTCTTTTTCACTTAAAATTTGGAGGCATTACTTGTATGGGGAGAAAGTGGAAATCTTTACTGATCATAAAAGCCTCAAATATTTCTTCACACTCATAAGGAACTCAACACGCGACAACGACGTTGGCTTGAACTATTGAAAGATTATGATCATACCATCCAATACCATCCTCGAAAAGCGAACGTGGTAATGACGATCGAGTAGAAGATCATATGCAAGTACGAAAAGCGTTATTGTCAACGCAAAGGCCCATTTTGTGTGACTTGCAAAGGATGGAGATAGAGTTAAAGACTCTGTGGACGCGTGTGATGATAGCGAATATACGAGTAGAACCGATTTTAATCGATAAAGTTAAAGTCGCTTTCGAAGCTACGACACTGAGCCGATGCGTATGAGGAAGAAAGTGCAAGAGGGTGCTATCGCCGAAGCAAGAATCGATGAAGAAGGAATACTTGAGTCAACTCTGCACTTTGTGTTCCTAACGACCGATTTAAAGTATAATATCATGATGGGAGGCGCACAACACACCATTTGCAATCCATCTCGGGAGTACCAAAATGTATCATGATATTCGCTATACATTTTGGTGGAGCAATACGAAGAGAGAGAGATAGCGTTGCTTATCTCAAGGTGTCTAACTTGTTAACGAAGTTAAAAGCGAGCATCAAGTACCAAAAGGTCCATCAGAACCACTTGAAATTCTAGAATGGAAGTGGGAGCACATTACCATGGATTTTGTTACCGGCCTTCCTAAGGTTTCTCAAGGCATTGATGCGATTTGGGTCATTGTTGATAGATTGACCAAGTCTCGCTCATTTCATACCGATACGAGAAACTTATACACTTGAACGCCTTGCTCAGATGTACATAAACGAGATTGTAAGATCGCATGGTATGCCGGATCCATAGTTTCGATCGAGACCCAAGATTCACTTCACGATTTTGGGTTAGTTTGCAAAAAGCTATGGGCACAGATTTCACGATTTAGCTTCTCAATATCATCCTCGCACCAGACGGACAATCTGGAGAGGACTATTCAAACTCAAGATCTATTAAGACTCGTGGTCCTTGATTTCAAGGGAGTCGGGACAAGTTCTTACCATCGGTGGAGTTTTCCCTACAACAACAGCTTATCAAGCAAGTATCGGCATGGCTCCATTCAAGCGTTGTATGGAAGAAAGTGTCGTTTCTCTGGTATGTTTGGGATGAAGTGGGTGAAGCAACGTTGTTGGGACCGGAGTTGGTACGTATGATGACTACGTTTAAAGATTCAAACGATCCGACAACGATAAAAACCTCACAAAATCGATAAAGAGAGTTATGTTGATCTTCATCGAAAGGACGTGGAATTCGATATAGAGATCATGTGTTGTTAAGAGTCGCTCCATGGAAAGGAGTTACAAGATTTGGAAAGAGAGGAAAACTTAATCCTCGATTCATCTGGCCCATTTTAATCCTCGATCGAGTAGGAATCGCGCCTATAGACTCGCTTTTCCGCCAAATATGTCTCGTGTTCATAACGCTTTTCACATATCCATGTTACGTAAATATGTGAAAGACCCGAACCATATTATCGAAAGTTAGAACCGGATGAAATAAATGAAGATTTGACGTATGAAGAGGTTCCCTGCTCAAATTTTGATAAGAAGGAACATATTCTACGCCCAAGGTTATACCTCAAGTCAAAGTTTTATGGAGGAACCACGATGTTGAGGAAATGACTTGGTAGTTAGAATCAAATGAAATCAAGGTATCCTTACCTCTTCGACATACCGTGTACGTACTTTCTAATTTCGAGGGCGAAATTTCATAAGAAGGGAGGTTGTAAGACCCCAGCTTTTATAAATAAAGATGAATTTTCTATAAATATTATTTTGAATATTATGGAATAATTTGATATAATGTTATAGTTGTGGGTAATATTTATAAATTTTGCAAAGTATGCAAGTGGTTATATTATATTCGATTGGTCGAGGAATATTCTTGTTTAGCAGGAATATTCGCATAACTACCAATCATTGGTGGACCTACAAATGTAATTATTGTTGGATTGAGAAAACGACAAAAATATTTTATTGAAATAACTATGGATGTTTTACCGCTTGATACCGCTGTTGAACTACTCTAGAGTAAAAAGACAATGAATACGTGTGGTTACAAGAGTAGCATTACCTGTATTGATTATCGATGCTTATGCAGAGAAGTCACCAACTTGATTCCATTATTGTCGATTAATAATATGAATTATTATAATGCGATAATGACGCTTTTGTTTTATTCAGTATTATTAACGTAATAAAATGTAAACATCTTTTTATATAAAATGTAATACTTTATTAAAGTTATTATATTATATTTTATTATATATAGTGTTTTTCCATGTAAAGTTTTGTATAGTGTTGCATAGTGTTTTGCATAGTAAAAATATTTTTATATAAATAGAATATATTATATTTTATTTAAAAGATTTTGCTTTAAATATGGACCGTCGATTAAAGTAAATCAATCTGACCGCTCATGGATTAATTACTATGCATTCTATTTTCCTATAAATAAGCTCATTCCTTCATTATTCTCTTACGAATTCACCAAACTCTGAGAGAGAAACTATAGAGAAAGAAGAAAAGTATTCTCGCTACTTCACTTTGCCAATATTCAGCTTCTTCTAAGGTAGGGAATATTATTTGTTGTACCGTAAGTGGTGTTATTCTTTTGTATTCATGAAGAGAACTTCTTTTGTTATTCCATTCTTATTTATTCTTGTTGAATAACTCAGATACGCTGCCAATCCCCTATACTTGGTGATCTTCTTCTTTTATTCCATTCTTTTATTATTCTCATTAGAACATCCTGTCTTTTGTGTTTTACACCGACCGGTTCCGCTCTTTATTATTATTCTTGGAACATCTTGTCTCGTGTGTTTTTACACCGACACTGTTCCGCTTTTATTATTCTCGCTTGGAACATCCTCGCTCGTGTGTTTTTTACACCTTAATTCCGCCTTTTTATCATTCTGTTGGAATATCCTATCTGTGTGTTTTACACCGGATCCGTTCCATCTTTATTATTCTCATTGAACATCCTGTCGATGTGAATTTCACCCGACCTAGTTCCGTTATTATTATTCTGCTTGGAATAACTCGCCTATGCGCAAGCACCGCATGCATGGTGATTTCTTTTGTTATTCCATTCTTTATTATATCCAAATGGTTTAAAACTTTGACTTCTATACTCCATGAAATTAGTAGAATATCCTCGATATTTGCGTTTCATCCAAAGATCTTTTCATGGAAATATTCTTCCGATCATTCTTGAATTTTACTCTACAAAGCAAGATTATGTCGATTTGGATGTTATTAGTTCCCTGAATAACTTAATTCTTGAACTTGTTTTATTGAATTCTTATATCATTGTCATCATCCTCATGTTTATATTTTTTTTAAAGTCATCTGTGGCTTCGTAGAGCATGGATGGACTTGGTATGATTACGACTGTGGATTATCTTGTAATCACGACCGTAATGTTACAAATGATGTGGTAAAAGTCCTCGATGGGTCAGTAGTGCATTGATGGACGCTTGTTGGCACGATCATGACCATTAATGAATACACAACTATTCTTGCCCGTAGAAATAGCAGAATAATTGTGGTCGTGATACTAAAGAATATCCTCGTCCGTAGTGCAGAGGTGATTCGATGATGTGGATTATTTATTAAAGTTTCGAGTCTCAAATATAACAAAGATGAAAAACCTTTAAATCATAAAAGATAGTAGATTTTATTTTCTACTTGACTCTTTTAATGGATCGCTTGTTCATACCGCAGCTTAAACTTGATGTTTATTATATTTTATCGCTTTAACAATGTCAAGGCTATTGATAATTTATTCTCGCATTATCTTAGTCATAATATTTCTTCTTCGGGCTAGTTGAGCTCACCTTTTCTTTCACCGCTTTCTCTTCGTGAAATGAGAACATAGCCGACGAGTCTGGGAACGGAGTAATGGTCCGAGGATAAGATTAGTAGTCCTCACTATTCTCGTGAAATAAAGGTGATAATAATTGTAATGAGGACTCCTTTTGAGTTTGTATAATATCTAGTAGACAATATTTGTATTCAAACTCACGCTTTATGTCGATATTGTACACGACGGTTATATTAGTAAGTTGTATTTAAATTTCATACTATGTATCCGACTACCCAAGATGGGTGATGTATACCTAATTTTGGGGCGCCACAATCTCTCCTTCTTGGCGCTGCAATTAGGTGACCAAACCTCTCCTTAGATAGAACTTTCTAGACATCGCCAATAATGTTATCCAATAATATTATTCAGATAATATGAATTATTGTCTCGATAATGGAAAATATCGTAAATGACAATTTATCAAACAACAAAGAATATAAAATATCAATGCAAAGAATTATTGAATCAATAAAATAAAATATCTTTAAGAATTATTCGTAATAATTATCGAGTAGTGCCTTCTCACGTAAGAATCAATAATTGGTGCAATACCGCCAGTACCATCTGCTCAACAACGCCAGATAGTGTGTTTTAACCACCGGGTATTCCAACAAGATTAATCTGTAATAACTACGTACCGTTATTTATAAACAACTTATATTTGTCGCTTTCTTCATCCAATCGCTTTCAAGTTATTGGGCCCACAAAAGATCGCTATCGTCGCATTTAATATTCCCGACAGCATTTAATATTCCACGACCAAACGAATATTCCCCGAATAATAATGAATATTTTATAACCACTTGCTTATTCAAATATTTATATTTTTACCATAACTATCCACATTAATCAAATCAACCCTTAATATTTCAAAATAATAAATAGAGAAAATAAATTTCATTTATTAATAATTTGGGGTCTTACAACCTCCCTCCTTATGAAATTTCGTCCTCGAAATCGACGTACGCATGTGGTGTTTCAAAAGATGAGAATACCTCGCTTTCATTTCCATTTCCAACTCCCGTGTCATTTCCTCAATAGCATGGTTTCTCCACAAAACTTTAACTTGTGGTATAACCCCAGACATAGATACGTTTCTTTCCTATCCAAGATCTTGACAGTGTACCTCCTCGTATGTTAAGTCTTCTATTATCTCGTCCGGTTTCTAACTCAATGACGTGGTTCGGTCGTCCACATATTTACGTAACATCGATCGTAAAAAACGTTATGAACACGCGCCATACTACTTGGCGGTAAAATGAGTCTATAGGCCACGCCCTATTCGATCGAGAATTTCAAATGGATTAATAAATCAAGGTTCGAGCTTTCCTCACCTCACCGATTCTCGCTGGAATAACGACTTCTTGATCTTCTTCTTCATATTCATCAACTCCAGTGTCCAGAGCTTGATAAGCTTTAAATTTATTGATTAAAGTCGATTATACTCAGATATCATCAATGTGGGTACCTAGAGTTTTCATCTCCATCTCTATTATTTGTAAATTATACGAAATGAGTCTTTGATAAATATCGTACTCGATTTGTATACGATCTTCTACTCAACACGTCCACCTACCACGCTCACTTTTCCAGGATGCCATGGTCGAACATTTCTTTAAATGGGTCTACTCTTGAGTTCTTCAAGCTCTTCCCACATTCCTCGCTCCATTCGAATTTTGTATCTCTACGAGTCACCGTTAATGGAATAGCGATTCGAGATTATCCTTTAACTCCGATAATAACCAACTAATAATAACCAACTATTTCGACACTAGTAAGCTTGTTCTCAATTTCGATCATATCGAACTTTAGGTTGTTCTCAACCTGTCGCGACTCATATCCCAACCTTGATAAGACGCATACAATCACTAGACACCCAGTACCAAATTTATAGTTGAATTTTTAACTCGCATTCATATGGTGTCCCCTACTCGATATGAGATTTTAAAATGAGTTTTGTACCGGCAGCATTCCACAAAGGAAGTCACTTTAGATAAAGGCTTCTTCAGTACCAAATTCAATATAGTTGAATTTTTCAACTCAAGTTCAATAGAATCCAGCCTCGACATCGTAATAAACGAATGATTTTAGAAATGAAAATTTTGACTACAATGGTTCAAAGTCGATACAAAATTTAATATCGAAAACTTTACGAGTATTTTAAAAAGAAAAGAAATTCTTCAGAAATACTTTCAAGAAAAATCAATAACAACAGAATATTATTCAAATCGATACGTGTTTTTTATTCAAATCCATAATAATGGACCAAGAAAAATCGACATAAAAGGGCCAATAAACGAATGACTTGCCGGGCTTGATATGAAAATGTTTTTGACTACAATGGTTTGATTGCTTTTTTTAAGAATAAAAAGTTGGCTTTCCAATATTAAAACTAACAACCCTATATCGAAAGTAATCAATTTCGGCATAATGAGTAGTTAACCTTAAAATCACATCAAAAGCAAATATCTCTATAGAAATAAGGTTAATGTAATGTGATAAAGCCAACTGAGTCAAACAAGATTTCTAAACAACGGATGTAATGAAAGTTTCTCCTAACTGAGTCTCCATAAATAGTCAAAGTCTAATTTCTCCGTAGTCAAGTTCAAACGTTGAGCGCAAGCAAAGAGAGATAAAAGAATGGGTAGAACCCAGATTCAGTAAGGTATAAACTTCGCAAGAATTTATAATTAACTAACCCGTGCTTAACTTCGTCGGGTTCCTCGCATTTTAATTCGCCACGTCAAAACGCCATTCTAGGAACCGCTGACTTTGACTTTTCTCGGGACATCCTTTTAAGTCACCATTCCTACCGGATCGGTTTCGATACCGCATAATCTCGAAAGCGATATGTCCTTCTTTTTCCACAATTATGGCATACCTTAAACTGTTGTAGGCGCTTTGGTGATATGTCCCTCTTCCCCGTGATTTGTAACATACGACCGGTGGTCTTTCTCCTCCTCGAACCAGATTCTTCTCTCGGCAATCGACGCCTTCACACGGTCGTTGTTGAATCTCCTCTTTTAAAATCTCCTCCCACTCGCTTCTTCTATTTTCATGGCCACGATTACCACCGTAGTGGTTACCGCTTTTGTCCGTATTCTTCTTTCTCCGCCGGTTATCAAGTTATTCGATGATCGTTATCTTCTTGTATGATCCTCGTTATGGTCCCTCGATTGAACGTATTCGTTATCTCGCCTAACAACCGGAGCCTCGCTGACAACATCTAAATTGAGAAAAATTTATGAGAATGAGATATCGACGTATGCCGGGTTTCAAACCTCTCGAAACATCCATGCGTATCGCTCCTCATTCTCCACCAAATGAGGTGCAAACTCGGATAACTCCGTGAACTTCGCCTCATACCGGACACACCGCCATATTATTCTCGCTTCCAGCCTAATAAACTCCACTTCCTTCATATGACGAATACTTTCAGGGAAGTACTTGTCATTGAACTGTTTCTGAAATGTCTCCCATGACATGTTGAGTGCAGCTGGATGGGTACGCTTCACAGATTCCCACCAGTAATCTGCCTCGTTATGGAACATAAAAGTAGCGAATGGAACTTTCTGTTCCTCCGTGCATCCCAAGACATCGAATATCTTGGTAATTTGTTTGACCCACGTCTCCGCCTTAATCGGATCCGGCTTTCCCCATAATTCTGGTGGTCCCAACTCTTGAAATCATTAAATGTGACCACCCGTGAATTGCTATCATTTCTCCTCAGATTTTGAACACGAGTCTCCCTCGTGATTTTTGCATGAACTGCTAAAAGCTTCTAAACATCCCTCGCTCATCATCTCTTTCCGCAGGTGTTGTTCACAGGGAGGAACATTGCCGACTCGCCGCACGCTCTCCTCCTCATTGGTGAAGAAAGCGCTCCACCTCCTCATTTACTCCAATCATAACATTCTCAAATGACATTCTCAAATACCGCCATGTAACAAGGGTTAATTAAGAAATCAACATATCACATAATATCCCTATATATTGACCAACTAACAACAAATAAGCTTAGGTAGAACACACTAGCGAAGGATTTACTCGCCTCTCCCTCCTAGTTTCTATTCCCCGATCTCCGCCAGAGATCATATCCTAAGCTCGATACCAACCGCGACGCCCCAAAAAATAGGGTCCATTCCATCCAACCCATTCGAGTCGCCAAATACATGGTACGTAAATAACTACAACTTTATTAATACATTTGTCGTGCAAAATACGATAACATATATACTGTGATTTTAAATACAATTATTGTCTTCTGTATAATATACATACCCAAATAAATCCTCATCACAATTATTTATACATTATTTTATAAAAATGGTGAGGACTACTAAACAACTCTCTCTATAACCATCATTCCATACCCACTGTATTCGCTACATTCTCGCCTCCCGAGAAAAAAAAATGGAACAAAAAGGAAAAGGGTGAGCTCAACTAGCCCAAAGAAGAATATTATGACTAAGATAATATACAACAAATTATCGTTAGTCTCCAACAGGAAAAATCTAATAAAATACAATAGACAACCAGCTTTTAAATCAACAATCGCAATGAAACAACAATTCATTAGAAGAGTTAAGTAGAGAATGCAAACTACTATCTTCTATATATGAATTTAAAAGTTCATCTTCGATATTTTATCCTCAGAACATCAATCAATATATATCCGAATCAAATATTCATCTTTGCACTACAGTGCCAAAGATATTCATCACCGGGTCATGTTCATCTAAACACTGCTCATCTTTGCACTACGGGCCTAAGATATTAATCGATTTAATCATGTTCATCTCAACACCTTTTCATCTTCGCACTACGGCCAAAGATATTCATCAAGAAATCATTCATCTTTTGCACTACTGAAGCCAAAGATATTCAAGAATATCATCATTTAGGACCGAGGATGATGAAAAATATTTTAAAGAAAACGAATCCAAAGAAACAAAAGAACAATTATTAAGGATTCAGATTTTAAACAATCCAAGTTCAAAAATACTTCATAAGTAATCGTAGTGGGATAAAATTCAAGAATGATCAAAACATGGATACAATCAAAGCTAGTATCAAGAATAGATATTTTGGACAAAAAGAAGAAATTTTATTTTTCAAAGAATAGTGTCGATTCGTGAATAATAGTGCCATATACGTGAATAAGGTCAGATATCGTGAATGGTGCCGAGTATCGTGAATAAGTAATCTCACACCAAAAGATAGAAATTTCCCAAAAAACGTCATCACGCTTTTGAAGTGAATAGTACTTTCGTGAATAAGAATCTTTTTGAATAAGAATTAATGAATAAGAACTCATGAATAATAAGAACTCGTGAATAGTAACTCATGAATAAGAACTCATGAATAAGTAATCTCAAACATGAAAAAATTCCAAATTTGATAAAAATTCCAACCAATATTTTGGCATAATGATATTGAAGAAATAATATCATTTTCAAATAAAATAACATCCCTTACCTCGAAAGACAAGATTTAGTTGAAAAACACGGATATAAAGCTGTGTAACGACCCCCAAAATAGGTCCATTCCATCCAACCCATTCTCGAAGTCGCCAAATACATGGTACGTAAAAACAACTACAACTTTATTACAACAATTGTCGTGCAAAATACAACAACGCATATGTCGTGAGTTTGGATACAAATATATACCAATCAGAAGACGTCACAATGACACCTTACATAAAGGTATAGTCAAAATCCTTTAGAAATTAGAATCTTTGGGAAGTGCTCAAGAAACCTTCATACATGGGAGGCCATGCTTTTAGGTTATGGTAGATATCATACGGCCACGTAATTATCCTCGTCAATCTAATAGACCCCAAAGAAAAACGAGAAGATTACTATCATATTCTTCCCAATGGTGAGTCTTATCTTGACATATCATTATCTCCACTCGCCTCTAATTGGGTATTATACTCCAAACAAACACCAAGATTATATAGGTAGTGCTTGTAAATATACTCGTGAAGTGGATGAGCACAACCACACGTCTTATGATGACACGAGGTTGTATGTCATTAGACATCTTGTATGATAGTGGCAAAACACCTTCCAAGTTAAATTCACCTCACCCCTCAACATCTATAGGCCCACCATTCTATTCCTCGCTATCCCCCACGCCGACCCAAATACACTTTTATTACACGAAAGGAATTGTGAAACAAAAGGGTGAGCAAGACAACTAGCTCAAGAAAGAATATTATGACTAAAGATAAATAAATTATCAATAGTCTTCATCAAGAATAAATCGTAGATTTAGAACATATGGTAGATGATAAAACTTTCAACCATAGTTGCGGTGAACGAAGCAATCCATTAAAAGAGTCAAATAGACTATAAAGTCTATTGTCTTCTCACGTTAAAAGTCCACCAACAATATTTTATCCCCTAACATCAATCAACAGCCTTTTCCACAATCATATGAATAACTCATAATCATAATTGTGATTCTAAATTCTCTTCTCATCCGGATCGAAGATAATTTTCATCACCGTGTTTTACCCGAAACATCAAATATCACGGTTATACCAAATCACAGCCTCTGCTCATAATCATATTAATAAATTCATCTTTGCACCACGGGCCAAAGATATTCATCAACAGCTCATCTTTACACTACAAAGCTAAAGATATTCAACAACAAAAGTCATCTTTGCATTACGAGCCAAAGATATTCATCAATAATTCATCTTTGCACTACAAAGCAAAAGATATTCAACAACAGTCATCTTTGCATTACGAGCAAAAGATATTCATCAATAATTCATCTTTGCACTACAAAAGCTAAGATATTCATCAACAAGTCATCTTTGCCCTACGAGCCAAAGATATTCATATATCAAAGAAATACATAATCATTTCGAAGGTTATATAACAATAATTATAACCATGTTGATCAATTCACCTTTTGCACTTAAGCTAAAAATATTCAATTAGAAATTCAATGGTCACGATCATACTAGTCAACAATTCAACTTTTGCACCATCGCCAAAGAGAACCTATAAATACGATCATACCAATAATCTACCCATCTTTACACTCAAGTCAAAGAAAATATTATCATTAGGGTTATAAGAATGTTATATAAAAACAATATAATCAAAACATGGTTTTAATTTCAAGAGTAAGATTCATAAATCAACGATAATTTGGTCGGAAAAAACCAATTTATCGTGAATAAGACTCAGTATTCGTATTATAAGTACAAGTATACGCATAAGTAGAATTCTCGACACGAAAAAGATAAAGTTTTATAATAAAATTCATATCCATATTTATAACACCTTAATCCAAATGTTATAAATCACTTAAAATCTCATAATCTAATATTATTAATATTATAATAATATTTTAATCATTTCTTAAACTTATAAATAATTTAATCCAATTATTTACACTTTAATAATTAATGCATTTAATCATCTAAAATGCCAAACTCATAAGATTTCATCATCATTAACCAAAACCCTCATAAAAATCAGATATATCTCATATATGATTCTCAAGCCAATAAATCATATTTTCCAATTTTCTTACTTCACATAACATATTTAATTCATTTATTCATAACATAGAACATTTTCAAAAAATACCAAATCAGTCCCAAATTGAACATAGTAACATATCCCATATTGAACATATATTTTTCTCGAAATTTTAAAAATTCATTTACTATTTTTCATATGGCCAAAACCACCGAATATTTAAACATTTATCATAAATTATACTTTTATCCAAAAATTCTGAAATTGATACTTGGTATACTGATATTATATAGATGTACTCCCAATAAAAATTTCATCAATTTTGGAGTTAATCACAAGGAGTTATAAGCTTGTTACTTTTAAAATAGTCTTTTCTCATAAAATTCATAACTCTCATCTATACATCCAAAATCGCCATTTTTGGACACAATATATAAAATCATCAAATTATCATTTCAAATTTTTCAGAATTTTTGAAGGTTCAGAAAAATTTCAAACTAAAACATAATAACCCTTAAAATCCCTTATTATCCCTTACCTCAAAAGAGCAAAGATTGGACCGGAATAACGCCGAATCTAACTTGCACCGTATAGCAATAATACTCAAAGTATACTCAAAATACTCACAAGAATACGCTCGATAATATAGAGAGAGAAAACTTCAGCTTTACGGTGTGATTTTCAATTCTAACCCAAGACCTTATTTATAGAAATTGTTTAAAACACCAAAGCGTAAAATTGAATATAATAATAATATTATTATCAAATTTCAAGCCCACCTCTAGACATTTGAAATCAGCTGATTTTGCACATGTTTAATGAGGCCACAAAATATAAAAAACGTTTTTATTAATAAAATAAATAAAACTTCCAAAAATCAATTATTTCTAACTTCGTAACTTCAATAATTCATAATAAATAGCCCTTTATCAGAAAATTCAAATCTTATGAGTTTTTATAGGAAATTCAATTCTCTACAACTTTTCGTAAGAAAGTTTTTCCAAATTCCAAATAGAAATTGATCGAAATCCACAAACCAGATTTATTTTACGTGCTATAATCAAATTTCAATCGAAATGGGGTCCAACAAACACATAAAACATGTTTTAAATATTTTTGTAACAAAAAATATTCTTCTCCACATATATACTCATATATCCCACATTCATCGTAAAAATATCATCATTAATATATTATTAAAATAATATATTTAAATGAATTATTTTATCGTAAAAAGATAAAATATTAATTTTCAACAATTGTCACTTTAAAAATTTTCTCCATCTATATCCACATAAAATAAATATTTTTCTCATCATAAAAATCAATAATTAATTATTCACAAATAATATTACGTAATCACAATAATGACAACCAAAAGGCCTCCTCAGAGAAGGGGCTTTCCAATAAGAATTTCTCTCTTCTTGTTGCCCTTGATTAGGTGACCAAACCTCTCCTTGGAGACAGAACTTTCTAGGCATTGCCAATAATGTTATCCAATAATATTATTCAGATAATATGAATTATTGTCTGATAATGGAAAATAATTGTCGTGTGACAATTATTTAAACAACAATAATATAAAATATCAACGTAGCAATTATCAATCAATAAAATAAAATATCAACAAAGAATTACCGTGAATAATTATTGAGTAATGCCTTCACTTACGAAAAAAAAATTATCATGCTTCATGAATAGTACTCGTGAATAAGAACTCGTGAATAAGAACTCATAAATAAGAACTTCGTGAATAAGAACTCATGAATAAGAACTCGTGAATAAGAACTCGTGAATAAGAATCATGAATAGTTGTGACGCCCCAAAATTAGGTATACATCACCCATCTTGGATCGCCACTTACACTGCATGTAATTTGAATACTACTTATTAACATAATCGCTTTGTTACAATACGACATAAATCGTGAGTTTAAATATAAATATCGCTCTACTAGATATTATACAAACTCAAACAAAAGTCCTCATTACAATTATTATCACACTATTTCACGGAATAGTGAGGATTACTAATGCTATCTTCGTGACCATCACTGCTTCCCAGACTCGTCCCAGTAATTATATTCTCATTTCAAAGAGAACGGTGGAAAGAAAGGGTGAGCTCAACTAGCCCAAGAAGAAATATTATGACTAAGATAATGCGTAATAAATTATCAATAGTCTTCAACAATGTTAAACCGATAAAATACAATAGACAAACCGGTTTAATCTAATGCTGAATATCAATCCATTAAAAGAGTCAAGTAGAAAATAAAATCTACTATCTTTTATGATTTAAAAGGTTTTTCATCATCATTATAAATTGAGACTCACTTTAATAAATAATCCACATCATCGAATCACCCCGCACTACTACCAAGGATATTCTTTAAGATCACGACCACAATTATTCCCGCACTACGGGCCAAGAATAGTTGTGTATTCATTAATGGTCATGATCATGCCAACAATCGTCCATCAATGCACTACGACCATCGAGGATTTTTACCACATCATTTGTAACATTACGGTCATGATTACAATCAATAATCCCACGGTCATAATCATACCAAGTCCATCCATGCTCTACAGCCACGTATGACTTTAAAAAAATATAAATATGAGGATGATGACAATGATATAAGAATTCAATAAAACAAGTTCAAGAATTATTTTATCCAGAATTATTAACGTCCAAATTGTCAACACGATCTCGCTTTGAGAGTAAAATTCAAGAATGATCGTAAGAATATTTCCATGAAAAGATATCGATGAAACGCAAATATCAAGGATATTCTACTAATTTCATGGAGTATAGAAATCAAAATTTTAACCAACCGGGTATAATAAAGAATGGAATAACAAAAGAAATCACCACGTGCGCAGATTGCTTGGCATAAAAGTTATTCCAATGTAATAATAATAACTTAACCCAGTCGTGAAATTCACAATGCAAGGCTGTGATGTTCCAACAGAATAATAAAGATGGAACTGCATCCGATGTAAAACACACATGATAGATATTCCAACAGAATGATAAAGATTTTAACCGGTCCTGTAAAACACACATGTATAGGATGTTCCAACAAAATAATAAAGAATGTCACCAAGTATAGGTAAAATGGCATGATACAAAGTTATTCCAATGTAATAATAAGCAATGGAATAACATAAGGATTTCACCAAGTATAGGGTATGCCACAGATACAAGTTATGTATAGGGTATGCCACTTTTACAAAGTTATTCCAACGTAATAATAGTGAATGGAATAATGTAAGTTCTCTTCAAGAAGAAAGAATAACACCCACTTACGTAAAAAACCGAATATAGAAGTAGTGAAGTAATAGAATACTCTTCTTCTTTCTATAACTTTCTCTCTATAAATTTCTCTCTATAATTTCTCTCTCTAGTTTCAATGAATTCGTAAGAAAATAATGAAGGAATGAGCTTATTTATAGGAAAATGGAATGCATAAGAATTAATCCATGAATCGGTCAGATTGATTTACTTTTAATCGACGGTCCATATTTAAAGCAAAATCTTTTAAATAAAATATAATATATTCTATTTATATAAAACATTTTACTATGCAAACACTATGCAAAACACTATGCAAAATACTATAACACTATGCATAATAAAATATAATATATTTTATTTATAAAATAACTTTAATAAAGTATTCTATTTTATATAAAGATGTTTCTTCGCTTTTATTACGTTAATAATACTGAATAAAACAAAAAGTCATTATCGCTTATAATAATTCATGATAATAATGGAATCAAACCGAGTGACTTCTCACATAAGATCAATAATCAATACCTTAGCTACTATGCAACCACATGTATTACTATACTTTTACTACCGAGTAGTTCAACAAGATCAACCAGAAAACTTCCGCCGTTATTTCAATAAAATATTTTTGTCGCTTTCTCAATCCGACAATAATTTCGCTATGGGTCCACCAATGATTGAGCCATTGCATTTAAATATTCCCCTCGCTAAACCGAATATTCCCCACCAATCAATATAATATAACCACTTGATACTTTGCAAAATTTATAAATATTACCCACAACTATAACATTATATCAAATTATTCCATAATATTCAAAAATAATATTTATAGAAAATTCATCTTTATTTATAAAAGTTTGGGGTCTTACAACCTCCCATTCTTATGAAATTTCACCGAAAATTAGGGTACGACTCGGTATGTTGAAGAGGTAAGGATACCTTGATTTCATTTCGATTCTAACTCCCAAGTCATTTCCTCAACATCGTGGTTCCTCCACAAAACTTTGACTTGAGGTATAACCTTGGAGCGTAGAATATGTTCCTTCTTTTCCAAAATTTGAACAGAACCTCTTCATACGCCAAATCTTCCGCTATTTCGTCCGGGTTCTAACTCAATAATATGGTTCGGTCTTTCACATATTTACGTAATATGGATATGTGAAAAACGTTATGAACACGAGACATATTTAAGCAGAAAGCGAGTCTATAGCCACGCCCCTACTCGATCGAGGATTAAAATGGACCGATGAATCGAGGATTAAGTTTTCTCTCTTTTCCAAATCTTGTAACTCCTTTCCATGGAGCAACTTTTAACAACATACGATCTCCTATATCGAATTCCACGCCCTTTCGATGAAGATCAAGATAACTCTTTTGTCGATTTTGTGAGGTTTTTATACGTTGTCGGATCGCTTTGAATTTTTTCCGTAGTCATACGCATCAACTCCGGTCCCAACAACGTTGTTTCACCCACCTCATCCCAAAGATACCGGAGAACGACACTTTCTTCCATACAACGCTCGAATGGAGCCATGCCAATACTTCGCTTGATAACTGCTGTTGTAGAAAACTCCACCAATGGTAAGAACTTGTCCCAACTCCCTCAAATCAAGAACACAGTAGTCTTAATAGATCTTCAAGAGTTTGAATAGTCCTCTCCGATCGTCCGGTCTGTCTCGAGGATGATATGCCGAAGCTAAATCGTAAGTCTGTGCTCATAGCTTTTTGCAAACTAACCCAAAATCGTGAATCAATCTTAGGTCTCGATCGAAACTATGGATACCGGCAAGATACCATGCGCCTTACAATCTCGCTTATGTACATACGAGCAAGACGTTCAAGTGTATAAGTTTCAGATTCGGTAAAAATGAGCAGACTTGGTCAATCTATCAACAATGACCCAAATCGCATCAATGCCTTGAGAAACCTTAGGAAGACCGCAGAATTGAAATCCATGGTAATGTGCTCCCACTTCCATTCTCGGAATTTCAAGTGGTTGCAATGGACCTTTTGGTACTTGATGCTCCGCTTTTAACTCGCCGACAAGTTAGACACCTTGAGATAAAAAGCTTATCTCTCTCTTCATATTGCTTCCACCAAAATGTATTTACTTAATATCATGATACATTTTGGTACTCCCAAGATGGATCAAATGAAATGGTGTGTTATGCGCCTCCATCATGATATTATACTTTAAATCGTGGTCGTTAGAAACACAAAAGTCCGAGTTGACTCAAGTATTCCTTCTTCATCGATTCTTGCTTCCTAAGATAGCACCCTCTTACACTTTCTTCCTCATACGATCATCACCTCCGTGTCCGTAGCTTGAGCAGCCTTTAACTTTATCGATTAAAGTCGCTTCTACTCAGATATTCGCTTATCATCACATGCGTCCCTCGAGTCTTTAACTCTATCTCCATCCTTTGCAAGTCACACAAAATGGGCCTTTGGTTGACAATAACGCACTCAGATTTCAGATACGATCTTCTACTCAATGCATCGCCTACCACGCTCGCTTTTCCGTGATGGTATCGGATGGTATGATCATAATCTTTCAATGCTTCAAGCCAACGCCGTTGTCGCATGTTGAGTTCCTTTTGAGTGAAGAAATATTTGAGGCTTTTATGATCCGTAAAGATCTCCACTTTCTCCCCATACAAGTAATGCCTCCAAATTTTAAGTGCAAAGATAATAAATGCTAACTCCGGATCACGAGTAGGATAATTCCACTCATATTCTTTGAGTTGTCATGAGGCATAAAGCTATAACTTTTCCATGTTGCATAAGAACACATCCCAACCCTTTGCTCGAAGCATCATCGTAGATGACAAATCCTCCGAGCCGAGATGGTATTGTCGTAACAGTCTTTAAATAAGTCTCTCTCGAGTTCTTGAAAACTCTTCTCACATTCTTCGCCCAACCGAACTTTGTAGA
The DNA here is from genome assembly GCA_020205615.1 of Panax quinquefolius. Taxonomy (NCBI): domain Eukaryota; kingdom Viridiplantae; phylum Streptophyta; class Magnoliopsida; order Apiales; family Araliaceae; genus Panax; species Panax quinquefolius. The sequence goes on along the minus strand of CM035164.1, from coordinate 126,376,990 downwards.
TTTTTTCGAGTCACCGAAGTCGATGGAGTAGCGATTCGAGAAAATCCTTCCACGAATCTCCGATAATAACCAAATAAACCGAGAAAGCTACGTCTTCGGTCATCGATTTAGGTTGTTCCCAGCTTTTGAATAGCTTCAATCTTTGTTGGGTCAACAGATATTCCATGACTTGATACCACGTGCCCAAGGAATGCTACTTCTTCAAGCCGTAACTCGCATTTCTTCAACTCGACATAAAGCTTATATTCACGGCTTTTGGAGTGTCGCCTCAAGTGTTGCTTTCATGATCTTCACTACCGTTGGAATAAATAAGGATGTCATCAATAAAGACGACCACAAAGTGATCTAAATATTCCTCAATACTTGGTTCATCATATCCATGAAGGCGGCCCGAGCATTAGTCAATCCAAAGGACATGACTAGAATTCATAATGCCCGCATCGAGTTCTCGAAAGCCGCCTTTGAATGTCACGGCTCTAATCTTCAATTGGTGATATCCTAACGAAGATCAATCTTTGAAAAGAATTTGGCTCTCAGAATCGGGTCAAACAGTCATCAATACGTGGCAATGGATACCTATTTTTGATGGTGACATGATTCAACTCCCGATAATCAATACAAAGTCGCATACTCCCATCTTTCTTCTTCACGAATAGAACAGAGCAGCACCCCAAGGAGAAGTACTAGGACGAATAAAGCCAATGTCTAACAATTCCTGCGCATTGGGTCTTTAACTCCTCAAGTTCAATAGAGCCATTCGATATGGGGCTTTGGAAATAGGTTTTGTACCGTGTTCAAGGTCGATACAAAATTCAATTTCACGCCTGGGGTAGGCCAGAAGTTCTTCTTGAGAATACGTCAGAAATTTATTAACAATAGAAATATCGCTCAAAACCGATTTATTTTTGTTTAAATCATGATATGAGCTAAGAAAGCTTGACATCCATTTTTCAATAAACGAATAGCTTTTATGGCTTGAGATGACCATGATTAATTTTAATGGTTTGGTCGTTTGAATTCGCGATAATTGGTTGATTAGAAATATGAAATCTAACAACCTTACGAAAATAATCAATTTTTGCATGATAAGTAGTTAACCAATCAATCCTTGTAATCACGCCAAATGCAAGTATTTTTAATGAAATAAGATCGACAGTAATGTGAGGGTACCGATTTGAACCAAACAAGACTTATAAACAAAGGGATGTAATGAAGGTTTCTCCCAACTGAGTTTCCACAGATAAGTCAAAGTCTAATTTCTCCTGAGTCAAATTTAATCGATGAGCGCAAAGTAGGAGAAATAAAAGAATGGGTAGAACCCAGATCAAATAAAGTGTAGACTTCATTAGAGTTTATGATAAGCTTACCCGTGATGACCTCATTCGGGTTCCTTGCTTCTCCGGGAAGTCACAACAAACGCCTCCCTCAGACTACCTAGGCTTTGACTTTTCCGGGACTACCTTTGGTGCCTCCATCCTAGTTGAATTTGTCTTCAGAAACACAAAAATCGAGCTAAGTGACCTTCTCTTCCACAATTATAACATGCTTTGACTGCACGGGCACGCCTTCGGATCGATGTGTCCCTCTTCTCCGCGTGATTTGAAGCATATGATAGTGGTCTTTCTCCTTCCTTAACAACGGTGCTTGGTGGCCGACGCTCTTCCATCATCATTGAATCTCCGCTTTCAAATGTCCATTCTTATTATTTTGGCCCGATTACACCCAAGTGGTTACCATATCCGCCCGTTGATTCCTCCACGCTTGTTGTCACCGCTTCATGACTACTCTCACCGGTATTATAACTTTGTTTACCGCTTCTTTTTAGTTAAGGTTGACTCATTATCGCGCTCCACTAATCGAGCCCTATTTACAACATCCTAATACAAACACACGCTTTATGAGAAATAAGATGTTGACGATTCTCCCACTTCAAACCTCTTAAAAATATTCGCGCCGTTCTCTCTCTTCATTATCCACCAAGTGGGACGCAAACCGTGATAACTCCGCAAATTTTGCCTCGTATCATGCGACACTGGGTCATATTGTTTTGTTCCAACTTGATAAACTCTACCTCCTTCATGTATGCGAATACTTTCGTGAAAGTATTTGTCGTTGAATGACTCCTCGAACTTCTCCCAAGATATCTTCAAGACAAAGAAGTTGAGTACGTTTCTGGACCGATTCCCACCAAGAATCCGCCTCCGCCAAGAACATAAAGGCGTGAAGTGGAACCTTTTGCTCTGAGCATCCCAAGACATCAAATATCTTGGTAATCTGCTTTATCCATGCTTCCGCCAAGTGGTTTTGCTTCCTTAAACTCCGGTGGTCCCAGCCTCCTTGAATTGTTTAATGGTGACCACCGAGAGTTTTCCGTGTTTCCACCCACGCTTTGGATGAGTCGCTCGCCATTGCAGATAAATTGTATAAAGCCTCTCAACATTTGATCATTCATCATTTGGTCGTTGTTGTTGTTTGCATGAGGATTGTCGCCTTTCCTCGATGCACATTATCCCGATTATTGATATGTGGTGAATCAACGATCGCTCAGTGCTCCATCGCTATTCTCAACATTCTCGATGTCATTTTCAGATATCGCCACAAAACAAAAGATTAATTGACATGTAACAATTATCTTTATATTCTCGACCACCAATAAAATAAAGACATAAACTTAGGTAGGTCATACTAATGAAGGTATTCCCCGCTCTCCTCCTCCTAGTACTTTTCTCACATCTTAGCCAGGATCATATCCTTAGCTCGATACTAACCGTGACACCCCAAAATTAGGTATACATCACCCATCTTGGATCGCCACTTACATGGTACGTAATTTAAATACAACTTATTAACATAACTGCCTTTGTATAATACGACATAAATCGTGAGTTTAAATACAAATATCGTCTACTAGATATTATACAAACTCAAACAAAAGTCCTCATTACAATTATTATCACCCTATTTCACGCTGCATAGTGAGGACTACTAATGTTATCTTCAGACCATCACTGCTTTCCCACTCGTCCAAATATATTCTCATTTCCTAAAGAGAACAAAGAAAGAAAGGGTGAGCTCAACTAGCCCAAGAAGAAATATTATGACTAAGATAATGCGAATAAATTATCAATAGTCTTCAACAATGTTAAACCGATAAAATACAATAGACAACCAAGGTTTAATCATAATGAATATGAATCCATTAAAAGAGTCAATAGAAAATAAAATCTACTATCTTTTATGATTTAAAAGGTTTTTCATCATAAATGGTCATTTAATAAATAATCCACATCATTCACCATCGCAGATATTCTTTAAGATCACGACCACAATTATTCCCGCACTACGCCAAGAATAGTTGTGTATTCATTAATGGTCATGATCATGCCAACAATCGTCCATCAATGCACTACTACGACCAATCGAGGATTTTACCACATCATTTGTAACATTACTATTCCATGATTACAATCAATAATCCTCATCATAATCATACCAAGTCCATCCATGCTCTACGTGCCACGTATGACTTTTTAAAAAAATATAAACATGAGGATGATGACAATGATATAAGAATTCAATAAAACAAGTTCAAGAATTATTTTATCCAGAATTATTAACGTCCAAATTGTCAACACGATCATCGCTTTGTAGAGTAAAATTCAAGAATGATCGTAAGAATATTTCCATGAAAAGATACTTGGATGAAACGCAAATATCAAGGATATTCTACTAATTTCATGGAGTATAAAGTCAAAGTTTTAACCAACCGGGTATAATAAAGAATGGAATAACAAAAAAAATCACCACGCATGCGATTGCAGATGTATGTGTTATTCCAATGTAATAATAATAATAACGGAACCGTGTCGTGAAATTCACACCACGTCAGGATGTTCCAATGAATAATAAAGATGGAACCGGATCCGGTGTAAAACACACAGATAGGATATTCCAACAGAATGATAAAGACGGAACCAGTCCTGTAAAACATATGCATGTGATGTTCCAACAAAATAATAAGAATGTCACCAAGTATAGGGTAAATCCAGCAGATACAAAGTTATTCCAATGTAATAATAAGCAATGGAATAACATAAGGATTTCACCAAGTATAGGTATGCCACATGACAAAGTTATGTATAGGGTATGCCACTTTTACAAAGTTATTCCAATGTAATAATAGTGAATGGAATAATGTGTTCTCTTCAAGAAGAAAAATAACACCCTCTTACCGTAAAAAGAACCGAATATAAGAAGTAGTGAAGTAGCAGAATACTCTTCTTCTTCTTTCTATAACTTTCTCTATACTTCTCTATAATTTCTCTCTAGAGTTTCAAAATTCGTAAAGAAAATAATGAAGGAATAAGCTTCTATTTATAGGAAAATGGAATGCATAAGAATTAATCCATGAATCTGGTCCAGATTGATTTACTTTAATCTGACAAATTCATATTTAAAGCAAAATCTTTTAAATAAAATATAATATATTCTATTTATATAAAAATTTTACTATTTACTATGCAAAACACTACGCAACACTACGTATAATAAAATATAATATATTTTATTTATAAAATAACTTTAATAAAGTATTCGCTTTTATATAAAAAGATGTTTCATTTTATTACGTTAATAATACTGAATAAAACAAAAAGTCATTATCGCTTATAATAATTCATTACAATAATGGAATCAAACCGAGTGACTTTCTCACATAAAGATCAATAATCAATATCGCAAGTACTATTAACCACATGTATTCTCGTATTTTTACTACCGAGTAGTTCAACAAAGATCAACCAGTAAAACTTCCGCCGTTATTTCAATAAAATATTTTTGTCGCTTTCTCAATCCGATCCGAAATAATTACATTAGGTCCACCAATGATTGAGTAGTTGTGCGAATATTCCTCTCTAAACCGAATATTCTCCCGACCAATCGAATATAATATAACCACTTACATACTTTGCAAAATTTATAAATATTACCCACAACTATAACATTATATCAAATTATTCCATAATATTCAAAAATAATATTTATAGAAAATTCATCTTTATTTATAAAAATCAGGGTCTTACAATAGTAATTAAAAAAAATTGAATACTTTTATTTCATAAAATTCGGGGTCTTACACTATGACTTGAACTTGCAGACCGTATAGAAATACTCAAAGTATACTCAAAATACTCACAAGAATACGCTTCGATAATATAGAGAGAAAAACTTCATTTACGTGTGATTTTCAATTCTAACCCAAGACCCTATTTATAGAAAATGCTTGTAACACCAAAGCAAAAATTTAATATAATATTAATATTTACAAAACACATTCCTACGCCCACTTTGAAATCTGATTTCACCCACCAAGCACATGTTAAAGATGGCCACCAACATTTGAAAACGCTTTTTTTAAAAAACATAATTAAAACTTTCAAAAATCAATTATTTTGAGCTTGAAACTTAAATAATTCATAATAAATAGCTCTTTTATCAGAAAAATTAAAACGTATTTAATTTCCATAGGAAATTCCATTATCTACAACTTTGCGTATGAAATTTTTCCAAATTCCAAATGTAAATTAACCAAATCCACAAACAAGCGATTTTACAAGCTATAATCAAATTTCTATTAATAATTGTGTCCACCAACACACAAAATATGTGTTAAATATTTAATGCCACAAAAATACTCTTCATCCTCATATACTCATATATCCCACATTCATTATAAAATATATCACCGTTAATATATTATTAAAATAATATATTTAAATGAATTATTTTATCGTAAAATGATAAAATATTAATTTTCAACAATTGTCACATTAAAATTTTCTATCTATATCCACATAAAATCAATATTTTCCTCATCATATAAATCAATAATTAATTATTCACAAATAATATTACAGAATCACAAGATCGCAACCACTGTGCCGCTCCTGTAAGAGGGGCTTTCCAATAAGGATCTCTCCTTACTCACTGCCGCAATTAGTGACCAAACCTCTCCTTGTATGTAACTTTCTAGACATTGCCAATAATGTTATCCAATAATATTATTCAGATAATATGAATTATTGTCTCGATAATGGAAAATACCGTAATGACAATTTATCAAAACAACAAGAATATAAAAATATCAATGCAAAGAATTATTGAATCAATAAAATAAAATATCGAATAAGAATTATCGTAATAATTATTGAGTAGTTCCTTCACGTACGTAAGAATCAATAATTGGTGCAATATACGAAAGCTATCGCTTCAACAATGCGATAGTGTATTTTAACCACCGGGTATTCCAATAAGATAATTGCAGTAACAATTACGGCCATTTATTAACAACTTATATTTGTCGCTTTTCTTCATCCAATCGCTTTCCATGGGGCCCTCAAAAGATCAAATCATCGCATTTAATATTCCCAAGACATATTTAATATTCCACGACCAAACGAATATTCCCAACAATAATGAATATTTTATAACCACTGCTTATTCAAATATTTATGATTTTACCCATAACTATCCACATTAATCAAATCAACCCTTACTATTTCAAAATAATAAATAGAGGAAAATAAATTTCATTTATTAATAATTTGGGGTCTTACATTGCAGGTCAAGTCTGCTAACATTTTTCTATAAATAGAGGGCTAAGTTAGAATTGAAAATCACACAAGAAACATAAGCTTTCTCTCTTTCTCTCTAGATTATTGAGTGTATTTTGTGAGTATTTAGATACTTTGTGAGTTTCTATTCATCAGTGCAAGTTTCCTTCAGCCTTATACCGATATTCCGATCAAAAGTACTGATATTTTGAGGTAAGGGGTGTTATATTCTTCTTAAAATGATATTTTCTTCAATATCATTATACCGAAATGTTGGTATGAGCTTTTTATCAAATTTGGAAATTTTTGTGTCGGGGTTACTATTCACGATATACTGCCTTATTTACGATACTTGAAGACTATTCACTTAATACTTGACTATTCAATAGAAAAATGAAATTTTCTTCTTTTTGTCCAAGATGTCTATTATGGTTACTATCTTTGATTGTATCCATGTTTTGATCTTTATTCTTGAATTTTGCTTTAAAATTGGTTATTATAGAGTATTATTGATCTTGGATAAACTGTTATACGAATTCTTATTATTTGTCCTTCTGTCTCACTGGATTAGTTTTTTTTAAAATATTTTTCATCATCCTCAGTCCTAAATGATGATATTACTGAATATCTTTGGCCTGTAGTGCAAAGATGAATGACTAACTGATGAATATCTTTGGCTTGTAGTGCAAAGATGAATGACTAACTAATGAATATCTTTGGCCCGTAGTGCGAAGATGAACAGGTGTTGAGATGAACATGACCAACTGGTGATACAAATGAATATTTTTGGCATGTAGTGCAAAGATGAATATTGATTAAAGATGTATATTGATTGTTGTTACAGGGATAAAATTGATGATGGACTTTTAAATCTTAGAAGATAGTAGAACTCATTCTCTACTTGACTCTTCTAATGGATTGTTGTTTCCATTGCAAATTGTTGATCTAAAACTTGTTGTCTATTATATTTTATCGATTTTTTCTCGTGAAGACTAACGATAATTTGTTGTATATTATCTTAGTCATAATATTCTTCTTCGGGCTAGTTGAGCTCACCTTTTCCTTTTTGTTCCATTTTTCTCAAGAGGTGAGAACATAGTAGGAACTAATGTCGAGTAACGGAGTGATGGTTCTAAAAGATGTTTTAGCGAAATTCCTCACTATTTCTATAAAATAGTGTTTGAATAATTGTAATGAGGACTTATTTGAGTGTGGATATTGTCTGAAGACAATATTTGTATTTAAACTCACAAGATGTGTGTGTCGTATTTTGCACGACAAATGTATTATTGAAGTTGTAGTTTGCTTTCTGTACCATGTATTTGGCGACTCAGAATGGGTGTTGTATACCTATTTTGGGGGCGTCACAACATATATCGAAACTGTTGGTGCGGTTTCGGTTCTAATTTGATTCATTGCTCAACCCTATATGAGTCTACCTATGTTTTGCAAAGATTATAAAGCTTATTAGTGCGAAATGAGATAATATTCTTAAATTTATTACCAAAATCTCATAACAATATTACATTATTTATTATATTTATAATATACATAGTACAAAATTATATATTACTATTTTTAAATTTTAAAAAAAATTAGTCTTTATATGAAATGGAGATAATTTTAAATTTGACATACAAGAATAAAAGTGTTATTCAACTAAAAGTTCATAAAATTTTCCCGACACATGTCAATTCATTATACCGTTTCAAAAAAGGAAATTGATATTTTCATATGACTTTTTCATATTTTTACATGAAAAGTATTGCTACATATGTATAGCGACGGTAAAAATTATCGTTATAGGATTTATAGCGACTATTTTCATATGAAAATATCAAAAAATCATGTGAAAATATCAGTATTCTTAAGAGAAATAAGCATACTTGAATCCCTACCTACTAAAATGACTTTTCCCTTCAAGTTTTTGACTCTTTAGAAACATTCTAGGCTAAAAAATATTTATTGGAGTCCCTATTGATTGAGATATATTAATACTTATGAGAATTTTAATGTAAATTGTCATAATATGTAATTCATCACGACCATTATTAAGGCTGTAAAATGAGCAAATAATTCGGGTTCGATTCATACTCGTTCAACCAAAAGTTTGATTCGAGCTCGACTTGAAATATAAATGAGTCAAATATTAGCACAATTTAAAGTTCGATAAATTACTCGAACCTCCTCAAATTATAATTTTCTATTGATACTCGGATCATATTCGTTGAAAAAGTTCAAATTGTTTGGGCTCGATTCAGAATCGTGCTTTCGACTTGGTAGCTAAATGAGCCTCAATCAAACTTTATTTTATATTCAATAAATTCTGTGAACCAAATCTGAGCAACTCAATATTCAGATCGACTCGGTTCGTTACACCTTTAATCATTACTAGACATTTTACGGTTGTCTGACAATGAATCGAGACATATTCAAAAAAACTGATATAAACCTAACTATTTAATACATATCTACACGAATTTATTGTTAAAAACTAACGAAATCAATGTTGAAACCCTAAATAATACTCACAAGTATATATACATGATTTAATAACAACTTTTAGTATTTATTCTTTAGTAAGCAAAACACTATTGTTTCCAAACATTCCTTATTTTAGAGACTCTTAAATAATCATTTAAAATATATCTTTCAATCTCTCCATATTGCTCACTTATAGATTTTGAAAATTAATATTTTTATAATACTTTTTTATTTCTACAATAAAAGTGTTGCAATACATATATAACAAAGGTAAAAATTGTTACTATATATCTATAGCGACAATTTTGTTATGGGAATATTTTCTATTGTGAATTTATCATTTTCTTAAAATTTTTGTTAATGCTTGTTACTGAGACTTTTTAGGATTTTTTTGCCATCACAATGAGAAAATTAAAGATCTTTTAGCTAGTGGTCTCTTTAAACATTTATACTTGTATATAAAATAATGCTACTATCACATAAAAAGCTATTTTTATAATGCTTATATACACATGTCGGAATGAAACCCACTAGATATCGTATATATTAATATTATGTATTAATTTTTATGTAATAATACTATTGTTCTTGTATATATACTAGGATACGTGTATATTTATATATACTAGTAATTTGGGATGAGAATAATGACACTTTACGATAGATAATGACCGTTATTAATTGAATTTTTTATTTTATATTTTTATATATAGGTTCACATATTAATTAATGTGTTGAATTTTTATTGACTAATATATAGGTCATACCTACATGTAAAAATATAAAAAAATGACGAAAAAATATCAATTTTCTTGGAAAAAATGTGACTAAGACGAATATATCCTATTTTTACGTGAATATATCAATTTTTAAAATTTATTTCAAAATTTACAAGATATGCCACTTCCATAGTAGACTTCAGTTGATGAGGTCCGTACAAAGAAAGTGATAAACAGTGGATAAAGTACAAACAAAATATATAAACACAGAGTGAAACATTTTTTCCACTTCGCTTTGAATTCCTTCCACTCTCTACTTTCTCTCTCTTCGCTCATCAAAAGGGTTTTGAATCTCTTAATCGCCCGCAGATTCAATGCGGTTTCGTCGAACTTTTGGCATTTTTAGGGCTTGAATTGAGAATTGAGAATTGAGAATTGAATGAGTAAGGTTGTTGTGGTTGGTTTCTGGTTTTACACAATTATATCTTGTGTGGAAGAGTCTAGAGAGAGAATCACTAGGGATTGTGGGCTTGTAATCCGAAGTCGTTGTCGGTGGGGAAAATGTGGCTGATTCGCTAAATGTTCATCACCGCCGATTTCCTTCTTCAGTTTTGCCTTTTCGATCTTGTTCTGATCGCTTTTCTTTTATAAATCTGTATTCATTACTTAAATTATGCAGCAAAATAATCGAAAGAAGGTCTAATTCTCTCTCTTTAATTCTCCATCTCTATTTCAGTATTTGCTGAGATTTTTGGTTTTTGAGCAAAAAAGGGTAAACTGATGTCTTCCTCTCTCTTTTATAAACTACATATTTTTTTCGAGCAAGTGTAAATCTTTTTTCTTTGATTCAGCTCGAATTGAGTATCACTTTATTTGGTGGATCTAATTAAGCATCTATTTTTTTTAATTTATAATTTTTGGTAATAAAGGGGGAAACTTTTTGTGGTCGCTTTCTTTAGTTTTAAGAAATTGTGGTTGATTGAAGATCATAAACATTTTAACTACAAAACTGAGAAAATCTTCATATTTTTCCAGCAAAACGGAGATCTTTTTCTTTGATTTAGTTGGAACCGAGTATCCCTTTATTTGGTGAATCTGATCACAAATCTGTTATTGTTGTATTTTTTTTAATAAATTTTTTAACCTTTTTTTTTGTGGTAATAAAGGGGAAACTTTTTGTGTTTGATTCCTTTAGTTTTAAGAAATTGTGGTTGAGTGAAGATCATAAACATTTTAATACAAAATTGAGGAATAAACTTCACTGGGGAAACTTAAAAGAAACACTTTGTTGGGTAATTTGGCTGGCATTAGGTTTACCCTCATTTTAGTTACTGAAGTGTGAAGTGACCAAGATTTAGTATTTGCATGGAGGTTTTCAAGCTGCAAACCTTAAGTTTTATTATACTGTCTTTTATTGAAATACTAGGTTTTCATGGTCACTTTGGTTGTTGCAGTTGCATAGCTAACACGAAGGAACTGAAATTTGAATGTATGATTGTTATTCGGAATAAAATAGAGGTCGAAGTTATGTGCTTCCTATCTGAATTAGTATTTTTTTGAAATATAAAGAGTAGAGACTTAAAAGGTCGGGGTGCAGTCTGACATTGCAAACAACTTAATCGAGGCTATAAGTTTTTGGTTGCTGGATATATTCATATATAATTCTGAATGATTCTCCATTTTTTGAAATATCAACTTTGAAAAGGAAATACTTTAAATGATGTTTCCTCCTTTTGTAATTTTTTCTTCATTCTTTTCATCTTCTTTTGCTCTTTCCAGATACTAGGTCATGGTAACCTAAAGGAGTGAGTTTTCCGCCTCCAACTCCCTCTAATTTCAGTTGATTCTTTTGGTGTATATTGTCATAAACAAAGATTTATTGAGCTGAGCTAATGTTTAGAAGGACAATTTAAAATTTTAAGGTAGTCCTTTTATTTCCTGTCTGCTCGATAAACTCTATATGGGGTTTATATATGACAGTCAACTTTACTAACTTGGAAATATTTCTTAAGGGTTTCAGAACTAAGCAGGTTTATGTACATGCTGTATATCATGTATGTGATTGCACATATATGTTTTAGCTTACTAAGTTCTCGGATTTTACATACGCTTGGGTTTTATTATAAATTTCAGTTGATTCTTTTGGTAAATCTTGTCATAAATAAAATTTGGGAAATTATGGGAAATCGTGGTCTGATGTTCTCTTGTCCTGCTGTAGATTCCAAAAGAGATGGAGTTCTTCACTGAGTATGGGGATGCAAATCGATACAAAATTTTGGAGATTATAGGGAAGGGAAGCTATGGAGTTGTTTGTGCCACCATTGATACACATACGGGGGAAAAAGTGGCAATAAAGAAAGTAACGGACATTTTTGAGCATGTTTCTGATGCTATTCGGATTTTGCGGGAGATTAAGTTGCTGAGACTATTACGGCATCCTGATATTGTTGAAATTAAGAGCATATTGATCCCACCCTCAAGTCGAGACTTTAAAGACATATATGTTGTATTTGAGCTCATGGAGTCTGACCTTCATCAAGTAATTAAAGCCAATAATGATTTAACACACGAGCATCATAGGTTTTTTCTGTATCAGATGCTGCGTGCATTGAAATTTATGCATACAGGTACCAATCCAAATGCCAGTTAGATATTTTTTATTTCCTAGTATATTTGTTTAATCCCATCTCACCGAAAGAACCAAAAAAATTGTGATTTGTTACTATGGACATTATTCTTCCTCTCAAATCAAAGCTGATTATGAGCTGTTTGGTTTCAGCTAATGTGTTCCACCGAGACCTTAAACCAAGGAATATACTGGCAAATGCAAATTGTAAACTCAAAATATGTGATTTTGGACTGGCAAGAGTCTCTTTTAGTGACAGTCCAACAACAATTTTCTGGACGGTATGCCATTCATATGAACTGTTAGTCATTGTTTTTATATTTTTAGAAGTTTGTTTGTACTTTGTACACTATAATAATATCCTCTTTTGTTCCTTGTAATAAACTGCAGGATTATGTTGCTACGAGATGGTATAGGGCTCCTGAGCTTTGTGGATCATTCTTTTCTAAGGTATAATCTACTTATTTGTGTGGCCTTTAGTTATAATCCAATGGCAACATGCTTGGAGCATGGTTTGACAGAATGGTATCAACGTTTTATCTTCGTTTAATGGTTGTAAATACAAACCCTTTTGCCATCATAATCTAATATGTAGTTATCAATTTTTGTATCTTTTCTAAACCCAACATTTAAAGTTATCTGAACACATGTATTAGTAATATTAATTAGTTGCCAGTCAAAATCTAACTTTTGATCAACTTGCATTATAAATTAGTGTATGTAATTCATCTATGGCAATTAGTTGGTTATAACTAAAATTAGGTTAAACTTAACTATTTTATGTTATGTCTAGAAAAATAATAATTTGTAGAATATTTAATAGAAATTTAAAGGTTTAGTTAGAATATATGTTCCCAAATATTTTGGTTGAGATATAAAGGGTTATTTATTGGAAAGTTTAATGGGAATAAAAAATCACGCATACTTGTAAGGTTACTTTTACTTATCTATACATTTATGAACTATATATTTATATAGTCCTGGTATATATTGCGAAAGATTTCTGCCAAATTACGATTGCGACATATATCAATACAAATTATAAAATCGGCCCAAATATTATCAATTAGGTTTATTCATATAGCTCGCAATAAAAAAGTTGACATGTAAAGTCACAATATATATTATTTTCCATATTTATATATACATGTGGCTTGCCATTCTAGAACCTCTTCATAGATATTAATGTAAATGTGGTTCTAGCATTTAATTGAAGATTAAAATTAACCCCGCAATATAATTTCTCATGTTGTTGTGACTATTATAAATTATTAAAAGCCTAAATATTCAATTTATTTTAAATACATAAATATGATTGTAATGCTATCAAATTTTATTTATTTGTTTGAACAAAGCATCACGCCATTATAACTTGGGGAATTTGAAATATCAAGTTGAGTAGAAAATAACTGCAGTCTCTGAAATAAGTGTGAGGTATAACATATTATAGGTATTATGGCTCTCATAAAGCAAAAAAGCCTAAAAGCCTCATGGTCTCCTAAGGTTACAACTAATCATATTACATAAAGCCCATTCCAATTCCTTATAGATTATGTGCTTTGGAGTTTTGTTGAAAATCTCTTCGTAAATGCTCTCCTCAGTCTCCTGTCAGTATGTGTTGTTTAGAAGCAAGCCTTGTCCAGACACAGGTATGCCCTATTCTGACCAACTCTTCCTCATAAGGTTCTCTACTGGTCATCTTTATAAAAATTTATAAAAAAAAAACATAGTATTGTAGATTTTCAACAAAACTCCAAAGCACATAATCTATAAGAAATTGGAATGGGCTTTATGTAATACTATTAGTAGTAACCTTAAGAGACCATGAGGCTTTTTTGCTTAAAGAGATCCATGATACCTATAATATGTTATACCTCACTCTTATTTCAGAGAATGCAGTTATTTTCTACTTAACTTGATATTTCAAATTCCCATGTTATAATGGCGTGATGCTTTGTTCAAACAAATAAATAAAATTTGACTGCATTACAATCATATTTATGCATTTAAAATAAATTGAATAGTATTGTAGTTTTTGAGACAAGATCGGTTACTTGAATAGTTATGTTAACTAATTTGTGGTTGATCCTTAAAGACCAAGTTTTTACTCCAGGGTCTTGAAATTATACTACATTTAGTTGGCATGAAAGCATAAGACTCTTTAGAGAAGCTACATTACTGTTGCTTGTGATTTGTGTGCCAAAAAGTCATTTTACTTTCCCAATAGATGGTTTAATGTGTCTATCACGTAATTGTTGCTTGGTACACTAGGTGCAGAGCCGGCCCTGGGCAAGGGCCACTAGGGCAACCGCGCAGGGCCCACAGTTGAGGGGGGTCCAATTTTTTTTATAAGTTTATGTATTTATGTGTATAAAAAAAATAAAATAATAAAAAGATTAGCGATATTATGCATTAAAAATAATATGTTAGAAAACATTAAATATGATAGATAGTATAATTGATGATTTTGCATCTAAAAGTGCAACAAGAAGACATTTTAAATGATGTTTTGTGGTTTAAATTTCATTGGACAAAACTAAAGAAATACCCACTGTAGTTGGTAGGTTTTACTGATTACACCATTGAACTTTTAATTTTTTAAATTACACCACGAAACTAATTATTATTTTGAAATTGGGTCATTCCATTAAAAAAAATAAACGAACGTTAATTTTTTATCTACAAAACTAATGAATTTCCCACTGTAGTTGGCACATTTTACTGATTACACCATTGAACTTTTAATTTTTCAAATTACCCCATCAAACTAATTAAAAATAATTATTTTAAATATTTTTAAAAATTATTATTATTTTAAGTAAAAAATATTAGAAACTTTTTTTCTTCATAAAATGAGTAGAGTTTCATAAATATAGATTCAAAAAATTAAAGTGATTTTAAATTAAATTAATATTTATTTAATTTCTTAACAGAATGACCCATTCTTAATATTAGAATATTTTTTTAAAAAGCTAAAATAGAAATTAAAATAAAAAGCAGTAAAAAGATAAATAAAAAAAATGATTCAATTTTTAAAAAAAAATTAATAATTTTTATAAATAAATATTATTTTCAAGAAAAATTGGAAAATTCTTCATATTTTTAAAAATGAGTAAAGTTTTATATAATATTGATTCAAAAAATAAACTTTATTTTCAAAAGGATTTTTTTAAAAAAAATCAATAAGGTTTCATAAAACTTTGATTTTTTAAATCTATATTTTATGAAACTTTACTCATTTTATGGAAAAATTAAAGTTTCTAATATTTTTTACGAAAATGATAATAAAATTTTAAAATATTTAAAATAATCATTTTTTAATTAGTTTAATGGGATAATCTGAAAAATTAAAAGTTCAATGGTGTAATCAGTAAAACGTGTCAACTACAATAGGTAATTCATTAGTTTTGTAGATAAAAAATTAACGTCAGTTTATTTTATTTAACGGAATAACCCAATTTCAAATTAATAATTAGTTTAGTTGGGTAATTTAAAAAATTAAAAGTTCAATTGTGTAATCAGTAAAACTTGTCAACTACAGTGGGTATTTCATTAGTTTTACCGATTTCATTAATATTTTTATTTTGTAGGTACATGTGATGATTCTTTTCTTCGATGACATTTTAAAGTGTTCTTCCTTATCTTTTGTAAATTTTTATAATTTTAATAAAAATAATTAGTTGATAATTTATTTATTTATTTATTTAATTTGTATAAAGGGGCACACTTAAAAAAATTTGTCGAAAACTCAGGACCGGCTCTGACTAGGTGTGACCGGGTTTACCTACAACGGGCTTAACTGACTTTTAAATTTGAATCTTTATTCTATGTTTTTGTGAATCTATTAGCGAAAAGTTAAGGGGAAAAAATTTGCAATTCAGCTCTTAAATATCAAACTTGTTTCTAATTTTTCTGTTCCCATGAATCATAAAAGAAAATTATATCTGTTTGTGTAAATCTTTCACTGAAAGCACCTTCTCGAAATAAACAAAAGCATTCTTCAACAATTTATTGGTTCAAGTCACATAAACTGAAAATATACTTATTAAAAAATGTTTGAAACCATACATAGCGTAATTGACCAATCACAATTACTTAATGAACACAGAACTTACCACTGGTGTCCATTTTGGCTACGATTTCTATTTGTTTTGGTTAATAACAAAGTCTCAACCCCGTTTGTATCTTATATTTACATATATATTTATTTCGAAAAGTTGATGGAGCTGCTCAAGGTACTGAAAAAACCCTCAAGAGATTTACATTATTTGCATGTCCCGAAAGTTTATCCCTCTTTATTCCTCCCTTAACCTTTATTTTAAAATTGTGGTTAATTTTGTGTTCTGTTGGGCTTCCTTCATGACCTTCCAAGTTGTCCCTTGTAATAGTGAAGTTATTTGTCCTTCTTTATGCACATTTTTTTTTACCTAAACAGATACTAATAAATTTTCAAAAAATTGTAATTCAAAAGAATAATGCAAAATTTGTAAATTTGCACAATTAGTTTCAGTGTCTAACAGCCTTTCCGTAACATCAAATTTACAGTTACCTAGTTGTTCCTTTCTTTTGGCTTCCGCACACTTGTTTTTCTATAAGCAAAGGCCACAAATAAAATTTGGGGAGAATTTCTTCAGGTTAACCTACTATTTGTAAGTATTCACTTAGTATATTAGTTTTTTCTTTATTTTTATTCTTAATCTCTTTCCTCCTTTCCTTTTCATTAAAAATTATGAAATACTGAGCCAAGATTGAGGCTAGCTACTTTCCTAACGCCTTTCATACACAAGACCTCTAGTAATTTTTTCCTTCCGTGTTAAATAACTATAATAATTCTCTATCAGAAATAAATTAGTTTCTGTCTAGACTTCAGATCCTTTCAAGTCACTGAACAAGTGTCGAGGGGAAGACGACATGACGTCTCATATTAGGAAAGATTTTCTAACCGTGTTCTCTCATGTCAAGAAATGGTTTTAGCTTGCAGTTATTTTAAATAAACTTTACAATTTATACAAGACTCTACAGTGAGATTAGGAGTGTAATGACTAATGAAAACAAGTTATAGATAGGCATAATTTTGATGTTTAATGTATTTTAAGGCTTATGTAGGATTTAGCTTTTAAAGACAAATAGTACTATAAAGATATAAAATAGGCTATTTTTGATGAATTTTATGGACTTTCATTTTTCTTTGGAATTTTAAAGAGAAGTTAGTACTCATTAAAAAATAGTCTAGGTGGGCTAAGAATTATGATGAATTAAGGACCCTTAGTTTTATGTAGTATTCTAAATCAAGTTAGGACTTTGAAAATATAAATTAGGTGTGAAGAATAGGGATGAATTCATGATATCATATAGATTGGTGTTACGTTTCTTTCTTCATGACTGTGTTGATATCAATTTTTTTTTCCTTGTGCTGCAAGTCATCTTCCTCATGTGCCCTTTGTTTTGATTTGTTAAATTAATTGTTTCTTTGCTATAAGAACCTTGCTGACTTGCTCCACAAACTATGGTTGGTGTCATAGACAATCATATATATTAATTGCAATTTGGAATATGAGGTTCAAAAATTGTAATGCAGTCTATTTATATTTTTTTCATATGCTTGTATGCTTGTTTTTAGTTTCATGGTTGACACTGAGCAGTTTGTCATTGTGGGCTTCCTGTGAATCAATGCCACTACTCTTCTCCACAATGTTTAAATGTTATATTGCTGTTACATAATGTCCAGTTTGCCTCTCTTGTTTTTGCACCATCTTGTAATTGTTTTTCGTGTCATGAAGTAAATAAAGGTCATTAAAGAAATTAAGTTGTATACTAGTGTCAATTGAAAATTTTATTAAACAGTCGCTATTTGCCTTACTGCCTTGACATGTTGGAGCTTTCTGCCAGTAGTCATTCTTATGAGCTGTACTTAGTGACAGAAAATAACATACATGCACAGTATTCTGAGAGCCTTATAGTAAGTTGTGCTCTAGATTAAAATAATTCTTGTTCAGGTAGGGCTTTCTAACTCTACTGGAAGTTGAAATTTCTTTGCTTCAGGTAATTGTGTTGGGCCTTCTGTCAGGTTTTCTTTGGAGGGTTCAATTGCTCATGTTGATATTTCTTGACCTTGTAAACTTGTCTGATTTGTAATGACACTGGGATTGCAGTATACACCTGCTATTGATATTTGGAGTATTGGCTGCATCTTTGCTGAGGTTCTGACAGGGAAACCACTTTTTCCTGGGAAAAGTATTGTTCATCAGTTAGATTTGATGACAGACTTTCTTGGGTCACCTTCAGCAGATACCATATCTAGGGTATGGAAAAGTACTCTGTTTATTTCTGTCGTTACACTTGGTAGTTATGACTTTTAATATTCCTAGCCATTGATATCTACTATCTCAATTTTCATTGTCTAATGAATGCAGATTCGAAATAAAAGCTCAAGGAAATACTTGGCAGATATGTGTAAAAAGCGACCTGTGCCATTTGCTGAGAAATTTCCAAACTCAGACCCTCTAGCAATTTGCTTATTGCAAAGGCTGTTAGCCTTTGATCCAATTGATCGACCAACTGCTGAACAGGTGGCCTTGTGTCCTGTTGTAGATGTCTTATTATTTGAATGTCGTTCAATAATGAATGCAGTCATGTGGCTGTAGGTTGTCCATCTGCTGCAATTTTTGCAACATGAGAATTTCATATTTTTCCTTTCCATTTGTGTAATTACATACTTCTGATTTCTCTGCTATACGATAAACTGAATTCTACATTAATGTATCTGGTTTGTTAGGCACTGGCTGATCCTTACTTTAAGGGTCTGGCAAAAGTTGAGAGAGAACCTTCTTCTCAGCCAATATCAGAACTTGAGTTTGCATTTGAGGGGCGCAAGATGACAAAGGAGGACATCAGGGCAATTATATATCGGGAGATTCTAGAATACCATCCGCAATTGCTCAAAGATCATATGGCGGGGAAAGAAAGCATCAATTTTTTATATCCTAGGTTTTTACTTCTATTTATACGCATACATACATATATATCATTTGGGTGTTTATGATTTTATTCCACATATCATGTTCCTTCAGTGTGATGATGACATATTTATCAATTGTATACAGTGCTGTTGGTCAATTTAAAACACAATTTGCTTATTTAGTGGATAATGGTGGCAAAAGCGGGTCTGTTATTCCTCCAGCCAGAAAACATGTATCTCTCCCGCGGTATGACTTCTCCAGTTTAATGTCTAACATCTGATCCTTTTACTCGTGTTATTAGTTTCTCTTCCCTTTCTCCTTCCCCCCAAATGCTTAAGTACTATAATGTGTTTCTTTTCTTTATCTTCTTGGAACCTATTCTCCTCTGTACACACAGGTCTACTGTGAACTTGAGTACAATCCCTCCCAAATCGCAGCAATGTTTGGCTGGTTCTGACAATCGCCAAATGCAAGAGGCGGCGTGTAATAACATTACAGTTGTGGATGCGAATTCAGGGAATTTTCTGAAGGCTTCGCGGCCATCACCCCATATGCCATCAGGTATGGAAGCTCTTTTACTTCAGTTTGTCAACATTAGGGTTGACTTTTAATGGGGGACTAAGAGCCCATGTCAATTGTCATGTGTTTTGTTCATCAGTGTTTTACTTCACACTTCAATAATTACATTATTTTTTAAAAATAATAACATTTTGGTCCTAAAAGGCAATGCTTTAATATGCATGATAGCTAAACACTTACAAAATTCTAGAATAGATGTCATATTATTTTCCTGGAAGCATACCTTTAAAATTTTCCTTTATATTCTTTTATTACAGATTTATTATCTGAAGTTGATGTCTTTCAGTAATAAAATTTCTTACTGTGAAGTGTTGGGCTCGGCTATATATTAAATATTTTTGATGGGTGTTGAGCCATATACCCCGCCATATGTTATTAACTTCTATGTTGATGTGATTCAGTATTTAAAGGGAAATGGGACTATGTCAACTCACAACGTTACACTGACATATATATTAATAACTTGTCTGTTACAACTAATATATCAAGTCACACTGTTACCTTGACATATATTAATAACTTGTCTGTTACAACTCCTTATGTTAAGGCTGTAGTTTGAGGCTTAGCCTCTCCATTACACTGGAATAATTAAAGTAGAAGAAGAAAAAATGTATATCAGTTATTATTATGCCAACACAAGGTACAATTTTCCTTGTATTGTGTGCGCTACTTATGTACACATGATGTGCCATTATCAAAAGTTGATACGGGAGCAACAGCTTCCAATTTTCATGAGTTCTGCTTATTTCTCATATCATGTGATAGTTGTAATAACTCTGCTTTACCTACTCTCTACCCTGTTATAAAAATTTTATTGGTTTGAAAAACCAGGACGAAGTGCGGGACCAGTTCTACCTTACAACATTAGTAGTAGAAATGTCATGGGTGCCTCTGATGCCAGGGCATATGTTCAAAATCCAGTTCTTCCTCTGTCACATTCTCCCCGTTATTTCTTCAGGACTAGCACCAGGAATATAGAGAATCCTGTAACAGAAGACAAGATTGATTCGTCATTCGTCAAACAGTCGCATCCGCAGTCCATGCCAGGAAATGTTTCCCCTGGAGTAGCTATTGACTTGAACACTAACCCATATTACCAGTAACAAGGCCAAGCAAGTCAGTTTATTGATCAAATGTCAATAGATTCAGAACCAGTAGAGGTGCAATATCAGTTTGGAGCAGTTGGAGCTGCTGCTATTAGTGTCGCTGCTAGTAGAGGTTAGCGATGTTCAGTTTTTATGTTATTAGGTGGGGTTTCCTACTTTCCCTTGAATGGATCAAACCTTGCACACAATTGAAACAGGACCAGTGGGCAGTTAAAAGGCATGTTTATCTTGTGTTAGTTCAGTCTTTAGAGTATCGTTGAATACATGAAGAATAATGTTTTTCTTACCATAGAACGGGTTTGACCCTGTCATTATATTTAAGATTTTCCGTTGATGATTTGCCAGAAAAACTATAATGTAGCATCTTCATTTGGAATAATGATATCAGAGTTGCTTACAGTCCACTATCACCTATGAATATCTTATTACCCATATTGATGGATGTCGAAATTCTCTTTGCTACTATTGTATCTGGATCCTGCATTATATATATACCTGAGGTCGAGGTTAAGTTGAACTTGAATTGATTGGAGTTGAGATTTCTAAATCACCTTCACAAATTATCAATAACACATTTATTTATATGCATCTCTATCTATATTTTGCATTGACCTTCATTTCTTTAGATTCAATCCATCCTGTAAATATAATAAAATTGTAGACTGAGAATATGGCTGTTGATAGAGTTGAGGAAAATGAAAATTGATTAATCCAGTTGATCATATAAACTATTTTGGCCGATCCTCCTCTATGCAATAGCAATATTCGATTCTGGAACTACAAAGTCGAAATCACTAACAGTCCACTCTGCAACTTGATTGCCGCTAACATAAATCTCTGTTCCCAAGTCAACTGATGGCCAATGCCTCTCTACTGGTGCAGTTCCCGGTTCCTGCATTATTATTACAAACCACCATATCAAATTTCAAATTCAAGCACCCTCTTATAAAAGTCATGTTTATGATACATAAATACAGAGCAATGGGGAAGTAAATATACCTGGTAGAAATAAAGTGACTGGGAAAGTCTCCCAACATCAAGTTCCCAACTTCTTGAATCCCCAATCCAACCTTGACCCTTATGAATCGGGTACCCATATTCTCCCCAAACCGGATGAGGAAGAATCTGCAGTATTTCCTGCGGTTGAGGATTGCTATAAGCATCACATAAGTTATATGGCTCCTCCAGATGCTTAGCATTGCCCGGGGAACAATAAATATGATAAGCTGCGTAGGGGAATTTTTCTTTATCTGTGCGATGAATTTTAGTTCCGTTTGAAAGAGTGTGGTAAGGTGGACACAGCCTGAGATTGTCCGGAAAGCACCACGGCTCTGTTTCTGGATTTATGATCATCTCACTGTATCGAGTCACGTCAGTTGTCACGTCCCCGTTACAAGGCTGGCCGTTGTTCTTCCAACAGCTTCCAATGTCCAGAAGATAGAACTGGCTGTTAGGTCCTCCCCCTTGCTTTATATCTAGCTTGAATCTTACTTTGAAGTTTGGTGATTTTGGAACCTTGCAAAATAGGAAAAGAATATGAAAATGATTCGATCCATATCCCATGGCAAATTAAGAATGCCAATTTTTTGAAAAATCAAAATTCTAGTTTATGACAATAATAATATGCACACAAGTCATTTAAAAAATAAAAAAGACTACTCACAATTTTTGACATCCCTCTTGTTTTATAGTGATACCCGCCAGAGACTCCATCAGTTGCATCTGATCTCAAATAAAGCATCAACCATGGATACTTAGTTGATGTCTTCAACAAATGATGAAAAACCCAACTCCCCTTTCCAATCTCCTTCTCCCAAGTCACCGAATAATAAGAAGTTTCATTTTTTGTAGGTGCCAATTTCACATCAGCATCCAAATCCCATGTCCCATAAAACCTGCCCTTCATACTACTCCCATCAACACTAGTATAATCATGATATATCCTTGGCATGTTCATGCAGCCTTTTCGAAGCACGGAAACCGAGACTCCGGCGGAAAGGGCTTCGATTTCTTGCCATTTTCAGGGCATACAGCAGCCGATGTGTCCATGTTGCCACTCTTGAGCATGATCATCCAAAACTGCCATGGTTTGGGAGTGTCTTGGACTTGGCATTTTTTGCCTAAGAATAACTCTTTCCATGCAGCATAAGTATTCACATTAATTTTGTTGAAGCCTTGGGATTTGGCATCCGCTATTCCATACTTGTTCATTTTCTCATTCACCTTGTGAATTAAATTGACTTTTCCCCCTAAATTATGGACATATATATATATATGAGAATAATGGTTCATCATTTGATTAGTAACATAATAAAACAATAAATAAATAAAATTAACCAAGCATAATTAACTTCATTATTATGCCATTGTTTAGCCATGCACATGATGTATAAAAATAAATATATGGTTGGTATGTAGTACAACTGAAATATGTATGAGGTAATTGAAAAAACTCACATTAATTTATATTTTATTATCTAAAATTTCACGTTCAACAAAATTTATGGATTCTAGTAGGGAAATAGAAGTCACCGTAGGAATTGTGCAAGTCAAAGCAATCAGCCTGGCGGGGACTACCCATATGAGGAGCTTCATGGCCAACCTCATTGCACTGATTCCAAGCCTCTATTGCAACTCTCAGTCCATCTCTTCTCATCCCTGGATCACCAACTGCAGATTTTCCATCTCCTTCCGCCAAAATTAAATTAATTAATGAGGATGTTGATAATATTAATACGCAATACAAATATGCCATGCGCTTGTAAAATTGCTGCCCCATGGCCATACTCGATCTTGACTAAAATTAATTAATCCATGTAAACTCCAGCTATATATATATATATATATATATATATATATATATATATATATATATATATATACATGTGTGTTAATTGGTTTCAACTAGGATTTGAATAAACTTCGTTCCCCTTTTTAAGGATAAGGATAGCTATTGTTTGTTAATTACCAGCTCAAATTAAATAGGAGTGTATTTTAGTCAAAGATTATATATATGTATATGCAACCAATATATTTTAACTAAAGAATATATATATATATATATATATATATATATATTAGAATCATTATCTATTATAATTTGTGTTTTTCACTTAGAAAAAGAAAAGGAGTGCTCTTTTGAAAAAACTAATCTATCTAATCTTTTTCTCTCTCCCACTCGATCCAATCACCTATTCTTTTTTGTCTCCATTACCCAATTTTTACCTGATCAATCTCAATTTATGTCCCATACACATTTTTCTTTCCCATGTTTTATTTTTCTACCACAAATCTCACACATTTTGTGTGTGCTCATTTCTGGAACTTGGAGTTGTTGCTTCAAATAAAAGAAAACAAAATAAGAATATAAAATCAATACACTATTCTCAAACAGGATGAACCATGATTCATTAAAATGGAGAAAGCTAGAACACTGCCAGAATTCATTAAAAAAGATAAAAATAAAGAAGGGACTAAAAAACTGTCATGAAATAAAGCATAAAGTATATCTCAGAATCTAAAAATACATTGAAATTTTGGTTCCCTGTAAAATTTTCTACTTATTGTGCTCATCCCTTGCAACAATCTTGAACTTCCCTGTTTGTTGCAGCTGCAAACAAAACATTACTCCAAATAATCAATAAAACCCATATAATTAAACTCATTGTCTAAATAACTTTCACCAAGAAGTTTATATATCACTACTAGTGCCCAAATTTGAATCTCAACTAAAAAAAAGACCAAATATTTGGATACAAAACCAAATTAAAAAAAAATACCTTGTTCCAGAGATTAGTATGGCTTTTGCAAAACCCAACAACAATGGCCCCATTGCTCTTCCCTTCTCTATACTCAATACAGAGCTCTTCTTTCAACCCACAAGTGACATGAAAACCCAA
Source organism: Panax quinquefolius (assembly GCA_020205615.1). Taxonomy (NCBI): domain Eukaryota; kingdom Viridiplantae; phylum Streptophyta; class Magnoliopsida; order Apiales; family Araliaceae; genus Panax; species Panax quinquefolius. The sequence continues at coordinate 126,352,007 of CM035164.1, read as the reverse complement.
TGGACACTTGGGCTCAGAGCAATCAACGGCACACCCATTTGCAGATTCACAAACATAGCAACTGTGCTCCCACCTTCTTGCAGGAACCTTACTGCAATCAATCCCTTCTCGGCCTTCTGGGTCCTTAAAGAACACCTCAGGGACAAACAGAGCACACACGATATGGGCCCACCGGCCGTCTCCAGTGTGCTTCATTGCACCACCAATGACAGGGCAGAGGCAGCAAGATTGGGCCTTTTTCTTATTGGATTTTGGGGGTTTGGAAATTGAGCACTGGGAACAGAACCAATCACCTTCTGGTACACCATTTGTGAGGGGATGGCCATAGCAAGTGGTGTGAACCATTAGATCACACCCATCACAAAATACAATTGGGTCTGATGGGTCTCCATCTGTACTTTGACATACAGCACAAACAATCCCATCATCCTCTTCTTCATTTTCAACTATTTGGGTACTAGTATTTGAGATTGAATTTGTGTTTGGAGCGTTTTTGGGTTTAAGAATTTCTTTTTCTTCTTCAGCTAATGATGGGTTGTATTCAACATTGAGATCGAAAGGCGAAAAGGCCCAAATCCTTTTTTTGGCCGGTAGACAATAGGTGGTGGTTGTGGAATTGGGTGGAAATGGTGGTGAATCAGTTCTGGATTCTTTTCTTTTTTTAGCTGGGAGGCAAGGGGAAGAAGGTAGGGATTTGAGATCTAGCTCTTCTTGTTGATGAATGAGCCTGTATCTTTTGAGGGGAGGCAAGTCATGAAATTTGTTCTCCATTTTTGAGGCTTGATAGAAAGAAAAAAAGAGAGAGACAGCAGAGATTTTGAGAAAGTTTGGAGGAAATTGAGATTTGAATGATGGAATAAATCGGGTATGAAGGTGGGAAAACCCCGGGAACAAGAAAATTTAAGCGTTGGCGACTTTTGCTTTTGGGTGTTTGAATACGGCGGGAACTAAAAACAAGCCACCCTCCCTCTTCTAATTTTGGGTAAATTTTTCATTTCAATTTTCAACTTAAGACTTTGTATTCGTAATGGTTTAGGAGGTCCCCACTCCATTGGAATAAATAAACATTAAATATCTCTATTTTTTTTATAAAAAAAAAATACATCACCTTAAAGCATCCTAAAAATGAAAAATGGGTGGGTATATACCAAAAGTGATTTTTTTTTGTTGTTGCTAGTTTTGGGGGTGAGGAATTTGAACTCTAGTCCTCTTGCATAGCAGGGCTAGATATACCAACTGAGCCGAATTGAGAAATATTAATTTGTATTTGTTCTCTCATAATTCTTTTTTTATTTTTTAGAATCTATTATATTATAATTTAATTCTAGAATATATATATATATATATATATATATATATATATCATTCTAGGGTGTATGGGGCTAGGGGCTAGGTGGCAAGCGAAGAGACCATGAAGAATAATATTAGGGGAAACTTACATTTGATTTTATGTAATGCTTGTAGAATTCTTGTTAAGGAGTAGAATCAAAAACATAATCTAAAATGAGGAACTTCATTGCTAAGCTCAATAGACTTGAATCTGTAACCTTACAAAAAAAAGACCTTTACCAATTACCAGTAAGGCCATAACTTTACTGTAAATAATAAAACTATCTAGTTCCAGGTTGCCAAAGGACCACAATATTAGCCTACTTCGAGGATTAAGTATTTAACACAAAAAAACATAATAGGAGTAATAAAATTGTAGTTGCACCTTTTCTTTGGCTGGCAGGGGTAGTATAGTAGTATCACATGTGAAATCTTTTATTTTTTTACTGGAATGCTTTGCACAATTATTGTTGAATTGGTTGTAAATGATAATTTTCAATCCACTGAAATATAAACTCATCAGTAATTTATGCCAATTTTCGGGTATCCGGAAACTACAACTAGTTCTCTCATTTTCCTTCATAACAACAAGTGGACATAGCCAAATATTAAGCGAGGCGAGCACTACAATTTTAATTATATTACTATTTTATCTTTTTATTTAATCTGAGGCTACTATTATTAAAAGTTTTAACGATAAAAATACCCTCAAAATTAACATAGCATAACCCCTCATTATTTTTTTCCAATAAATAAAAAGTCCAAAAACAAACATACAAGGTTAAAACACATGATTTTTCACCCACACACATCCCAAACCAACTGAATCGGAGACCTGCCTGCCTGCCTGCCTGCCTGCTGTGCTGGCTGCAGAAAATGGGCGGGGGCAGATTAAGATATAAGTTTGTAAATGGTAGTATGAAAGAATTTATCATATCACACCCTGCGATATAACTCACTCATGGACCAGATTTTATAACAAAGACATTTAAAGGAGTCAGAATCTTGGCCGTCTCCTGCTGATCCTTTTCATTTTCTTCTGAACCAACAAACCAAATCCGATAAGGGAGAGTAATCCTTGTTAAACATGGGTTGATAGTCCTAATAATGTACAATGAGATGCAAGTTTTGTGCCCGTCTTTATAGCATTTGCCTCCTGCCAACAGAGTAACAAAAAATCAACTGAAAATTAAAGCCATTATTAAGTTAAATACGCAACTTGGTAGTTTAGATCCAACAGAAAACTTTTGGGACAACAAGATGATGACAAGCAACTGGCGACCAAACATCAAAGCACATGAGTTTTTCTACACAGTACATAACTATATGCACATCTCATAGATCCAAATTAATCTTAAGTTGCTCAAAAAAGGATTCTCTTAATGGCACAAAGACCAACAAAGCAACATTACTTTTACTGGTAAGCAACATTATTATTGAAGACGGACTTTATTCATGACGCACTCATGCTTGGATACCTGATTGTTACTTACAAAAGTTGTGTAAACATTCCAAAGCTATCATCCCAAAGGGGTAAAGTAGACGAGCTGGAAAGACCAGAATCATGAATTGTTGCTAAAAAGGAAAGAGAAGAGAAATATTGGGGAAAGGTGGTGTTTGAGACTAGTTCTATGAATATTATATCTGAAAGCTTAACATCACCAAGGCACTTATTTGACACCAATAAAAAACACATTTAAGCCCATGACAGGTGGTAATAAAAAGAGACCGTCATGAATTAAGGCAACATGCATATATCAAGCACAAACATATACCAGGCTGGTTATTATCCAATTAACACTGAATCTGAATCTGTGATTAGTGATTCTCTTAATCCTGTCAAGAAGGTTGAGTAGAACACCAATGACATAATTATCAGCTTCAAGATATTATCTCTGCCTTCAGCTTAGAACCCTTGTATACGCCATAGATTTGAAAGCTCAATTCTGTGCATGCACTTTCAAACAAGTACTGATATACCTTCCCCCATGGGACATCATTTTCTCATCACTTCAACCACTATTGTGTGATTTGAATTTTTTTCTCCCAAGAAATTGGGTTTCCTAATTCATTTACAGTTTTGATTTTCCTATTTTATTATAGATTCGGATCTATCGTTTTAGGTTCCATAGATAGGGTCCTTGGATATCAATTTGAGAAGCAAAACGACTGAGTAAGAGAGAAGTTAGGGATCTTCAAAGGGGATATGGGGCTTTGGGATCGAGTTTATGAGGCTTTGGGTTTAGATTTGGAGATAAATACAAAGTCATGACCATCTATTTGTACTACAAGTTCTGTAAGTCTAGGGAAATTTATTGTCTCCGTATGGCCAAATCAAGTTAAATTGCTTTTTTGCTTTAGTTACCTTGTTCTTTATTTTCATCCTATATCGTGGATTTCTTGCTTTCTTCTTATCTTGCATCTTGTGAAATCCTTGCACACAATTAGATCATACTCATGCAGGTGTTTGAAAGGGCTCAAAACCCTAAATAAACTTGCAACAGAGTTTTAGTGTAATAAGATTTGGATGATGGAAAAAGAATTGATGGCAAAATGTATGGAATTGCAGCACAAGGGTGATTCATAGGATCACAAGGGAAGATTTATCCCGTGGCAAAAATATTTCTACTTATCTAATCATATATTATTTGTACTTTAAATCTTTGAACACAATAAAATCTGACTTCAACACGTTTAGAAGGGCCCAATACCCTAACCACCACCATAGCTTAGAAAATGAATGACTAGCAAAAGAAATGATACACACGTAATAGTAGGTTAGATCCTCTAGTTATTCATATAGACTGACCATAAATTTAATGGGCATAATCCTGACAGGGCATGTAAGAAAACAAATTTACTTTCACATCTTTTGTTCAAAGGTTGTTACAACTGATGGCCCTAAGCAGTAAGTACCAAATGGCAACAATTATGCTAGACACCAGACAGAGTGACAGACACAAGTAAATTCTGCACAATCCCTCGTACATCTCATGAAAAATGGGAGCACCAAGACAACAATTAGATTACACACAGAAATGCAAACTTGTTCAGAAGAGAGAAATAAAACAACTGCACAAAATATACCTCACAAAATTATTTGTATGCAAGGTGGCAGAACCAGTTGTGTCCCTGAAGCTCTGAGAGACCTAGACAGAAGAAAGGGAAATAAATGTTAAACTTGCATGAGAAGATGATGAACACTAGCAAGATGTCATTTAAAAACTTGAAAAACATAAGTTAGGCAATACAACCGCAGAAAAAATAGCGTGGTAAGAAACAAGAATAACACTCTATTGGGGTTAGGCAATCAGGTTAACATAGTGTCTTGAAGGCACAACAGTTACTTAACCACTAAAAAAATAACTTAAATACAAAGTGTCAACCGTTGAACATAAGATGTGAAAGCTATTAGAAAATCAGTTATGTCTAATAGCCCAACGGAAGGCAACAATGATATTACAACAAACTAGCCCAATTTTTAAACACCTAAGCAAGAAACAGGCCAAGTGTAAATTCTCAATACCACACGATCTGTCTGTCAACTGGACATGACTAACACCAAAAAAAAAATTGACAGTAAGAAGAAATCAGCAGCACGGTGGCACATCCAATATTTTGATTGGATAATGGTGTCGGTGTCGGTGTCGGTGTCGCTGAGCATATGATCCAGATAACCACGTAATAGACCTAGTTCCTTTGAGTTGGATGGATCTGTGAGCAATTGCGTGGAGACTGAAATATGTCACACCCTCAGGAAAGTGGGGCAACATATGTCAACGGGACCACACTACCTAATAGGCAGGATGAAGCCTTCTAAATTAATTTGGATATGTGAACTCTAAAAAGATGCTGTAGTAAGCACATCCAGTCAATGGACAAAGCTAGACAATTTAAATTTTTTTTAAAAACATGTGAAATAATAGTGGTTAAAGACAATGTATCATAAACGAAATCCCATAGTTATATAGTAATAAAATTTATATTGAGTAGCATAATGTACATACATACTGACATTTTTGTTTGGTCCTCGGACAATTGACAAATTTCATGACAAAAGCGGTCAAGGTGACCGCTGATCTGATTAGTTAGAGGTTCCCCTGGTAGACAAGCCCCTAAATAGGCTTCTCCTTTTAAATTCATATGGATACGTACAAAGAGGGCCCTAACAAAATGTAGTAATACGGAGATCCAATCCAAGAGAGTGAAGATATGTTCATTGATAGTCCTCATAAGTTAATTCTCATGATGGTCACTAAGCACACTACCATAGGCTGTTATTAGCCAACAACAACTTGATAATTATTTTTTCTTTTCCCATTTTATTAGTTATCAACATTTCCACAAACATCATAACAACAAAACAGAAATTACCCCTAGGATCCTCCCAAAGACGGAAAAGTTTACACACAATGAAAACGAGAGTTGGCTAATTATGTTCACATACATCACATTAAAAGCTTACGACTTGGAGTGCTGCCAGCATGGGATGTGCATAATATTTAGTTAAGCTAATAAACTGCAGAAATTCCTACCATTTTTTGAGCTGAGGAACTGAATTTTGGTAGCTATGGACCTATGGTTAAAAGGCATCGACTCAGATTTGTCACCCTATAACCTAGCATTAAGTAGTGAAAAGCTTACAAAACGAGGGAAAACTTTACTCATTTTGGAACATCAATTAAAAGTGCAAGGGATGCAACCTTGTCAAAATCAGATCTAGGCTACCAGATTAAGTGCACAAAGAATCCAAGCTGAAGTCATCTATAGGAACAACCATCAGAGGAAACAATAAATCAGCGTGTTATGTTCAAAGAAAGTTATGTTACTTACTTGATTGAGTAATTGTGCGGCTCCACTGTCGAACAAGACTCCCCAACACATCATGCAATAAATAAGATCCCCTCGAAACTTGATAGTTGGCCGCTGTATATCTAGATAAACTGAGACTATGATTGCACTCCTTTCGTAAAATAAGCTTATTTCCCATGAAACCTCACCCCACTACTCTAAACAAGGAAAAAGGACACGACACTTGCATCCCACACAAACTGATCGCCTGCATCAACTAGTCACTCTTCCTGATTGCTCAATGCCAAAAATTTTGGCTGGCAAATGGCCATACTACCTCAAAGAAAAATAAAAAATAAAAAAATGTAACTCATAGCTAGGCTCTAGCTCTACGAGGCTTTATTGACTGAAATTACATAGTTCAATACAAAACCCAAGACACAGAGACTAGTGATGAGGAGTGACAGTGAGAGAGAGAAGAGAACCATAACCACCACCAAAACCAGATTCAAAAAAATGCTGAAAGAGATTAACTTTCTCTCGTGAGAAGGTCGACTCTTAGCTAAAGCAAGATTTATTGAGTCTTTTGTTCTGTTGATAACCAGCAGACAAACCTATCCCTAAAAACCTTAAAAGACTGTTAAACTAGTAACAGTATTCATAATTCTCATGCGTATTCAGGTTGAGTTTATTTTGTTTCTCCTCTCCTGTACTCCCAGAAGTTTCATGAAGTCTTGTCAAACTGGCATTGCACATCCAAAATTCGCAAGTGTACTAAGGGTCGCATCTTTGGATGCTCTCATATATTTTATTAGAAAAGGTCAGCTGCCAGTTCTAACTGTATCCTGATGGACTGGCCTTATAGTTATATTTATAGATATCAAACTAAGCTAAAAGTCTCTAACTACCATTTATTTATTAAAATTTCCCATGGCCTTACATTTCAGCTTTCCAACTTGTGTAATAATATCCATCCAATTAGTCCATCGAATTGCAATAAAATGGTATATATTAATTTCTCAATAAAACACCACGACGTATTGAAATAACTAGCGTCCTCAAATGGATCTTTAAAATGATGATTTACGTTAACCCTTCCTACAGACATGATTTGTACCTTTTGTAGAGTTGAAAAGTTGTCCACAGTTGTAGCATGCACCAAACCAATGTCAATTGAAATAAGATTGTAACTCACAAATTTCGCAATTTCACAAGCATTTTTGAAAACTTTCTGGTAAAACATACTCATGCAAATGCTTGGAGTGAACAATTTCACTTGGATCTTCACCCAATATTGGACTACATGACCAATCCACAACAAATTTTGGAGAAGAAGACGTTTTAAAGGCCATTCAAATACTATTTTGGTTTTCTCTGAGTTGGTTGTAGAATAATTTTGAAGTAGAAGAGATTAGCAGAAAATTGTAGAAGAAGAAGAAAATTGAAATTTTCACTCAGACATTACACCAAGCACTTGGTGTGCACCTCAAATAACAATATAGAAAAGTAGAAAATAACAATTAGAGATTTAGAGAAGAATCTAAGATTAAAGAAAAGAAGAATGGTAAGAATGAGACTAAAAGGGATGTGAGAGGTAAAAGAGAATGATCTTAGTAGAATTTGAGGTTGGAGAAGTTGCAGAAAAAGAGATCGAAAGAAGCAGAGAGAAGAACAGTTACTAATCTTCCTTGGATTGGAACTGCTCTGACACGGATTGTTGCTGAATCCTATTTGAGCTTAGCCAACGTAACAATGGAGTAGGATTTTGGTGAAATAAAGAGGATTCAGTAGAGTTTAGGGAAGAAGATAGAAATAGATTATAGAAGATATAGAAACTTGAAAAAAGAAAGAGAGTTAGAGATCAAGATACAGATGGACTAAGTCACTCTAACTCATATGTTCATTCCATAACTTTCTCATAATACATAATACATGCCTTCTCTTATAAAGAGTTTTTATCGTACACTCCTATTGCTAAAATGAACCATCATTTAGAAAACTACCAGTGTACTTCTATTTCTAGAATATCCTATTAGCTAACAAATCTCTAACTACCATTAACTATTAAAATGGCCCATGGCCTTGCACATGAAAAGCCATAAATTTAATTTTCTCTATTCCCAAAACCCTGCCTCAAAATCCAATCAATCTTAACCATTATACATAAAATCTTCACTGTAAGAGTTAATAGACAGTACTCATAAGATTCTGTATCAGCCAAACCTACATTAGGTATAAATACATTCGTTGGCAAATGTCCTTCCCTGTAGCATCCATATAACAAACCAACTCAACATTTAGAATAATCTGCTGAGAAGCCAGCACAGAGATGGCTCCACTTTTAAGGTGTCATCATAATTTCATCTAAATTGCATATTAAGAATGTAAAAGTTAAAACCATATATATCTTAGTTTTACTGTAAGGAGTAGAAAATACAGCCTCTGGCTGCTGTCACAAGTACTCTTAAAATTTAGAAACTGGAGAGTAGGTTAACAAAGACCTAAAGACAAGATTAGCAAAGTGAAATAGAGAGGACCTCAACCATGTAAATCAAAAGACAAGAGTTACACGACAAGTACCAACAAAGTTTGTTGGAACCCCTAGAGACTAGAAATTTGTTAACAGAAGAGAGCAGGTAGAATTTCAATCTCACAGGAGAATAATAATCAAGACAGGAAAAGAAAAAGAATAACTGAATTCACAATGCAAACTTTTGAATCTGCTACACTTTCCAATGTGATGGAATTGGAACAAACAAAATTTGATCACACATTCAAATAAAAACAAACGCGATACAGGTTTAAAGTTTGCAGATAAGATTAAAAAAACATTAACATATGCCAGCAATGAGCTAATATGAATTGTCAATATTTGCTCCATGGATTAAACTCTCCAACACATATGAGCATACAAGTCTAAATGTCTTTTTTACGAGATAACATTTCAAACCCAAATCTGAGTATCAATTTGAATACCAGTGTGCGCAGCGAGTAAATTAAGAGATAAGCCTAGCATGAACTAGTCTATCTGTGCCCTTGACCTCGTTGCACATCATAAGCACCCCAAGAACCAGGTCCAGCCCCATATTGAGGATAACCTTCTCCACTAGCCTGCACCTGATATGAGAAAGAATAAAATATCCAAATCGTATTTGAAATATGGATTCTCGCACATAGAACTAGATGAAAAACAGATGGCCATATAACACATTAGTGCATATACTGAAAACACAATCAACTTACAGGATTCATGGGATTCGTGCCATAAGAAGTAGGATAAGGATTTCCTGCATATCCAGCTTCAGGATTTACATAACTTCCATTATACCCTGCACCTGCATGCACATAAATCAACTCAAGAATACAGAGCATTGCGACACTCAATGAGGAAAACCAAAAGGCCACGTGTTCAACCCATCTGAGAGAAGTTCTCAACAAAAAATAATTAGCATCTCAAATGAAGTCGGACATCAGATCAACCAGAAGTGGTAACAGGTAGAAGTCTGAAACATTAGGCAGACAATTTTCATTTTTCAGCATCCAGTTCTGCCAAATGTTTTTGTGACTGGAGGTATCACTACAACACCATCACTACTAAATTTGATTGGGAAAAAAAACATTTCTGCAATTACAATGATCAGTTGAAGCAATACGGCTTAAAAAACATAATATAAGAAATAATTACTTGAACATTCTCACAAGTTTCATGTTTTTTCTGAATTTTGCATCAAATAATTTGGAAGAATATTGTTTTCTCCTAAAAAATCGTAAGTTTTAAAAAAACGAATAATTGCTATGAGTCGGCTTATGACTTTCATATTTGAAATTCGTTAAATCCTAAAGACTGGTGATGTTGTATATGTGCATAGAACATGGGAACTTTCTAGTTTACCAAATTCATCCTTGGTCTGGTACCAATCAAAGCTTTATTTGACACTGTCTTGTATCGATAACAATCACAACAGGGTTGAATAGTGTCACATGCTTGTGATTATAGCAGTAGATGGATCACTGACTTGAATCTAATTATAAATGGCTCGCAACTTCATCTAGGTTCTAGAACAATAGTATAAATTCACTTAGCATTAGGTGTACTTCACAATTTAAATTAGGAAACTTTAAGAGCTTTTCAAGAATCTTACGCGGAACACAAAATGAGATTTTAATGGAAATCTGCACATGAAGCCTTAAGATCATTCTCTTCTTCTTACAATTGTATTGACTAACCTCAAATCTTTTTAAGCGAATCTCATGAATTCCTCCTAATCATTCAATCATAGCCCATCAAATGATCCAAATAGACCCAAATGTCCAAAACTACAATCCTTTAACCGAAAATTGAAAAAAGGGCCACCAGACAAACATGAACAAGCATTTGAATTCAGACAAATTATTAGCATATCATCAAGCCTTGAAAGAAAATCATACCTGGATTCCCAACCGCTGCTGCAGCACGAGCCCTTTTTTCTGCATTAGCCATCTCGGCACGAAGTTTTTCCAATTCTCGAGCCATCAAGACTAGCTTCTTCTCCATCATCTGGCCATGCTCATAATTTTCTGCATACCCCTTCTTCTCATACTCAATCGCAGCCCTATAAGCAAATAGAAAGAGAATTTATATAATCACAATTCATCCATAAGGCTGTAATTAGATTGTGTTTAATTGAGGAAATTGGAGAGGGATTTGATAATTATAATATATTCAGATTAAAGCTCTTTGGTTAAGTGCAAAGAGGTGTAGTTTTTTTGTTTTTTTAAAAGAAAAAGGAAGGGGGGGGGGGGGGGGAACTGAAAGGACCCGAAAAAAATGTAGGGATATTTCCAAAAAGAAGCCATCTTAGATTTCTATATACGTTATAGAGCTTGTGCCTATTGTGCTCTATTGATGCTTAAGTGATCAAAAGTTCTACCACCTTTCCATTGGAAAAAGGAGAAAAATCATTACAATATTAATTGAAAATTTCACGGAACCTAGAACCCTTTACGTTAAACATGTTCAGTGTTATTTGATGAGCAATAGGAAAATAAGTTCTATATCAATAGGTTTAGTTAGGTTAAGCATGAAAAGAGTTTGAATCATTCTTTTGAATTTCCAATACAACATCAATCCTTAAATGTTTAAAACATTCATTTCAGAAATTGCAGGAACTTTATAATCCAAAAACACTAGTAAGTAATGAATGTGTGTAAACTATTACCTCGCTCTCTGTAAATCTTGCTTCAGACCTTCAATCTCTGCTTTCACAGCAGGAATCTGCTGCAACTCTGCAGTAGCTCTGCCCAAATCTTGAGTAATTGCTTGGACCTGAGCCGTAAGCTTTTGCCTCCCAGCAGTTAAGTCCTTGATATCAGCATGTAACCGCATAAGCTCGGTCCCCATGGCCTCCGCCCCACGCAAATCTGCTTCCATTTTAACAGACTTCTCATACAACTCCCTCATCTGCATATCCTTCTCTGTGTGCATTGAACGAGCAAAATGGTCCGCTCGTTGAAGTTCATGTTGTGTAGCTTCTAATTCCTGCTTAAGTGCTACATGGGTAGCAGCCAACCTCTGATTATCAATCAAAAGCCCTTGAATATCCTGATGCTGAGCCGCAAGACGCTCCTCAATGATAGCAGGGTGAGGAGGTAGTTGCCTAGGACCCATTCCAAACTGGGAGTCTCTCATTTCTTCAAGCAATGCAGGATGTGGCATTGGCCCAAGGTTTCTGCCAAATGGAGGAGGTTCATGACCAGAAGGCAATCCAGCATGGGGGACATCTTTCATTGCAAAAGGAGGTCCACGATTTCTTCCAGCCATTATGTGATTACAAAGCACTATTGGCAGTGGCAAACCAAGCCTAACTTGATCAATGAACCTGAAAATAAATCAAAATCAAAAAGTGAAGAGAGCAACAGTAACCTCTCCTTAAATTCAGAAGGCACCATTTGTTTTTTTTTTTTAAATAATCTTTGTAACAACAACTCGATATTATCATATAATTCATAATGTTATTCATAGAAACATTAAAATCGCTGGATATTACATAATAAAAACCTGCCCAATCAATCATCATGAACAACCAACATGTAATAGTAATAATAATCTAATCAAATAATCTAGAATATCAAATTAAAAAATTTTGATATGAAAATAAGACCCGTAACATAATTCTCAAGATAAATAATTCATAGTGAGTACTAGTAAGTAGATATACAAGATTGTCCAATCCACATTAGACAGATAAATAAATCCCCAAACAAGAGATGAAGAGAAGCCCTAGAAAATAATTTCAAGTCAATCGGATTACTGACCTTTAGTGAAAAATTGATCCTGAAATTGGAGGAGGCAAATTTCGAAGGACTCGGAAAAGGAAAGAGAAACTGTCCTTCAATAATCGTTCGCGGCGTAATACTGCCGGTTGGCTTGTGTTATTGCAAATATTTCTACTCCTTGGAACATTGTGACGGACACGGTATAGACTTTAACAAACTAATTGATTTAATAATATAATTTATTTGTAAATTAGGATCCCCATCACTTCTGCAAATTTTATCATTATAAATATTAAAGATGCATTTTTACATTTATATCTAGGATAATGAGCTGTTAATTAAATAATAATGATATGATAATAAAATTATAATAAATGTATCATTTTATATCATTATCAATAAATAAAATACTATCTTTGTGAAATAAATATATTTATAAATTAAACTCTTTATGTGAAAGAGTAGTATTTATAAATTTATACATAAAATTTAAAATATTTATTGTTTAAATCTCAATATTCAAATAAAAGTAATATTCTCTTTTTCATGTTAAAAAAATTCACCGTATAATTTTAGGTAATAATTTATGTCTAAAAAACTATTGAAAATTTGAATCACACTAAGGGAGTGTTTGATAAAAACTGAATAAATTTGAATTTGAATCTGAATGAGCTGAATCTGAATCTGAATCTGAATGAAAAAAGTTGTTTGATAATTGACATGTCTGAAACATCTGAATGATAAAATTTTATTATTTTACCTCCTCTAAAAAATTCAAAATTATTGTAAATTTATTTAATATTACTTAATATAATAGTTAATATTTTTTAAAATAATTTTAATTTTTTATTTTTTTACCTCATTCAATCATTCAATTCAAAAATCGACTTACCATGGCCAATTCAAATTTCGTCTATCTTCTGGATTCGATCATTCGGACCAAAATAAACGCATTTGATCGATTCGGTCATTCAGATTCGAACTTCATTCAAATTTCTAAACTAAGGGGTGTTTGTTTGAGAATCAACTGAATACGAAATCAATGAATAAATGAATCCACAAATATCGTTTATTTTGGTCTGAATTGATGAATCGGTAAGATAGACGAGTTAAATGACTAAGTCAAATTTTTTGAACTGAATGCTGAATGAGCAGCTGAATGGAGTAAAAAAAAATTAAAAAATTAAAAAATTAAAAAGTTAAAAAAAATATTAACTATTATATTAAGTAATATTAAATAAATTTTTAATACTTTTGAATTTTTTAGAGGGGGTAAAATAATAAAATTTTGTCATTCAGTTGGACATGTCAATTATCAAACAACTTTTTTCATTCAGATTCAAATTCAACTCATCCAGATTCAAATTTATTCAGTTTTTATCAAACACCCCCTAAGTTGTAGTGGAATTCAACAATTTGTATAACATCAATTTATCACAAATGTAACATAACTGTGTAGACTAATCTAATAAGTTAATAAGTATATTGAATCACTCATTACATAAAAGTTTAATATTTTCAATATGGGATTAATGTGAAATATTCTAATAATCTCAATATTTTACTTGAATATATATCACATCATAAGTATTACATGAGAGTAGTTTCAATTGAGCATTTTTTTTTAAGTCCTTCAAGAGATATGCCCGACATTAATACTAATCTAGCACAACAATGTCAAATGTGGGAGTTCAATTTTGCTCATTGTGAACCATTCATTTATATCCACATAAAATAAATATATCATTTATTTATATCCACATAAAATAAATATTTCCTTATCATATAAATTAATAATTAATTATTCACAAATAATACTACAGAATCACAATTATGACAACCAGGTCGTTCCCAAGAAAGAAGGGGGCTTTCCGATAAGGAATTCTCCTTATTGGCGCGCAATTAGGTGACCACCCATTTTATAGACAGAATTTTCTTAGACAATACCAATAATGCTATCTAATAATATTATTTAAATAATATGAATTATTGATCTGATAATGGGAAATATTGTGCAGTGACAATTATTGAAACAACAATAATATAAAATATCAACGCAACAATTATTGAATCAATAAATTAATATATTAAACAGTAATTACTAATAATTATTGAGTGGTGCATTCTTACGTAAGAATCAATAATTCAAAAATCTTGTAATACCGTCTAGTGTCTTCTTGTACAACCAATGCCAGACATCACGTATTTTAACCACGGGGTATTTTAACAGTGTTAACGGTAACCATTACGTCGTTATTTATAAAAACTCAACTTGTCGTTTTCTTAATCCGACCATTTTCCGTTATAGGGCCCACAAATGGTTGTGCCATCGTACGAATATTTCCCAACAGTAAGAATATTCCACGACCAAACGAATATTCTCCGACAACAATGAATATTTTATAACCACTTGTTTATTTTGCAAAATTTGCACATTTCACCCATAACCAAAGCATTATATCAAATTAACACCTTATTATTCACAATAATAATTAGAGAAAATTCGATTTTATTTATAAAAAGTTGGTGTGACGCCCCCAAAATAGGTATACATCACCCATTCTGAGTCGCCAAATACATGGTACAAAAACAAATACAACTTCAGTAATATAATTGTCGTGTAATGCGAGAATAAATGGCGCTTATCTTGTAAGTTTGAATACAAATATTGTATACTAAAGAGTATAAAAAACTCAAAAGGAGTCCTCATTACAATTATTCAAACACTATTTTACGTAAATAGTGAGGATCTGCTAAAACATCTTTCTGTAACCATCACTCCATTACCCTCACTAGTTCTCGCATGTTTCTCACCTCTCTGAGAAAAATGGAACAAAAAGGAAAAGCAATAATGAATATTATGACTAAGATAATATACAACAAATTATCGTTAGTCTTCAATAGGGGAAAATCGATAAAATATAATAGATAACAAGTTTTAGATCAACAATCGCATTCTAACAACAATCCATTAAAAGAGTCAAGTAGAAAGAATTCTACTATCTTCTAAGATTTAAAAGTCCATCATCAATATTTTATCCTCTGTAGAATATCAATCAATATACATCTTAAATCAAATATTCATCTTTGCACCTGCATCAAAAGATATTCATTTGTATCACCAATTGGTCATGTTCATCTCAACACTGCTCATCTTTGCACCTACTGGCCAAAAGATATTCATTAGTAATCATTCATCTTTACAGCACTACAGCGCCAAAGATATTCAAGAATATCATCATTTAGGACCGAGGATGATGAAAAATATTTTAAAGAAAACGAATCCAAAGGAGATGTAAGGACAAATATTAAGTGTGAGACCCCGGATTTTATGAATAAATATTTAATTTTCTCGAAATAATTGTTTTTGAATATTATGGTGTGGATTTGATATAATATTATAGTTGTGGGTAGTATTTATAAATTTTGCAAAGTACGCAAGTTGTTATATAATATTCTTTTTATCGGGGAATATTCGTACGACGGCATAATCATTGGTGGACCCCACAACGGAAGTATTATCGTAGTTAGAAAATGACAAAATATTTTATGAAAATAACTACGAGGTTTTACTGTTATTATCTTTGCTGAACTACCCTAGTAGTAAAAGTACGATGTCTGGCGTGGTTGCGTAAAGTAACACACCAGTATTGATTATTAATGCTTACGTGAGAAGTCACTCAGCTTATACTCAATTATTCTTCTGATAATTGTTGCATCATATCTCTCGTATTATTGATTCGATTATTGTCACAAAGATCATCCGTGCATAATATGTTATTTTATTAATTCAATAATTGAGACGACAAAGTTATTCATATTATTAAATTGTAATATTTATAATGTCTAGAAGTTATGTCAATGAGAGGTTTGATCACCTAATTGCGCGCCAATAGGGAGAAATCCTTATTGGAAAGCCCCCTCTTTCCTGGGAACGACCTGGTTGATAAATATTGTGAGTTATAATATTAATGTTATTAAAATTGAAGTTGTGTTCGGAGTTGAATTTGGAGATGCGGATGTGATATTTGAGTCCGGAGCGATGAAATTAGTAAAAATAGTCTATAAAAACAAAATTTTCCGGGATAAACTTTTTGGTCAAAAAGTCAACAGTTGACTTTTTTGGGAAAAGTCAAACTTCAAATTTTCAAAATTTATATTGTTGATAAAAATAGTTTTATTGTGTTGGAATTATTTGTGTTAGTGAAAATCGGCATTTATTTCGATAATAATTGATGTCTGGAGGTTATATTGACCAATCGGGTATTTAACCGGATATATGAGCAATTGATTGCTATTAATTTACATGATTATAACTATTTGTTCACATGTGTATACTATTGATTCACATTCTTATTACTATTAGGGGAGTTGGTGCAAGATTGATAATACTTGCATGACTAAGTTAAAAATGGAGGTATATATGGAGGTACTATACTGTAAATCGTATTTTCACATGTCTAGAACTATTGATTCACATGATTTACTATTGAATCACATTATTTACTATTAGGGGAGGTGGTGAAAGTTTGATAATACTTGCAGGACTAAATTAAAAAGGGAGAAAAAGAGGATGGTATTATACTGTAATATTTCGAGCCTCAAAACGTGAAATTATCGAAACTATATTTTTATATAAATAGAAGCTCATTCTTAATTCATTTCTCACCAAATCACTAAAGTTATAGAGCAATTATTATAGAGAGAAATTGTTGAGAGAAAATCTATAGAAGAAGAGAAGCCTGCTACCTCACTATTCCAGTATCCAGTTTCTTCTAAGGTAGGGAATATTATTTGTTGTACTCGTAAGGGGTACTCTTTCTTTCTTATTTATGAAGAGAACTTACATTATTCCATTCTTTATTATTTTGTTGGAATAACTTTGATACGCTGCTACCTATATCTTGGTGAAATTCTTCATTATTCCATTCTTTATTATTATGTTGGAATAACATGTATACATCTAATCTTTATACACGGTGAAATTCTTCTAATATTCCATTCTTTATTATTACATTGGAATATCCTCGCATGCGTTTTACGCGGGACTGTCTTCCGTTATTTATTATTCTTTTGAATATCACATGCATGCATTTTACGAGACACAGTTTCCGATATTTATTATTCATTGGAATATCCCGCCGGTGCGTTTTACGGTGACACGGTTCCATTCTTTATTATTCATTGGAATATCACATGCAATGCGTTTCTACGGGACTGTTCCGTTATTTATTATTCATTGGAATAACTCCGCCTATCGCGATCTATCGCGTGCATGGTGATTTTTTGTTATTCCATTCTTTATTATACTCGGTTGTTAAAACTTTGACTTATATACTCCATGAAATTAGTGGAATATCCTTGATATTTGCGCTTCATCCAATATCTTTTCATGGAAATGTTCTTCACGAGCATTCTTGAATTTTACTTCTACAAAGCGATGTCATGTTGACAATTTGGACGTTATTAGTTCCTAGATAAATTAATTCTTGAACTTGTTTTATTGAATTCTTATATCATTGTCATCATCCTCATGTTTATATTTTGTTGAAAGTCATCTCAGCACTTCAGAGTGCATAGATGGACTTGGTATGATTATGACCGAGGATTATTCTAAGATAATCATAACCGTAATGTTATAAATAATGTGGAAAAAAGTCCTCATTGGCCCGTAGTGCATTGATGGGCGGATTTTTGGTATGATTATGGCTATGGATTCTCTTTGGTAGTAATGCAAAGATGAATTATTTTATGGCATGATCGGGACCATTGATGAAAACATGATTATCTTTAAGCCGTAGTGCATGAATAATTATTAATGGTCGTGATACTAAAGAATATCATCGCCATAGTGCGAGGGTGATTCGATGATGTGGATTATTTATTAAGTCGAGTCCCGTGATAAAAATGATGAAAAACCTTTTAAATCATAGAAGATAGTAGATTTTATTCCCTACTTGACTCTTCTAATGGATTGTTTGTTCCGCTGCAGTTAAACTTGATGTTTGTTATATTTTATCAGTTTAACACTGTTAAAGGCTAACGATAAATTATTCTGCATTATCTTAGTCTTAATATTTCTTCTTTAGTAGTTGAGCTCACCTTTCTTTCAATTGTTCTCTTTAGGAAATGAGAACGTAGCTTTGACTAGTCGGGAACAGAGTGATGATCCTAGATGGTGCATTAGTAGTCCTTATTATTCTGTGAAATAGTGTGATAATAATTATAATGAGGACTCCTTTTGAGTTTGTATAATCTCTAGTAGACAATATTTGTATTTAAACTCACAGCTCATGTTGTATATTTAAGATTGTATTTGTATTCTGTACCATGTATTTGGCGACTCAGAGTAGGTGATGTATACCTGTTTTGGGGGCGTCACATTAAGGATTCGTATAACAGTTTATCCAAGATTAATAATACTCCATAATAACCAATTTTGAAGCAAAATTCAAAAATAAAGACCAAAACATGGATACAATCAAAGATAGAAACCATAATAGACATCTTGGACAAAAAGAATAAAATTTCATTTTTCGGTGAATAGTGTCGTATTCGTGAATAATGCCGTATACGTGAATAGTAACCCTGACACAAAAAGTTCCAAATTTGATAAAAAGTTCATACCAACATTTCGGTTATAATGATATTGAAGAAAATATCATTTAAGAAGAATATAACACCCTTACCTCAAAATATCGAGATTGATCGATCCAATATCGGTAGATAAAAGTGAAGAAAACTTGCAATCGATGGATAGAAACTCACAAAGTATCTAAATACTCACAAAATACACTCAATAATCTACTGAGATAGAAAGAGAAAAACTTATTTCCGTGTGATTTTCAATTATAACTTAGCCTCTATTTATAGGAAAATGTTATACGTCAAGGCACTTAACTCCGCAACCTGATGGCTTTACCTGCTACTATTCCCACCCACCATATTTGAATAAAAATCTCAGCACATTTTCACCAACCAAAAGTGGGGCCCACCAATTCTAGAATTTTCCACCAAAATCATTTATAACCTAATTTCCGAATCAGTCACCTCTTAAAATTCATAACAAATCATACGTTCATTTTTAACGGTTCAAAATTTGTGGACATATACTCAACTTATATATGTATAACATATCCAAAAATCACAACGATCCAACGGTCGGATTAAAAATTATAAGTCCTGCAATATATCTCAAAAACCACTGGTTTGATTTTTAATACCTCCAATCCGACAAAATACTGATAAAACACCTCAACATTAATTCCTTCATTTATAACCACATAAATAAATCCATCATTTATATCCACATAAAATAAATATTTTCTTATCATATAAATCAATAATTAATCATTCACAAATAATATTACAGAATCACAATTGTGGCGCCCCAAAATTAGGTATCGTCACCCATCTTGGGTCGCCACTTACATGGTACATAAATTCAAATACAACTTACTAATATAAGCGTCGTATAATATGACATAAACCGTGAGTTTGAATACAAATATTATCTACTAGATATTATACAAACTCAAAAGGAGTCCTCATTACAACTATTATCACACTATTTCACGTAATCATGAGGACTACTAATGCTATCCTCTCGACCATTACTCCGTTCCCAGACTCGTCCCAAATTATGTTCTCATTTCAAGAAGAAAACGGTGAAAGAAAGGGTGAGCTCAACTAGCCCAAGAAGAAATATTATGACTAAGATAATGCGAATAAATTATCATTAGCCTTCAACAAAGCAGTGTTAAACCGATAAAATACAATAGAACAACCAGCTTTAATCTGCAATGAATATCTTATCCATTAAAAAAATCAAGTAGAGAATAAAGTCTACTATCTTTTAGGTTTTAAAAGGTTTTCATCAATTTTTATCACGAGACTCAACTTAATAAATAAACCACCACATCTAATCATCCTCGCACCACTCGGCCAAGGATTTTCATCAAATTATCAATGGTCACGACTATCTTAATCACCCCTCGTCATAATCATACCAAAACTATCCATCAACGCATTACAGCCCGCGAGGACTTTAGTCACATCATTTATATCAAGTCATGATTATACCGAATGATCCTCGGTCATAATCATACTAAGTTCATCTATGCACGTAAGCCAAAAGATAACATAATATAACATGAGGATGATGACAATGACATAATAATTCAATAAAACAAGTTCAAGAATTATTTAATCCATGAATTATTAACGTCCAAATTGTCAACATGATCTTTGTTTACAGAGAGTAAAATTCAAGAATGATCGAAGAATATTTCCATGAAAGATCTTCGATGAAAACGCAAATATCGAGGATATTCTACTAATTTCATGGAGTATAAAGTCAAAGTTTTAACCAACCGGGTATAATAAAGAATGGAATAACAAAAGAAATCACCATGCATGCGGTGCTTGCAGATAGACGAAAGTTATTCCAACATAATAATAATAACGGAACCGAAGTCGTGTGAAATTACACAAGCGGGATGTTCCAATGTAATAATAAAGATGGAACTGATCATCCTGTAAAACACACGAGATAGGATATTCCAATGTAATGATAAAGATTTAAACCAAGTCCTGTAAAACACACGCATGGATGTTCCAACGAGAATAATAAAAGCGGAACCAGGTCCCGTGTAAAACACATGATGTGATGTTCCAATGTAATAATAGAAGAATGTCACCAAGTATAGGGTAAACCGCGTATACAGGTTATTCCAACAGAATAATAAGCAATGGAATAACATAAGGATTTCACCAAGTATAGGGTATGCCGCGTATACAGGTTATGTATAGGGTATGCCACTTTTACAGGTTATTCCAATAGAATAATAATGAATGGAATAACAGAAGTTCTCTTCAAGAAGAAAGAATAACACTTTACGGTACAACAAATAATACCCACTTACCGGTAAAAGAACCTAATATAGAAGTAGTGAAGTAGCGAGAATACTCTTCTTCTTTCATAATTTTCTCTCTATAGCTTCTCTATAATTTCTCTCTCTAGAGTTTCAATGAATTAAATGAAAATAATGAAGGAATGAGCTTATTTATAGGAAAATGGAATGCATAGTAACTAATCCATGAAACGGTCCAAATTGATTTACTTTAATCGACGGTCCATATTTAAAGAAAAATCTTTTAAATAAAATATAATATATTCTATTTATATAAAAACATTTTACTATGCAAACACTATGCAATACTATGCAAAACACTATGCAACACTATGCATAATAAAATATAATATATTCTATTTATAGAATAACTTTAATAAAGTATTCTATTTTATATAAAAGATGTTTCTATTTTATTACGTTAATAATACTGAATAAAACAAAACGTCATTATCGCTATAATAATTCATATTATTAATCGACAATAATGGAATCAAATTGAGTGACTTCTCACATAAGCATCAATAATCAATACCGGTAATCTACTTATGCAACCACACGTATTCTTCGTATTTTTTACTACCGAAGTAGTTCAAAGAAAACATGGTAAAACTTCCGCCGTTATTTCAATAAAATATTTTTGTCGCTTTCTCGATCCGACAATAATTTTACATTATGAGGTCCACCAATGATTGAGTAGTTATACGAATATTCCTGCTAAACCAAATATTCCCAGACCAATCGAATATAATATAACCACTTGCATACTTTGCAAAATTTATAAATACTACCCACAACTATAATATTATCTTAAATTCACACCATAATATTAAAAAATTATTTCAACAAAATTTAAATCTTTATTGATAAAATCTGGGGTCTCACAACAATAATGACAACCAGGCAGTTCCCGGGAAAGAGGGGGCTTTCCGATAAGGATTTCTCCTTACTGACACGTAATTAGGTGACCAAACCTCTCTTTGTGTAACTTTCTGATTCGCTAATAATGCTTATCTAATAATATTATTCCAAATAATATGAATTATTTATTTGATAATGGAGATGATGTGCAGTGACAATTTTTGAAATGACAATAATATAAATATCACTATAGCAATTATTGAATCAATAAAATAAAATATTGAACAAGAATTGTGCGACAATTATCGAGTAAGTGTCTTCTTACTTAAGGATCAATAATTCAACAATCTTGTGTAATACCGTGTCTTCTTGTAAACAACGCGTACATCAGTATTTTAACCACTGTGTATTCCAACAATTGTTAACGATAACAACTACGCCATATTCAATTTTGTCGTTTTATTCATCCGACAGCTTATCCGTAATGGGGCCCACAAATAGGCTGCAAGCACGCCATACGAATATTCCCTACGCGAAAGAATATTCCACGACCAAACGAATATTCCCTGACAACAATGAATATTATATAACCACTTGCTTATTTTGAAAATTTGCATATTTCACCCATAACTAAAGTATTATATCAAATTAATACCTTATTATTCACAATAATAAATAAAGGAAATTTGATTTTATTCATTAAAAAGTTGGGGTCTTACAACCTCCCCTCCTTATGAAATTTCATCCCCGAAATTGACGTGACGTACACAGTGTTTCAAAAGGTGAGGATACCTCGCTTTCATTTCGATTCCAACTCCCGTCATCTCTTCAATAAGCATGGTTTCTCCACAAAACCTTAACTTGTGGTATAACCTTCGTATGCGTGACATGCTCTTTCCTATCCAAGATCTTAACAGTGTACCTCCTCGTGACGTTAAATCTTCACAATCTCGTTCGGTTCTAACTCAATAATGTGGTTCGGGTCTTTAACATATTTACGAAGCATAGATATGTGAAAAACATTATGAACACGAGACATACTTGGAGGTAATGCGAGTCTATAGGCCACATTTCCTATTCGATCAAGAATCTCAAATGGACCAACAAATCTTGGATTGAGATTTCCGCCTTCCCAAATCTTGTAACACCCTTCCATGGTGCAACACGTAACAATACATGATCCCCAATATTAAATTCCACGTCCTTCCGGCGAAGATCCGCGATAACTCTTTTATCGATCCTGTGCCGTTTGGTGTATACGCTTGTCGAATCGTTTGGATCTTCTCTCGTAGTCATGCGTATCAACTCTGGTCCCAACAATGTTGCTTCACCCACCTCGTCCCAAAGATCTTTGAGAACGATATTTTCTTCCATACAACGCCTCGAATGGAGCCACACCTATGCTCGCTTAATAAGCATTGTTGTTGGGAGAATTCCACCAATGGTGGTACTTTATCCCAACTCCTTTGAGATCTAGGACACAAAGTCTTAATAGATCTTCAAGAGTTTGAATAGTCTCTCCGATTGTCCGTCCGCTTTAAGGATGGTATGCTTAATCAATCGTGAAATTAGCGCCCATAGCTTTTTGCAAGCTAACCCAAAATTGTGAAGTGAATCTTGGGTCACGATCCGAGACTATGGATACTGGCATGCCATGAAATCTCACAATCTCGTTCACGTACATACTAGCAAGACGTTCAAGAGAATAAGTCTCCCGTATAGGCAAGAAATGAGCAGACTTCGTTAATCTATCAACAATAACCCAAATCGTATCTATGCCTTGAGAAACCTTGGGAAGACCCGTAACGAAATCCATAGTAATATGTTCTCACTTCCATTTTGGAATTTCAAGTGGTTGTAATGGACCCTTTGGCATTTGATGCTCCGCCTTTACACGTTGACAAGTTAAACACCTCGAGATAAACTCTGCGATCTCTCATTTTATATTGCTCTACCAAAATGTATGTCGAAGATCATGATACATTTTGGTACTCCCAGGATGGATTGCAAACGGTGTGTTGTGTGCCTCCATCATGATTCTATGCTTCAAGTCGAAATCGTTTGGAACACAAAGTCCGAGTTGACTCGAAGTATTTCTTCTTCATCGATTCTTGCTTCTGGAATAGCACCTTCTTGCACTTTCTTCTTCATACGCATCAGCTCCATGTCCGTAGCTTGAGCAGTTTTAACTTTATCGATTAAAGTTGGTTCTACTCGTATGTTTGATATCATCGCGTGGGTACTTGGAGCCTTCATCTCTATCTCCATCCTTTGCAAGTCATACAAAATGGACTTTTGTGTTAACAACATTGAACTTGTACCCGCATATGATCTTCTACTCAATGCGTCAGCTACTACGTTCACTTTTCTAGGATGATATTGGATGGTATGATCGTAATCTTTCAAAGAAATCGAGCCAACGTCGTTCTTTGCGTGTTGAGTTCTTTTGGGTGAAGAAATATTTGAGGCTTTTTATGATCCGTATAGATCTCCACTTTCTCCCATACGGTAGTGTCTCCATATCTTCAACGCTGAAAACAAGCTGCTAACTCCAAATCATGAGTAGGATAATTCCTTTCATATTCTTTGAGTTGTCGTGAGGCGTAAAGGCTCGACTTTCCCATGTTGCGTGAGAACACATCCTAACCCTTTTCCTCGAAGCATCATCAGAGATAACAAATCCATCCGAACCAGATGGTATTGTCAAAACAGGTGCCGAAATGAGTCTCATCTTGAGTTCTTGAAAACTCTTCTCATAATCCTCGCTCCAACCGAATTTTATATCTTTACGAGTCAGCTGAGTTAACGGAGTAGCGATTCGAGAAAATCCTTCCACGAATCTCCGATAGTAACCAGCTAAGCCCAGAAAGCTACGTATTTTGGTCACCGACTTTGGTTGCTCCCAACTTTGTATGGCTTCAATCTTTGCCGGGTCGACAGATACTCCATGTTTTGACACCACATGCCCAAGGAATGCTACTTCCTCAAGGCAGAACTCGCATTTCTTCAGCTTGGCATATAGTTTGTTATCGCGAAGCCTTTGTAGTACCAGCTTCAAATGGCGCTCATGATCTTCACGACTTTTGGAATAGATGAGGATGTCATCAATAAAGACAACAACGAACTAATCCAAATATTCTTTGAATACACGGTTCATCATATCCATGAAAGTAGTAGGAGCATTAGTCAATCCAAAAGACATGACTAAGAATTCGTAATGCCCGTCATCGGGAGTTCTCGGCGGCGCTCTTGGAATATCCTCAATTTTAATCTTCAAATGATGATATCCAGAACGAAGATCGATCTTTAAAAAGAATTGTGCTCCTTACAACCGGGTCAAACAGTCATCAATGCGAGGTAGCGGATACCTATTCTTGATAGTGACATGATTCAATTCTCGATAGTCGATACAAAAGTCGCATACTCTCCGTCTTTTCTTATTTACGAATAACACAGAGAGCACCCCAAGGAGATGTCTTAGAATCGAATAAAACCAATGTCCAACAACTCCTGTAGTTAAACCTTTAACTCCCCGAAGTTCAATAGAGCCATTCGATATGGGGTTTTAGAAATGGGCTTTGTACCAGTTCAAGGTTAATAAAGAATTCAACTTCACGTTCGGAGGTAGACCGGAAGTTCTTCAGAAATACATCAGGAAATTCACTAACAACTGAAATATTATTCAAATCTGACGTGTTTTTGTTCAAGTCCGTGACATGGGCTAAGAAAGCTTGACATCCGCTTTTTCAATAAACAAATAGCTTTATGGCTTGATATGACGTTGATCGGTGACTTTAATGGTTTGGTTGTTTGAATTCATATAATAGGTTGGTTAGGAATATGAAAACTAACAACCTTACGAAAATAATCAATTTTAGCATGATGTGTGGTTAACCAATCAATCCCCAAAATCACATTAAATGCATGAATTTTCAACAACATAAGGTCGGCAGGTAATGTGATGGTACCGACTTGAATCATGCAAGATTTAAAAATAATAGATGTAATGAAAGTTTCTCCTAACGGAGTCTCAACAGATAAGTCAAAGTCTAATTTCTCCGGAGTCAAGTTTAAACGTTGAGCACAAGCAAGAGAGATAAAAGAATGGGTAGAACCCCAGATCAATAAGGTATAAACTTTGCAAGAGTTTATTATTAGCTTACCGTGATCACCTCGTTTGGGTTCCTCGCGTTTTGTGCGATTCGACAAACGCCTTTCCAGAACCAACGACTTTAACTTGTCCGGACGACACTTTGAGTCACCATCCCCGTCGAACTTGGTTTCATGACTAGACAATCTCTAGCTATCTCGACCTTCCTTTCCACGGTTATAACACACCTTGGATTGTTGTGGGCGCCAACGATGTGTCCCTCTTTCCGCATTTGTAACAAACGATGGGTGCTCGTTCTCCTCCCTGTAAGCAGATTGATGTTGGTCTTTGGCGTCTTCACACTATCATTGTTGTACCTTCTCCTTTTGAAATCTCCTCCCAGGCTTCGCTCCTTCTATTATCACGGCCACGATTACCACCGAGTGGTTACTGCTTTTATCGAAAATGCTTTCCTTCCTCTCGGTTGTCATTGCTCCGATGATCACGCCCACCCAGTATGAGCTGGTTGTGTTCCCTCGGTTGAACATACTCATTATCTCGCCTAATAATTGAGCCACATTTACAACATCCTAATATAAAGAAAATTTATGAGATATAAGATATTGTCAATCTCTAGTAGACCTCTCGAAACATCCTCGTCGTTCGTTCCTCATTTTCGACTAAATGAGGTGCAAACTGATAACTCTGCAAACTTCGCCATCGTCTTTGGGACACCGAAATCGTATTGTTTTGTTCGGTCGATAAACTCCACCTCCTTCATATAGCGAATACTTTCGAGAAAAGTACTTGTCGTTGAATAGTTTCAAATGTTTCCCAAGACATGTTGAGTGCGGTGGTTGGTAGTGCTTCATTGAGACTCCACCAGTGTAGTCGCCTCACTCCGCGGAACATAAATGTGGCGAATGGAACCTTCTGTTCCTCCGTGCATCCCAAGACATCGAATATCTTGGTAATTTGCTTGACCCACGTTTTCGCATTGATCGGATCCGGCTTTCCCTGAAATTCTGGTGGTCCCAACTCTTTGAACTGCTTGGCTGTAACAAGCCGCGCATTGCTAGCATTTCCACCCGTATTTTGTGTACTAGTCTCCCTCGTCTGGTTTTGCATAAACTGCAAAAAGCTTTTAAACATCCCATCATTTATCATTTGTTCGGTAGCGTTGTTTACAGGAGAAATATTGCCTTCCTGTTGTACGTTCCCCTGGGTGGTGATCAAAGGTGTCTCCACGGTCTGATTCACTCCATTATTAACGTTCTCAGCTGCCATTCTTCAATACAGTCATAAAATAAGGGTTAAGTAGAGAAAGAATTCTACTATTTTCTAAGATTTAAAAGTCTATCATCAATATTTTATCCTCAATAACATCAATCAATATACATCTTAAATCAAATATTCATCTTTGCACTACTGGGCCAAAGATATTCATTTCAGATCACTAGTTGGTCATGTTCATCTCAACACATGTTCATCTTTTGCACTACGCCCAAAATATTCATTAGGTAATCATTCATCTTTACCACTACTGAGGCCAAAGATATTCAAGAATATCATCATTTAGGGTGAGGATGATGAAAAATATTTTAAAGAAAAATTCGAATCCATGGGCAGATGAAGGACAAATATTAAGGATTAGTATAACAGGTTTATCCAATATTAATAATACTCCATAATAACCAATTTTGAAGCGAATTCAAAATAAAGACCAAAACATGGATCTGATCAAAGATAGTAACCTAATAGACATCTTGGACAAAAAAAAAAATTTATTTTTCGTTGAATAGTCCGTATTAAGTGAATAATTAGTAAGTATCGTGAATAGTCTTATTATAACGTGAATAAGAACTCCGACACAAAAAGTTTCAAATTTGATAAAAAGTTTATACCAACATTTCAGGTATAATGATATTGAAGAAAATATCATTTTAAGAAAATATAACACCCTTTACCTCAAAATATCAAGATTTACGATCGGAATATCGGTATAAATGAAAAGAAACTTGCACCGATGAATAGAAACTCACAAAGTATCTAAATACTCACAAAATACACTCAATAATCTAGAGAGAGAAGAAAAACTTGTTTACGGTGTGATTTTTAATTGAACTTAGCCTCTATTTATAGGAAAATGTTAGC
The DNA here is from genome assembly GCA_020205615.1 of Panax quinquefolius. Lineage (NCBI taxonomy): Eukaryota > Viridiplantae > Streptophyta > Magnoliopsida > Apiales > Araliaceae > Panax > Panax quinquefolius. The sequence continues at coordinate 126,323,615 of CM035164.1, read as the reverse complement.
ACGCCGAAGCAGACTTAACCTGCAACCTGATGGCTTTACCTGCTACTATTCCCACCCACCACATTTGAATAAAAATCTCAGCACATTTTCACCAACCAAAAGTGGGGCCCACCAATTCTAGAATTTTCCACCAAAATCATTTATAACCTAATTTTTCAATCACCACCTCTTAAAATTCATAACAAATCATACGTTCATTTTTAACGGTTCAAAATTTGTGGACATATACTCAACTTATATATGTATAACATGTCCAAAAATCACAACGATCCAACGGGTCGGATTAAAAATTATAACTCCTACAATATATCTCAAAACCACTGGTTTGATTTTTAATACCTCCAATCCGACAAAATACTGATAAAACACCTCAACATTAATTCCTTCATTTATAACCACATAAATAAATCCATCATTTATATCCACATAAAATAAATATTTTCTTATAATATAAATCAATAATTAATCATTCACAAATAATATTACAGAATCACAATAATGACAACCAGGCAGTTCCCAAGAAAGAGGGGGCTTTCCGATAAGGATTTCTCCTTACTGGCGCGTATAGGTGACCAAACCTCTCTTTGACAGAACTTTCTAGACATTGCCAATAATGCTATCTAATAATATTATTCCAAATAATATGAATTATTTATTTGATAATGGAGATGATGTGCAGTGACAATTTTTGAAATGACAATAATATAAATATCACTATAGCAATTATTGAATCAATAAAATAAAATATTGAACAGTAACTACTGTGACAATTATTGAGTAGTGTCTTCTTACGTAAGGATCAATAATTCAACAATACTTGTCAATACTGTGTCTTTCTCTTGTGCAACAACGCCAGACATTCATTCTATTTTAACCACCAGGTATTCCAACAGTGTTAACGATAACAACTACGCCGTTATTCAATTTTGTCGTTTTCTTCATCCGACAGTTATCCGTTATGGGGCCCACAAATAGTTGCGCCGTACGAATATTCCCCGACAGAAAGAATATTCCACGACCAAACGAATATTCCCCGACAACAATGAATATTATATAACCACTTGCTTATTTTGAAAATTTGCACATTTCACCCATAACCAAAGTATTATATCAAATTAATACCTTATTATTCACAATAATAAATAAAGGAAATTTGATTTTATTCATTAAAAAGTTGGGGTCTTACAACCTCCCCTCCTTATGAAATTTCATCCCCGAAATTGGCGTCGACGACAGTGTTTTAAAAGGTGAGGATACCTCGCTTTCATTTCCGATTCCAACTCCTGTGTCATCTCTTCAATAAGATGGTTTCTCCACAAAACCTTAACTTGTGGTATATGTGGACGCCCCAAAATAGGTATACATCACCCATTCGAGTTGTCAATACATGGTACGTAAACAACTACAACTTTATTATTACAACAAGAAAAGCTGAGTTTGAATACAAATATTATCTTCTAGACAATATCTATACTCAAATAAATCCTCATCACATTTATTGATACATTATTTTACAAAATGGTGAGGACTACTAAACAATTCTTTCTAAAACCTTCATTCTATACCCCGACTCGCACTCGCTTATATTCTCGCCTCCCGAGAAGAAAATGGAACAAAAAGGGAAAGGGTGAGCTCAACTAGCCCAAGAAAGAATATTATGACTAAGATAATATACAACAAATTACCGTTAGTCTTCAACAGGAAAAATCTAATAGAATACATTAGACAACAAATTTTAAGTCAATATTCAGCAATGAAATAATAATTCATTAGAAGAGTTAAGTAGAGAATGCAAACTACTATCTTCTATGTATGAATTTAAAAGTTCATCGCTCATCTTTTATCCTCGTAACATCAATCAATATACATCCGAATCAAATATTCATCTTTGCACTACAGTGCCAAAGATATTCATCGATTAATCATGTTCATCTAAACACCTATTCATCTTTGCACTACTACCAAAGATATTCTTCAGAAATCATTCATCTTTGCACTACAGCCAAAGATATTCAATAATATCATCATTTAAGACCGAGGATGATGAAAATATTTTTAAAAAACGAATCCAAAGGAAACAAAATGACAAGGATTAAGGATTAAGGATTTGTACTTTGTTTATCCATGTTCAAAAATACCTCAAAAATAATCATAGTGGTGTAAAATTCAAGAATGATCAAAACATGGATACAATCAAAGCTAGTATCCGTAATAGATATTTTGGACAAAAAGAAGAAATTTTATTTTCTATGAATAAAGGTCAGATATCGTGAATAGTCAGATACGTGAATAAGAATTCAGACACCAAAAGATGTAAATTTCCCAAAACATCTTCACGCTTCATGAATAGTACTCGTGAATAGTAACTCGTGAATAGTAACTCATGAATAGTAACTCGTGAATAGTAACTCATGAATAAGTAACCCCATATGGAAAAGTTCTAAATTTGATAAAAAGTTCCAACCAATATTTCAAAGATAATGATATCAAGAAAAATAATATCATCCGAAGAAAATAACATCCCTTACCTCGAAAGATTAGTACTTCTAAATGAATAATGGGTATAGTCTTTGAAGGAACTTGCACCATCTAACAATACTCAAAGTATACTCACAAGAATACGCTCAATATATCGAGAGAGAAATAGAGAACTTCGGTTTAAATGTTTTTCAATTCTAACCTAAGCACCCTATTTATTGAAAAAATGCTTAGAACACCAAAGTAGAAAATTGAATATAATATTAATATATTTTCACATTTTCTTTAGCCCACCTTAGACAATGATCTCAAATTTATTTGAATCACATGTGAGGCCAACTTAATTCACAAAAAATATTTTCTCAAAATAATTAACTAAATAGCCCTTTTATCGTAAAATTCAAATCTCATGAGTTTTTATAGGAAATTCAATTCTCTACAACTTTACAAAATAAAGTTTTTCCGAATTCAAACAGAAAAATTGGATCGAAATCCACAAACGAAGCGATTTTACAGTGCTATAATCAAATTTCACCAATAAATGGGGTCCACCGACATGTTTAACATGTTTTAAATATTTATTGCAACAAAAATACTCTTCCTCCTCGTGTACTCATATATCCCACCTTCGTTGTAAAAAATATCACCATTATTATATTATTATAATATAATAATATATTTAAATAAATTATTTTATCGTAAAAAGATAAAATTTCAATTTTCAACAATTGTCACATTAAAAATTTTCTCCATCTATATCCACATAAAATCAATATTTTCCTTATCATATGAATCAATAATTAATTATTCACAAATAATATTACAAAATCACAATATTGACAACTGTGCGCCTTCAGGAAGAGGGCTTTCGAATAAGAATTTCTCCTTCTTTGGCCTTGATTAGGTGACCAAACCTCTCCTTAGATGTAACTTTCTAGACATTGTCAATAATGTTATCTAATAATATTATTTAGATAATATGAATTATTTTCCGATAATGAAAAATACGTGTAATGACAATTATTGAAACAACAACAATATAAAATATCAACGCAAAGAATTATTAAATCAATAAAATATTGAATAAGAATTATCGTAACCATTATTGAGTAGTGTCTTCTTACGTAAGAATCAATAATTGGTGCAATACTGGTGTCTTCTACACGTGTTTTTACCACCGAGTATTTTAACGGTATTAATGGTAACAACTACACCGCTTATTTTTAAACAACTTATATTTGTCGCTTTTTTCATCCAATCGCTTTCAAGTTATGGGCCTACAAATGGTCGCTACTATAAATGCGAATATTCTCCCCAAAATACGAATATTCCACGACCAAACGAATATTCCCCGCAACAATGAATATTTTATAACCACTTGCTTATTTTGAAATATTTATGTATTTTACCCCTAACTATCCACATTAATCAAATCAACCCTTACTATTTCAAAATAATAAATAGAGAAAATTAAATTTCATTAATAATAAGTTGGGGTCTTCTACGGTATAACCTTAAATATAGCAGACATGCTCTTTCTATATCCAAGATCTTAACAGTACCTCCTCGTCGTTAAATCTTCAAATTATCTCGTCTGGTTCTAACTCAATAATGTGGTTCGGTCTTTAACATATTTTACGAAGCATAGATATGTGAAAAACATTATGAACACGAGACATACTTGGAGGTAATCGCGAGTCATAGGCCACATTTCCTATTCGGTCGAGAATCTCAAATGGACCAACAAATCTTGGATTGAGCTTTCCTCTCTTCCCAAATCTTGTAACACCCTTCCATGGTGCAACACGTAACAATACATGATCCCCAATATTAAATTCCACGTCCTTGGATGAAGATCCGCGATAACTCTTTTGTCGATCCTGCGTTGCTTTGTATACGTTGTCGAATCGTTTGGATCTTCTCTCGTAGTCATGCGTGTACTCAACTCGTCCCAACAATGTTGCTTCACCCACCTCGTCCCCAAAGATTTGAGAACGATATTTTCTTCCATACAACGCCTCGAATGGAGCCACACCTATGTTCGCCTAATAACTGTTGTTGTAGGAAAATTCCACCAATGGTAGGTACTTATCCCAACTCCCTTTGAGATCTAGGACACAAAGTCTTAATAGATCTTCAAGAGTTTGAATAGTCCTCTCTGATTGTCCGTCCGTTTAAGGATGGTATGCCAAACTGAATCGTAAATCCGTGCCCATAGCTTTTTGCAAGCTAACCCAAAATTGTGAAGTGAATCTTGGGTCACGATCCGAGATTATGGATACTGGCATGCCATGAAATCTCACAATCTCGTTCACGTACATACTAGCAAGACGTTCAAGAGAATAAGTCTCCCGTATAGGCAAGAAATGAGCAGACTTAGTTAATCTATCAACAATAACCCAAATCGTATCTATGCCTTGAGAAACCTTGTGAAGACCCGTAACGAAATCCATAGTAATATGTTCTCACTTCCATTTCGGAATCTCAAGTGGTTGTAATGGACCCTTTGGCATTTGATGCTCCGCCTTTACACGTTGACAAGTTAAACACCTCGAGATAAACTCTGCGATCTTTCTTTTTATATTGCTCTACCAAAATGTATGTCGAAGATCATGATACATTTTGGTACTCCCAGGATGGATTGCAAACGGTGTGTTGTGTGCCTCCATCATGATTCTATGCTTCAAGTCAGAATCGTTTGGAACACAAAGTCTGGAGTTGACTCGAAGTATTTCTTCTTCATCGATTCTTGCTTCTGGAATAGCACCTTATTGCACTTTCTTCTTTATACGCATCAGCTCCATGTCCGTAGCTTGAGCAGTTTTAACTTTATTGATTAAAGTTGGTTCTACTCGTATGTTTGATATCATCGCGTGGGTACTTGGAGCCTTCATCTCTATCTCCATCCTTTGTAAGTCATACAAAATGGACTTTTGTGTTAACAACATTGAACTTGTACCCGTATATGATCTTCTACTCAATGCGTCAGCTACTACGTTCACTTTTCCAGGATGATATTGGATGGTATGATCGTAATCTTTCAGCAGCTCGAGCCAACGTCGTTCTTTGCATGTTGAGTTCCTTTTGGGTGAAGAAATATTTGAGGCTTTTATGATCAGATAGATCTCCACTTTCTCCCCATACGGTAGTGTCTCCATATCTTCAACGCTTGAAATTCATCACGCTAACTCCAAATCATGAGTAGGATAATTCCTTTCATATTCTTTGAGTTGTCGTGAGGCATAGGCTACGACTTTCCCATGTTGCGTGAGAACACATCCTAACCCTTTTCTCAAGCATCGTCAGAGATAACAAATCCATCCAAACCGGATGGTATTGTCAAAATAGGTGCCGAAATGAGTCTCATCTTGAGTTCTTGAAAACTCTTCTCATAATCCTCGCTCCAACCGAATTTTATATCTTTACGAGTCAGCTGAGTTAACGGAGTAACGATTCGAGAAAATCCTTCCACGAATCTCCGATAGTAACCATAAGCCCAAAAAGCTACGTATTTTGGTCACCGACTTTGGTTGCTCGAACTTTGTATGGCTTCATCTTTCTTGGGTCGACGGATACTCCATATTTTGACACCACATGCCCAAGGAATGCTACTTCCTCGGCGTAACTTGCATTTCTTCACTTTTTGGCATATAGTTTGTTATCGCTTGAAGCCTTTGTAGTACCGACTTCAAATGGCGCCTATGATCTTCACGACTTTTGGAATAGATGAGGATGTCATCAATAAAGACAACAACGAACTAATCCAAATATTCTTTGATATACGGTTCATCATATCCATGAAAGCAAGAGGAGCATTAGTCAATCCAAAAGACATGACTAAGAATTCGTAATGTCCGTCTTAGAGTTACGAAGGCGCTTTGGAATATCCTCAATTTTAATCTTCAGTTGATGATATCCAGAACGAAGATCGATCTTTAAAAAGAATTGTGCTCCTTACAACTGGTCAAACAGGTCTCAATGCGAGGTAGCGGATACCTATTCTTGATAGTGACATGATTCAATTCTCGGTAGTCGATACAAAGTCGCATACTCGTCTTTTTCTTATTTACTTAATAACACAGAGCACCCGAAGAGATGTACTTGGGGCCGAATAAAACCGATGTCCAACAACTCCTGTAGTTAAACCTTTAACTCCTGAAGTTCAATAGGAGCCATTCGATATGGGGTTTTAGAAATGGGCTTTGTACCAGGTTGAAGTTGTGAATTCAACTTCACAAGTGGGGCCCACTCAATTCTAGAATTTTCTACCAAAATCATTTATAAACCTAGTTTCTGAATCAGTCACCTCTTAAAATTCATAACAAATCATACGTTCATTTTAAGCGGTTCAAATTTGTGGACATATACTCAACTTATATATGTATAACATATCCAAAAAATCCTGATCTCGGATTAAAAATTATAAGTCTGCAATATATCTCAAAACCATCGGGTTTGATTTTTAATACCTCCAATCAAACAAAATACTAATAAAACACCTCAACATTAATACCTTCCATTTATAACCACATCCATCATTTATATCCACATAAAATAAACATTTCCTTATCATATAAATCAATAATTAATTATTCACAAATAATATTACGAGAATCACAATAATGACAACGAGGGGCGGTTCCCGGAAAGAGGGGCCTTCCGATAAGGATTTCTCTTATTATTGGCGCCTTGAATTAGGTGACGAAACCTCCTCGATGTAAACTTTCTAGACATTGCCAATAATGTTATCTAATAATATTATTCCAAATAATATGAATTATTGATCCGATAATGGAGATGATGTGCGATGACAATTATTGAAACAACAATAATATAAATATCAACGTAGCAATTATTGAATCAATAAAATAAAATATTGAACAGTAACTAATGTGACAGTTGTAAGACCCCAACTTATTATAAATAAAATTGAATTTCCTCTAATTATATTTGTGAATAATAAGGTATTAATTTGATATAATTCTTTGGTTATGGGTGAAATGTGCAAATTTTGGCAAAATATGCAGTGGTTATAAAATAATCAATTGTGGTGGAGAATATTCGTTTGGTCGTGAAATATTCTTGTTGTCGGGGAATATTAAGATGACAGTAGCGCGGTCATTTATGGGCCCCATAATGTAATAACTATCGGATGAAGAAAATGACAAGTTTGAGTTTTTATAAATAACGACGTAGTTATTCTCAATTAACATTGTTGGAATACCGGTGGTTAAAATACGATGTCTGGCGTGGATGCAGTGATTTGATGAATTATTGATCCTTACGTAAGAAGGCACTACTCAATAATTATTACGATGAGTTCTTTCGCTCAATATTTTATTTTATTGATTCAATAATTCTTTGCGTTGATATTTTATATTATTGTTGTTTCAATAATTGTCACCGCTACGATATTTCCCATTATCGGATCAATAATTCATATTATTTGAATAATATTATTAGATAGCATTATTGGCAATGTCTAGAAAGTTATGTCGAGGAGAGGTTTGGTCACCTAATCATGCTTGATAAGGAGAAATTCTTATTGAAAACCCTCTTTCACGGGAACGACTTTGATTATCATAAATGTGATTACGTAATATTATTTGTGAATAATTAATTATTGATTCATATGATAAGAAAATATTTATTTTATGAGGATATAAATGTTGATATATTTATTGTGGTTAAAAATGAAGGAGTTAATGTTGAGGTGTTTTATCGATTATTTTTGTTTGAATGAAGGTATTAAAAATTAAACCAATATTTTTTGAGATATATTGTGTGAGTTATAATTTTTAATCCGATAGTTGGATCGTTGTAATTTTTGGATATGTTATACATATATAAGTTGAGTATATGTCCACAAATTTTGAACCGTTAAAATGAACGTATGATTTGTTATGAATTTTAAGAGGTGGTGATTCGAAATTAGGTTTATAAATGATTTTGGTAGAAAATTCTAGAATGAGTGGGCCCCACTTGTGGTTGGTGAAGAAATGTACTGAATTTATTTCAAATGTGGTGGGTTGGAAATAGTAGCGGTAAAGCCATCGAGGTTGCAGGTCAAGTCTGCTAATATTTTCCTATAAATAGAGGGCTAAGTTAGAATTGAAAATCACACCAGAAACAAGTTTTATCTCTAGATTATTGAGTGTATTTTGTGAGTATTTAGATACTTTGTGAGTTTCTATTCATCGATTTGTGTTTCCTTGACCTTATCTGATATTCCGATCGAAGTACTAATATTTTGAGGTAAGGGATGTTATTTTCTTCATATATGATATTATTTCTTCAATATCATTATCTTAGAGTATTGATCCGAATTTTATCAAATTTGGAACTTTTTGTGTCGGGATTACTATTCACGTGTCGACACTTATTCACGATATCTGACACTACTTTTCACGAATACGGCCTTATTCAATCAAAAATAAAATTTTCTTCTTTTTGTCCAAGATGTTTATTATGGTTACTATCTTTGATTGTATCCATGTTTTGATCTTTATTTTTGAATTCTCGCTTCAAAATTGGTATTTATGAAGTATTATTGATCTTGGATAAACCGTTATATCTAATCCCTACTATTTGTCCTTCCGTTTCAATTTGGATTCGTTTTCTTTAAAATATTTTTCATCATCCTCGGTCCTAAATGATAATATTACTAAATATCTTCTACCAGTAGTGCAAAAGATAAATGATTAATCGATGAATATCTTTGGCCCATAAAGGCAAAAGATGAACAGTGTTGAGATGAACATGACTAACTGGTGATACAAAATGAATATCTTTGGCTGTAGTGCAAAGATAAATATTTGATTAAAGATGTATATTGATTGTTATTCTGAGGGGATAAAATATTGATGATGGACTTTTAAATCTTAGAAGATAGTAGAACTCATTCTCTACTTGACTCTTCTAATGGATTGTTGTTTCATTGCAGTTGTTGATCTAAAACTTGTTGACTATTATATTTTATCGATTTTTCCTCGTTGAAGACTAACGATAATTTGTTGTATATTATCTTAGTCATAATATTCTTTATTGGGCTAGTTGAGCTCACCTTTTCCTTTTTGTTCCATTTTTCTCGTGAGGTGAGAACATAGCGAGGAACTAGTCGGGTGCGGAGTGATGGTTCTAGAAAATGTTTTAGCAATCCTCACTATTTACGTAAAATAGTGTTTGAATAATTGTAATGAGGACTTATTTGAGTGTAGATATTGTCTAGAAGACAATATTTGTATTTAAACTCACAATTATGTGTTGTCGATTTTTACTTGCTGACAATTGTATTTTTGAAGTTGTAGTTTGCTTTACGTACCATGTATTTGGCTTACTCGAATGGGTGTTGTATACCTATTTTGGGGGCATCACGGTTGGTATCGAGCTTAGGATATAGTCTCTGGCGGAGATCGGGGAATAGAACTAGGAGGGAGAGATGAGTAAATCCTTCGCTAGTGTGTGTCTTATCTAAGCTTATTTGTTGGTCGATCATAATATAGGGATATTATGTGATATGTTAATTTGTTTAATTAACCCTTATTTTATGGCGATTTAAGAATGGCCACGAGAACGTTAACAATGGAGTGTATGAGGCGTGGAACAACCTTTAATTACAAAACAGAGAAGGTGCAACAGAAGCAATATTCCTCCCAAAACAACTACCGAAAGCAAGCGATGAATGATGGAATGTTTATGAGCTTTTTGCGGTTCATGCAAAACCGAGACGAGGAGACTTCGTGCACAAAATACGGGTGGAAATGATAGCAATGCGCGGCTTGTTACTGACCCAAGCGCTTCGAGGAGTTAGGACCACCGTAATTTAAGGGAAAGCGGATCCGATCATGGTAGAACGTGGGTCAAGTAAATTACCAAGATATTTGATGTCTTGGGATGCACGGAGGAATGTAAGGTTCCATTCGCCACCTTTATGTTCCGCGATGAGGCGATCTCTTGGTGAGTCTGTGAAAGCGTACTCACCCGACCATGACTCAAAGATGTCTTGGGAAACATTTTCAGAAACTATTCAATGACAAGTACTTTCCGAAAGTATTCGTCATATGAAGGAGGTGGAGTTTATCGATCGAACAAAACAACATGACAAGGTCCCGAAGACGAGGCGAAGTTTGCAGAGTTATCGGGTTTACACCTCATTTGGTGAAAAATGAGGAACGAATGACGACGATGTTTACGAGAGGTCTAAAGCCTTAGATTCGGCGATATCTTATATCTCATAAATTTTCTTTATATTCGGATGTTGTAAACATGGCTCAATTATTAGAGCGAGATAATGAGTATGTTCAACCGAGGGACCACAACCGTGGTCATACCGGGTGACGGATCATCGTCGAGCGATGATAACCAACGAGGAGGGAAAATACGAACAAAGTAACCAACCACTCGGGTGGTCATCGTGGCCTTGATAATAGGAGAGGTGAGTCAAGTGGAAATTTCAAAAAGAGGAGATTCAACAATGACGGAAGACATCAACAAGCGACACCAAAGCACCAACAACAAATTCTAGGGAGGAGAACGACCGCCAGCTAGATGTTACAAATGCGGAAAGAGGGACATATTAGCCCAAACCGTCCACAACAATCCAAGGTATGTTACAACCGTGGAAAGGAAGGCCACATAGCTCGAGATTGTTCATTGCAAAACCAAGTTCAACGGGATGGTGACTCCAAGGGTACATCCGGATAAGTCGAAATCAGCTGGTTCTGGAAGAGCGTTTGTCGTGACTAGCAAAACACGAGGAACCCGAATGAGGTGATTACGTAAGCTAATCTTGAACTCTTCATGAAGTTTATACCTTACTAGAATCTGGGTTCTACCCCATTCTTTTATCTCTCCTGCTTGTGCTCAACGTTTAAACTTGACTCAGGAGAAATTGGACTTTGACTTATCTGTTGAAACTCAGTTGGGTGAAACCTTCGTTACATCTACGCTTTATAAATCTTGCATGATCCAAGTTGGCACTATCACATTATCTGTTGATCTTATATCTTTAAAGATACTTGCTTTTGATGTGATTTTAGGAATTGATTGGTTAACCACTCATCATGCCAAAATTGATTATTTTAAATAAGGTTGTTAGTTTTCATATTCCTAACCAACCCGTCATACGAATTCAAATAACTAAACCACTAAAATCGATCATTTATCATATCAAGCCATAAAAGCTATTCGTTTATTGAAAAACTGGATGTCAAGCTTTCTTAGCCCATGTTATGGATTTGAACAATGACAAGTCGATTTTAATAATATTTACATTCTTTAGAAATTTTCGGATGTATTTCTGAAGAACTTCCTGGTTCACCCCGAACGTGATGTTGAATTCTTTATTGACCTTGAGCCGGTACAAAACCCATTTCTAAAACCCCATATCGAATGGCTCTATTGAACTTGAGGAGTTAAAAGTCCAATTCTGAGAATTGTTAGACTTAGGTTTCATTCGTCCTAAGTACTTATCCTTGGGGTGCTCTGTTTTATTCAGTAAAGAAGAAAGACGGGAGTATACGACTTTGTATTGACTACTGAGAATTAAACCATGTCACCATCAAGAATAGGTATCCGCTACCTCGCATTGATGACACTGTTCGACCGGTTCAAGGAAGCACAATTCTTTTTCAAAGATCGATCTTCGCTCGGATATCATCAATTTGAAGATTAAAATCGAGGATATTCTAAAGACGCGCCTGAGAACTTCGATGCGGGCATTATGAATTCTTAGTCATGTCTTTTGGATTGACTAATGCTCTTGCTGCTTTCATGGATATGATGAACCATGTATTCAAGGAATATTTGGATCAGTTTGTTATTGTCTTTAATGATGACATCCTCATCTATTCCAAAAGCCGTGAAGATCATGAGCACCATTTGAAGCTGATACTTGAAAGGCTTCTTAAAAACAAACTTTATGCCAAGCTGAAGAAATGCGAGTTCTGGCTTGAGGAAGTAGCAATCCTTGGGCACGTGGTGTCAAAACATGGAGTATCTGTCGACCCGGCGAAGATTGAAGCGATCTGAAAGTTGGGAGCAACCAAAAGTCGGTGATCAAGTACTTAGTTTTTACGAGCTTAATTGGTTATTATCGAGAGATTCGTGGAAGGATTTTCTCGAATCGCTACTCTGTTAACTCAGTTGACTCGAAATATACAAAATTTGTATGGAGCGAGGAATGCGAGAAGAGTTTCCAAGAGCTCAAGAGGAGACTCATTTCGGCACTGTTACGGCAATACCATCCGAATACGGATGGATTTGTTATATCTGGCGATGCTTGAGCAAAGGGTTAAGATGCGTTCTCATGCAACATGGGAAAGTCATAGCTTATGCCTCACGACAACTCAAAGAATATGAGAGGAATTATCCTACTCATGATCTAGAGTTCAAAGAATCATATTCGCGTTGAAAATTTGGAGACACCGCTTGTATGGGGAGAAAGTGGAGATTTATACGGACCATAAAAGCCTTAAATATTTCTTCACCCAAAAGAACTCAACATGCAAGAACGACGTTGGCTTGAACTATTGAAAGATTACGATCACACTATTCAATATCATCACGAAAAAGCGAACGTAGTAGGCGTGACGCGTTGAGTGAAGATCATATCGCGAGTCGAGTGCGATATTGTTAATGCAAAGAGCCCATTCTGTATGACTTGCAAAGGATGGAGGTAGAATTAAAGACTCCGTGGACCCACATGATGATGGCGAATATACGAGTAGAACCGACTTTAATCGATAAAGTTAAAGTTTGCTTTCAGCTACGGACACGGAGCTAATCGTATGAAGAAGAAAGTCAAGAAGGAACTATTTCGAAGCAAGAATCGATGAAGAAGGAATACTTAGATTGAACTCCGGACTTTGTGTTCCTAACGATTCGACTTGAAGCATAGAATCGTGATGGAGGCACACAACACCCGTTGCAATCCATCTCGGGAGTACCAAATGTATCATGATATTCGACATACATTTTGGTGGAACAATATGAAGAGAGATCGCGAGTTTATCTCGAGGTGTTTAACTTGTCAACGTGTAAAAGCGCGGAACATCAAGTGCCAAAGGGTCCATTACAACCACTTTAGATTCCGAAATGGAAGTGGGAATACATTACTATGGATTTCGTTACAGGTCTTCCCAAAGTTTCTCAAGGCATAGATGCGATTTGGGTTATTGTTGATAGATTAACCAAGTCGCCCATTTCTTACCGAATCGTGAGACTTATTTCCTTGAGCGTCTTGCTTTCGCATGTACGTGAATGAGATTGTGAGATTGCATGGCATGCCAAGATCCATAGTTTCGGATCGTGACCCAAGATTCACTTCACGATTTTGGGTTAGCTTACGAGAAAGCTATGGGGCATGGATTTACGATTGATTCAAAGATACCATCCTCAAACCAGACGGACAATCGAGAGAGGACTATTCAAACCCTCAAGATCTATTAAGACTTTTTGTCCTAGATTTTAAAGGAAGTTGGGATAAGTATCTTTAATCGGTGGAATTCTCCTACAACAACAATGATTATCGAAGCAAGTATAAAATGGCTCCATTTGAGGCGTTGTATGGACGAAAGTGTCGTTCTCCGGTTATCTTTGGGGCGAGGTGGGAGAAGCAACGTTGTTGGGACCGTAATTAAATACGCATGACTACGAGAAAAGATCCAAATGATTCGATAACGTATACAAACGACACAAGATCGACAAAAGAGTTATGCGGATCTTAATCAAAAAGACGTGGAATTTAATATTGGGGATCATGTATTGTTACGTGTTGCACCATAGAAGGGAGTTACAAGATTTGGGAAGAGAGGAAAGCTCAATCCACGATTTGTTGGTCCATTTGAGATTCTTGACCGAATAGGAAATGTGGCCTATAGACTCGCATTACCTCCAAGTATGTCTCGTGTTCATAATGTTTTCACATATCCATGCTTCAGTAAATATGTGAAAGACCCGAACCATATTATTGCGTTAGAACTGACGAGATAGCCAAGATTTAACGTATTTAAGAAGTACCTATTAAGATCTTGGATATGAAAGAGCATGTCCTACGCACCAAAGTTATACCACAAGTTAAGGTTTTATGGAGAAACCGTGCTATTGAAGAAATGACCTGGGAGTTAGAATCAGAAATGAAAGCGAGGTATCCTCACCTTTTCGAAACACTAGGTACGTATGTCAATTTTGAGGACGAAATTTCATAAGGAGGGGAGGTTGTAAGACCCCAACTTATTATAAATAAAATCGAATTTCCTCTAATTATATTTGTGAATAATAAGATATTAATTTGATATAATTCTTTGGTTATGGGTGAAATGTGCAAAATTTGCAAAATATGCAAGTGGTTATAAAATAATCATTGTTGTCGAAGAATATTCGTTTGGTCGTGGAATATTCTTGTTGTCGGGAATATTAAATGCAACGGCCTTGATCATTTATGGGCCCCATAATGTAATAACCGTCGGATGAAGAAAATGACAAGTTTGAGTTTTTATAAATAACTAGCGTAGTTATTCTGAATTAACATTTGTTGGAATACCCCGCGGTTAAAATACGATGTACTGGCGGGGATGCACGATGATTGATAAATTATTGATCTTTACGTGAAGAAGGCACTACTCAATAATTGTTACAGATGAATTATTGCTCAATATTTTATTTTATTGATTCAATAATTGTCTTTGCGTTGATATTTTATATTATTGTTGTTTCAATAATTGTCAACTTCTTGATATTTCTCATTATCGGATCAATAATTCATATTATTTGAATAATATTATTAGATATCATTATTGGCAATGTCTAGAAAGTTCTATCAAGGAGAGGTTTGGTCACCTAATCATTGCTAATAAGATAAGGAGAAATTCTTATTGAAAGCCCCTCTTTCTTAGGAACGACTGGTTTTCATAAATGTGATTACATAATATTATTTGTGAATAATTAATTATTGATTCATATGATAAAGAAATATTTATTTTATGAGGATATAAATGTTGGATATATTTATTGTGGTTAAAAATGAAGGAGTTAATGTTGAGGTGTTTTATCGGTTATTTTTGTTTGGAATGAAGGTATTAAAAATTAAACCAAAGGTGTTTTTGAGATATATTGTGTGAGTTATAATTTTAATCCGACCGTTGGATCGTTGTAATTTTGGATATGTTATACATATATAAGTTGAGTATATGTCCACAAATTTTGAACCGTTAAAAATGAACGTATGATTTGTTATGAATTTTAAGAGGTGACTGATTTAGAAATTAGGTTTATAAATGATTTTGGTAGAAAATTTGTGATGCCCCAAAAATTAGGTATAGGTCACCCATCTTGGGTCGCCACTTACATGGTACATAAATTCAAATACAACTTACTAATATAACTCGTCGGTGTACAATACGACATAAATCGTGAGTTTGAAAACAAATTTTGTCTACTAGATATTATACAAACTCAAAAGGAGTCCTCATTACAACTATTATCACACTATTTCAAAGAATAGTGAGGACTACTAATGCTATCCTCCGGACCATTACTTCGTTCCCCGACTTGTCCCAAATATGTTCTCATTTCAAGAAGAGAACAAAGAAAAGAAAGGGTGAGCTCAACTAGCCCAAAGAAGAAATATTATGACTAAGATAATGCGTAATAAATTATCATTAGCCTTCAAATGTGTTAAACCGATAAAATACAATAGACAACCAGCTTTAATCAGCAATGAATAAGCAACCCATTAAAAGAGTCAAGTAGAGAATAAAGTCTACTATCTTTTAGGTTTTAAAAGGTTTTCATCAATTTTTATCACGAGACTCCGCTTTTAATAAATAAACCACCACATCTAATCATCCCCGTATTCACGGTCCAAGGATTTTCATCAAATTATCAATGGTCATGACTATACCGAATCACCCCCGGTCATAATCATACCAAAACTATCCATCAACGCATTACACAGCCACCGAGGACTTTTGTCACATCATTTATATCAAGTCATGATTATACCGAATGATCCTCGGTCATAATCATACTAAGTTCATCTATGCACGTAGCCAAAGATAACATAATATAACATGAGGATGATGACAATAACATAATAATTCAATAAAACAAGTTCAAGAATTATTTAATCCATGAATTATTAACGCCCAAATTATCAACATGATATTGTTTCAGAGAGTAAAATTCAAGAATGATCGTAAGAATATTTCCATGAAAAGATATCTTTGGATGAAACGCGAAATATCAAGGATATTCTACTAATTTCATGGAGTATAAAGTCAAAGTTTTAACCAACCGGGTATAATAAAGAATGGAATAACAAAAGAAATCACCATGCATGCGGTATTTCAGATAGACAAAGTTATTCCAAGTATAATAATAACGGAACCAGTCGTGAAATTCACAATCATGTGATGTTCAAATGTAATAATAAAGATGGAACCGCATCCGTGTAAAACACACGATAGGATATTCCAATGTAATGATAAAGATTTTAACCAGTCCGTAAAAACACACGCATGTGATGTTCCAATGTATAATAAAAAAGCGGAACCAGTCCCGTGGTAAAAACACACGCATGTGATGTTCCAATGTAATAATAGAAGAATGTCACCAAGTATAGGATAAACCATGATACAAAGTTATTCCAATGTAATAATAAGCAATGGAATAATATAAGGATTTCACCAAGTATAGGGTATGCCACAGACACAGTTATTATGTATAGGGTATGCCACTTTTACAAAGTTATTCCAATGTAATAATAATGAATGGAATAATGTAAGTTCTCTTCAAGAAGAAAGAATAACACCCTCACCGTAAAAAGAACCTAATATAGAAGTAGTGAAGTAGCAGAAATACTCTTCTTCTTTCTATAATTTTCTCTCTATAGCTTCTCTCTATAATTTCTCTCTAGAGTTTCAATGAATTCGTAAGAAAATAATGAAGGAATGAGCTTCATTTATAGGAAAATGGAATGCATAGTAATTAATCCATGAACGGTCCAGTTGATTTACTTAAATCGACGGTCCATATTTAAAGAAAAATCTTTAAATAAAATATAATATATTCTATTTATATAAAAACATTTTACTATGCAAACACTATATAATACTATGCAAAACATTATGCAAAACACTATACAACACTATGCATAATAAAATATAATATATTCTATTTATGTAATAACTTTAATAAAGTATTCTATTTTATATAAAAAGATGTTTCGCTTTTATTACGTTAATAATATGAATAAAACAAAACGTCATTATCGCTATAATAATTCATATTATTAATCGACAATAATAGAATCAAACCGAAAGTGACTTCTCACATAAACATCAATAATCAATACCGCGCTACTACTATGCAACCACACGTATTCATCGTATTTTTTTACTACCGAGTAGTTCAACAATAACCACTAGAAAAACTCCGCCGTTATTTCAATAAAATATTTTTTCGCTTTCTCAATCCGACAATAATTACATTGTAGGTCCACCAATGATTGAGTAGTTGTATTTAATATTCCCTGCTAAACCGAATATTCCCTACACCAATCGAATATAATATAACCACTTGCATACTTTGCAAAAAATTTATAAATACTACCCACAACTATAATATTATCTTAAATTCACACCATAATATAAAAAAATTATTTCAACAAAATTTAAATCTTTATTGATAAAATCTGGGTCTCACAATCTCCCCTCCTTATGGAATTTCTTTCTCGAAATTAGGGGTACGTACTGATATGATAAAGAGATGAGGATACCTTGAATACCTTTATCGTTGAAAATATTAAGTTCATCTTTGCAATCCGGCCAAAGATATTCATTAACAATTCATCTTTGCACACCAAAAAGATATTTATTAACAATTCATCTTTGCACTACAAAAGCCAAAGATATATAACTCAAAAATCAATAATCTTTGAGACTCGACTTAATAGTATCACAACCATGAATTATCCATGCACTTCATCAAGCTAAGGATATTCGTGTTTTCAATTACTACCATGATTATACCGAATAATCCGTGGTCATAATCATACCAAGTCTATCAATGCACTACTACCAAAGATGACTTTTACCACATCCATGAATTAATATTTCATTGTCGAGACTCACTTCAATAATTAATCCATATCATCGAATCATCCCCGCACTACAAAAGCCAAGGATATTCATTAGTATCACGACCACGAATTATCCATCACTACTACCAAAGATAATCGTGTATTCATTAAGATCACGACCACAAATTATCCATGCACTACTACCAAAGATAATTGTGTATTCATTAAGATCACGACCACAAATTATCCATGCACTACTACCAAAGATAATTGTGTATTCATTAAGATCACCACAAATTATCCATGCACTACGGCCAAAGATAATTGTGTATTCATTAAGATTATCACGACACAAATTATCCATGCACTACTACCAAAGATAATTGTGTATTCATTAGTATCACGATCACAAATTATCCATGCACTACTACCAAAGATAATTGTGTATTCATTAAGATCACGACCACAAATTATCCATGCACTACACATTAAAGATAATTGTGTATTCATTAAGATATCACGACCACAAATTATCCATGCACTACTACCAAAGATAATTGTGTATTCATTAAGATCACGACCACAAATTATCCATGCACTACTACCAAAGATAATTGTGTATTCATTAATTATCACGACCACAAATTATCCATGCGCACTACTACCAAAGATAATTGTGTATTCATTAAGATCACGACCACAAATTATCCATGCACTACTACCAAAGATAATTGTGTATTCATTTACTATGATTATACCGAATAATCCCTCGGTCATAATCATACCAAGTCCATCTACAGTGCCATGATGACTTTCAACATAATATAAGCATGAGGATAATGATATAAAGAATCAATCAAATGAGATAAAGGATAAATATTAAACATTTATAATATAATTTATCCAGATTCAAGAATATCCCCATGTTTTCAATCACTTAATAATCTCATAATCTAATATCATTAATATTATAACAATATTTTAATCACTTCTTAAATTTATAAACAATTTATCTTAATTGTTTACGCTTTTACCATATAATGCATTTAATCATTCGTAAATGTCATACTCATAAAATATCATCACCAATTATCAAATCCTCATCAAAAATATGCATATACTCTATATAGGATTCTCTCTAATATAAAATCCTATTTTCAACTTTGTTACTTTATACATAACATATTTAACTCATATGTTCAGAATTAAACTATTTTTATGAAAAATACCAAATCAGCCCCAAAAATATTTCTTTTCTGGGATTTAGTATAATATAGTCCCATAATGAAAATATATTTTTCTCGAATTTTAAAAATTCATTTACTATTTTTAAAAATCAATTTCCACTTAATTCCTTAAGAAATTAGCTACCTCAAGTTTAACTCCAAAAATTCCCAAATCTTGGCAGGATCTTACACATGTTAACGTGAGCTTCTAGTTTAAATTTCATGGTCATCGAGTTATAGAACTCCTATATAGCGTTTTTCATTTAAAAACCTAAATATTGAAATAGTCATAACTTGCTCATTTTAAGTCAGAATGAGCTCATTTTTGGACAGGAGGTACTTTATACCATATACTTTCATGTCCCAAAAGGCCAGAATTTTTCTCATAATTTAAGTGGCCGAAACAGTCCCTTAAAGTTTCTGGGCAGTAGCATTTTCGAAATTTACAGCTTTGGCCTCATTTGCTAAAATCAGTCCACACAAAAATCTACAACACCTTTTCCAGTAATTCCACTTGGATTAGTTAGGTAACTCATAGATCTAACTCTAGAACTTGACCACACTCAAAAATTCAAAATATAATAGGAGATATGGTCAATTGAATTTCATGTTACGTTTTTCACCAAAATCTGATTTTCAACTCTTTGTGATTTCTAAGAAACTTTCATGTTTTCACATACTAACCAACATAACTCATCATAAAACTTACTAATACCACGAATACCCATGATTTTCATTATTACAATGCTTTTATTATGACTTTAATCATAAACCACGTAAACCTGCTCATTTTAGTTGAAGAAATATTTGAGGGTTTAAGAAATGGGTTTTGTCTTTGGGTCAATACAAAATTCGATTTCACGCTCTAGGGTAGGCTAAAAAATCTTCAAGAATACGCCAAGAAATTTATTAATGATAAATATCATTCAAAATCATGACTCTCATCCAAGACTTGGATAGTACGTCACATTGATACCAACTGCGACTTCTATCCCTTAACCTCGGATAGCACCTCACAATGATACCTATTAACTTGCCATCTTCAAATACGACGCCGCCTACGTAAAGTCCGGCTTTGCATTCCACACAAGAAAGTCAACAACGAAAGGATCGGGGCTTTTACTTATAGCTTGATATAACAAAGGATTAACTTTAGGATTTGGTTACTTTGAATTCAGATAACAAAGTTGGTTAGGAATATGAAAGCTAACAACCTTACAAAAAGAATAACGAGTAGTTAATCAATTATTTTCAAAAATTACCTCAAAGGCAAGTATTTTCAAGAGATAAGATCGACAGTAACGTGAAAGTGTTTATTTGAAACAACAAGATTAATAAATGTGAGGTAACGAAGGTTTCTCCCAACGAAGTTTCAATAGATAAATCAAAGTCTAATTTCTTCAGAGTCAAATTTAAACGCTGAACGCAAGCAAGAGAGATAAAAGAATGGGTAGAACCCAGATCTAATAAGGTATAGACTTCGCAAGAGCTTACGATTAACTTACCCGTGATAATTTTATTCAGTTCCTCGTCACGAGAAAAAAAAAACGCCTCTCTTAAACTACTCGGCCTGGTTTGTCCGGGATGCCTTTGGTGCCTCCATCCTAGTTGAATTCGCCTTCTCAGAAACGACAAAAATCGAGCTAAGTGGCCTTCTCTTCCACAATTATAACATGCTTTAGATGGCATGGCGCAGCTTCGGATCGATGTGTCCTCTCCTCCGCATTTGAAGCATATGATAGGTGGTCCTTCTCCTTCCTTAACAACAAAAGTCTGGTGTTGACGCTCTTTCCATCATTGTTGAATCTCCTTTTCTTGAAATGTCCATTCTTATT
Source organism: Panax quinquefolius (assembly GCA_020205615.1). Lineage (NCBI taxonomy): Eukaryota > Viridiplantae > Streptophyta > Magnoliopsida > Apiales > Araliaceae > Panax > Panax quinquefolius. The sequence goes on along the minus strand of CM035164.1, from coordinate 126,301,998 downwards.
ATTTTGGCCTCGATTACCACCGGCGGTTACCATATCCGGCCCGCTTGATTCCTCCACGCTTGTTGTCACCGCTCGATGACTACTTTCCGGTATTATAATTTTACCGGCCGCTTCTTTAGTTTAGTTCTGACTCGTTATCGCTACTCCACTAATCGAGCCCTATTTACAACATCCTGAATAAAAACACGCTTTATGAGAAATAAGATGTCGACGATCTCCGCTTCAAACCTCTTAAAAACATTCGCGCCATTCTCTTCATTATCCACCAAGTGGGACGAATCGTGATAACTCCGCAAATTTTGCCTCGTATTGCGACACCTGGCCATATTGTTTTGTTCCAACTTGATAAACTCCACCTCCTTCATGTGGCGAATACTTTCGTGAAAGTATTTGTCGTTGAATGTACTCCTCGAACTTCTCCCAAGATATCTTCAAGACAAAGAAGTTGAGTACGCTTTTACCGATTCCCACCCGAGAATCGCTTCTCCTCACAAGAACATAAAGGCGCGGCAAAGGAACCTTTTGCTCTCGAGCATCCCAAGACATCAAATATCTTGGTAATCTGCTTAATCCATGCTTCCGCCGTATGGTTTTGGCTCTCCCTTAACTCCGGTGGTCCCAACTCCTTGAATTGTTTAGCGGTGACCGCCTTTAGAGTTTTCCGTGTTTCCACCCCACGCTTTGAACAGGAGTCGCTTTCACCGATGTTGCATGAATTCTAAAACCTTTTAAACGCATCATCATTCATCAATCGATCGGTGTTGTTGTTTACAGGAGGATTATCGCCATCCTGTTGCACATTGTCCTGATTATTGATCTGTGGAGAATCAACAGTCTCCTGTGCTCCAATGCTTATCTCAACATTTTCGGATGCCATTTTCAAATACTGCCACAAAACCAGGGTTAATTAACCTGTCACATATTATCCCTATACACTGACCGACCAATTAAATACCAAATAAACTTAGGTAGGTCATACTAGCGAAGGAATTTCCCGTCTCTCCCCTCCTAGTTCTATTCTCACCTCTTAGCCAGGGATCATATCCCTAAGCTCTGATACCAACTGTGACGCCCCCAAAATTAGGTATACGTCACCCATCTTGGGTCGCCACTTACATGGTACATAAATTCAAATACAACTTACTAATATAATCGCTGTATACAATACGACATAAAATCGAGTTTGAATACAAATTTTGTCTACTAGATATTATACAAACTCAAAAGGAGTCCTCATTACAACTATTATCACACTATTTCACGTAATAGTGAGGACTACTAATGCTATCCTCCGGACCATTACTTCGCTCCCCGACTCGTCCCAACTATGTTCTCATTTCAAGAGAACAAAGGAAAGAAAGGGTGAGCTCAACTAGCCCAAGAAGAAATATTATGACTAAGATAATGCGTAATAAATTATCATTAGCCTTCAACAAAGGTTAAACCGATAAAATACAATAGACAACCAGCTTTAATCATAGCTGAATAAGCAACCCATTAAAAGAGTCAAGTAGAGAATAAAGTCTACTATCTTTTAGGTTTTAAAAGGTTTTCATCAATTTTATCACCGACTCAAATTAATAAATAAACCACCACATCTAATCATCCTCGTACTACTGGCCAAGGATTTTCATCAAATTATCAATGGTCATGACTATACCGAATCACCCCCCGGGTCATAATCATACCAAAAACTATCCATCACCGCATTAAAGCCATCGAGGACTTTTGTCACATCATTTATATCAAGTCATGATTATACCGAATGATCCCCGGTCATAATCATACTAAGTTCATCTACGCACGTAAGCCAAAGATAACATAATATAACATGAGGATGATGACAATGACATAATAATTCAATAAAACAAGTTCAAGAATTATTTAATCCATGAATTATTAACGTCCAAATTATCAACATGATATCGTTTAGAGAGTAAAATTCAAGAATGATCGTAAGAATATTTCCATGAAAAGATATCGGATGAAACGCAAATATCAAGGATATTCTACTAATTTCATGGAGTATAGAAGTCAAAGTTTTAACCAACCGGGTATAATAAAGAATGGAATAACAAAAGAAATCACCATGCATGCGGTATTGCATGGATGTGTTATTCCAATGTAATAATAATAACGGAACCAGTGTCGTGAAATTCACACCGATGTGATGTTCCAACAGTAATAATAAAGATGGAACTAGATCCTGTAAAACACACGATAGGATATTCCAACAGAATGATAAAGATTTTAACCAGTCCTGTAAAACACACGTGCATGTGATGTTCCAACAGAAATAATAAAAATGGAACCCGAGTCCGTGTCCTGTAAAACACATGCATGTGGGATGTTCCAATGTAATAATAGAAGAATGTCACCAAGTATAGGATAAATCACAGATACAAAGTTATTCCAATGTAATAATAAGCAATGGAATAACATAAAGATTTCACCAAGTATAGGTACGCTGCAGATATAAAGTTATGTATAGGGTATGCCACTTTTACAAAAGTTATTCCAATGTAATAATAATGAATGGAATAATGTAAGTTCTCTTCAAGAAGAAAGAATAACACCTCTTACCGTAAAAAGAACCTAATATAGAAGTAAAGTAAGTAGCGTATAATACTCTTCTTCTTTCTATAATTTTCTCTCTATAGCTTCTCTCTATAATTTCTCTCTAGAGTTTCAATGAATTCGTAAGAAAATAATGAAGGAATGAGCTTCTATTTATAGGAAAATGGAATGCATAAGAATTAATCCATGAACTATCTGCATTGATTTACTTAAATCTGACGGTCCATATTTAAAGAAAAATCTTTTAAATAAAATATAATATATTCTATTTATATAAAAACATTTTACTATGCAAAATACTATGCAATACTATGCAAAACACTATGCAACACTATGCATAATAAAATATAATATATTCTATTTATAGAATAACTTTAATAAAGTATTCTATTTTATATAAAGATGTTTCGCTTTTTATTACGTTAATAATAATTAATAAAACAAAAACGTCATTATCGCTATAATAATTCATATTATTAATCGGCAATAATGGAATCAAACCGTGACTTCACACATAAACATCAATAATCAATACCGGTATAGCTACTATGCAACCACACGTATCATCGTATTTTTACTACCGAGTAGTTCAACAATAACTACGGTAAAACTTCCGCCATTATTTCAATAAAATATTTTTGTCGCTTTTCTCAATCCGACAATAATTACGCTGTGGGGTCACCAATGATTGAGTAGTTGTACGAATATTCCCCGCTAAACCTAATATTCCCCACCAATCGAATATAATATAACCACTTGCATACTTTGCAAAATTTATAAATACTACCCACAACTATAATATTATCTTAAATTCACACCATAATATAAAAAATTATTTCAACAAAATTTAAATCTTTATTGATAAAATCTGGGTCTCACAAAATTCTAGAATTGAGTGGGCCCACTTGTGGTCAGTGAAGAAATGTGTTTGAATTTATTTCAAATGTGGTGGGTGGAAATAATAGCAATGTAAAGCTATCGAGTTGCAGGTCAAGTCTGTTAATATTTTCCTATAAATAGAGGGCTAAGTTAGAATTGAAAATCACACCAGAAACAAATTTTCTCTCTAGATTATTGAGTGTATTTTGTGAGTATTTAGATACTTTGTGAGTTTCATTCATCGGTCAAAGTTTCCTTCAAATTTATCTACCGATATTCCGATCGTAAGACTTGATATTTTGAGGTAAGGGTTGTTATTTTCTTCATATATGATATTATTTCTTCAATATCATTATGCCGAGGTATTGATCTGAATTTTTATCAAATTTGGAACTTTTTGTGTAGGGGTTGTTACTTATTCACGTATCGATAATTATTCACGATACCTGACTTTCACTAATACTGAGACTATTTCATTTAAAAATAAAATTTTCTTCTTTTGTCCAAGATGTCTATTATGGTTTCTATCTTTGATTGTATCCATGTTTTGATCTTTATTTTGAATTCCGCTTCAAAATTGGTATTTATGAAGTATTATTAATCTTAGATAAACCGTTATACTAATCCTACTATTTGTCCTTCCGTTTAATCGGATTCGCTTTTCTTTAAAATATTTTTCATCATCCTCGGGTCTAAATGATGATATTACTAAATATCTTCTACTGTGTAGTGCAAAGATAAATGATTAATCGATGAATATCTTTGGCCCATAGTGCAAAGATGAGCAGTGTTGAGATGAACATGACCAACCGGTGATATAAATGAATATCTTTGGACCATAGTGCAAAGATGAATATTTTATTAAAGATGTATATTGATTGTTATTCTGAGGGGATAAAATATTGATGATGGACTTTTAAATCTTAGAAGATAGTAGAACTCATTCTCTACTTGACTCTTCTAATGGATTGTTGTTTCCGCTGCAGTTGTTGATCTAAAACTTGTTGACTATTATACTTTATCAGATTTTTCCCTGTTGAAGACTAACGATAATTTGTTGTATATTATCTTAGTCATAATATTCTTTATTGGGCTAGTTGAGCTCACCTTTTCCTTTTTGTTCCATTTTTCTCGTGAGGTGAGAACATAACAGAACTAAATGGGGTAATTCTGAGTGATGGTTCTAGAAAAATGTTTTAGCAATCCTCATTATTTCTGTAAAATAGTGTTTGAATAATTATAACGATGACTTATTTGAGTGTGGATATTATGCAGAAGACAATATTTGTATTTAAACTCACGATATGTGTTGTCGTATTTTTGCACGACAATCAGTATTATTAAAGTTGTAGTTTGCTTTTTGTACCATGTATTTGGCGACTCAAAATGGGTGTTGTATACCTATTTTGGGGGCGCCACAACAATTATTGAAAGTAGTGCCTTCTTAAGTAAGGATCAATAATTCAACAATACATGCAATACCGGTATGCCATCGCGGCAACAACGCCAGACATCAGATTTTAACCATTGGGTATTCCAACAGCTTTTAATTGATAATAACTACTGTTGTTATTCAATTTGTCATTTTCTTCATCCGATAGTTATCCGTTATGGGGCCCACAAATAGCTGCGCCGTCGTACGAATATTCCCCGACAGAAAGAATATTCCACGACCAAACGAATATTCCCCAACAACAATAAATATTATATAACCACTTGCTTATTTTGAAAATTTGCACTTTTCACCCATAACCAAAGTATTATATCAAATTAATACCTTATTATTCACAATAATAAATAAAGGAAATTTGATTTTATTCATTAAAAAGTTGGGGTCTTACAGTTGGGGTCTTACATCTATGCTATAGTAGTAATAGTTTAATAGATTATTTTTCAAATTAGGTACAATTAGAATTATATTCTATAAGTCCTCCCTGCAATATATAATTAAGTAGAATTTTATTCTATCTCTAGTATATATTTTTAATTTTTGGGGAACTAGATAAACCTTCTTGCTTGTTATCAAATATATGGTCTCCGTTGTTTTATATAGCGTATGTTTTAGTTTTAAAGCATCATTCCTTTATTATAAAATAAAACTATTTTATTTGTCTTACTGTTCTATGATTTGATGGTGAATTTGACATGTTTGGCAGAAGGAGCTTTGGTTCTATGTTTGATATAATTCCCATTGTCGACCCTGTCACTAAGTTAATTGTTCGATTTGAGTTATGTTAAATTATATTGAAGGCTTAAACTTTTTTGTTGTTTCAATTGATTTTGGAACCGAAACTGCACAAATTGAAACCGCACCGCACTAATCATAAGCGGTTTCATGTGCGATTTTAAATTTGTCAAACCGCACCTAAGCGATTTCGGGTGCGGTTTGGACTTCAAATCGCACCTATGCTCACCCTTAGTAGTTCATTTTTGTTGTCGGTTGATGGGTTTTGATATGGATTAATTGATCATGGTTGTTTTTGTGTTTTCATTTTTTAGGGTGATTTAATTTTGTTCTCTTGTAGTTAATTTATAAATATTTTTTTGTTTATTATTTATTTATTGAAGATATGATGCATAATATTAATAGGAAGTTGATATTTTCATATTATTTTTTGATATTTTTTCACACACATATTCTACATATTAGTCAATAAAAATTGAAACATCAACTAATATGTAGGTCATATATACGTGTGAAAATATCAAAAAATGACGTGAAAATATCAATTTCCTATAAATATTACCAAGTTGGGTAATGCATGTTGTCTGTTGTGATTTCCGGTTGGGTTATTGTAACATTATAATTTCACATCGAAAGATATGAGAAAATTTTGTATGTGTATAAAGAATTAAGTTACTAACTAGTAGTTTAAGGTTAAGGTTGTAAAATGAGTAAACGGTTTGGGTTCGATTCGTACTCGCTTCAACTAAAATTTCGATTCGAGCTCGACTCGAAATATAAATGATTCAAATATGAGCAAAATTTAAAGTTTGATAAATTACTCCAATCTTCTCAAATTACAGTTTTCTATTGATACTTGTATTATATTTGTTCGAAAAGTTAAAACTTCTCGGACTCGATTTGAGATTGTACTCGACTCGGTAGTAAACAAGCCTCAATCAAACCTTATTTTATACTCGATAAATTTTGTGAATCAAATCTGAACAATTCAATATTCGACTCAATTCGGTTCATTTACACCCTTATTTAAGGCATTGTTTGAATGAATTTGATTCATTTCATAATTAGAACTTGACCCGAATTATTTCACATGGTATCAGACTTATATAACTCTCAAAGCTCAAATTATCATGACCTATAAAAAATTAATCTAACAATAATAATACCTTCAATTATGATATTTTACTATTGAGCTAGAAGCATAGAAAAAAAAGTAAATAAACGGCATGCAAAATTCTTCTCTTCTTACTCTACTAATTAAGGAAAGATAGGTTATATATGGGTTGATGGTTTTTATTCATATAAAATTACCCATTAATGACCCATTTAAAGTTATCCATTAGTGACCCAATTTCATTAATGAACTATTATCTATTAAATTTTAGGGTCTTTTATAATAATATACAACATTTAGAAAGTAATTACACTATAAGTGCACTCATAAAATATTTACACAATTAATACACTTTTTATATTTATTTACAATATTAGTGCAATTAGGATTCCATAATTTAGGGAATTAGTATGCAATTAAGATTCAATTCATAATAATAAGGAAATCTAAAATTAAGGAGAAATAACTACCATAATTAATAATTCAAATTCAACTATCTTGGATCTAACAACAAATTCAAATTCAAATTCAAAATAATAATTAAAATTCAAATATTCAAAGTTTGGCAACGCTATCTTCCTCCCTTCACGGCCATCGTCTTCATCTCCCTTCATACGCTTTTGAACACCATGGACGCCGATCTCCTCATCCTCAGAAGACCAAAATTTTTAAATAAAAGGAATTTCCTTTATTTATTATTTTGAAATAGTAAGGTTGATTTGATTAATGTGGATAGTTAAGGGTTAAATACGCAAATATTTCAAAATAAGCAAGTGGTTATAAAATATTCATTATCGCTTAGAATATTCGTTTGGTCGTGGAATATTCGCTTTCGTCGGGAATATTCGTATGACTCGCCGCATTGACCATATGTGGGCCCATAACTAAAGCGATTGGATGAAGAAAACGACAAATATAAGTTGTTTAAAAATAACGGCGTAGTTGTTATCGTTAACACTATTGGAATACCCGGTGGTTAAAACACAGTAATACGCGTTGTTGCTTGACAAGAAGAGCACCAGATATTGCACCAATTATTGATTCTTACGTAGAAGGCACTTACTCAATAATGGTTACGGTAATTACCGCTCAAAGATTTTATCGAGTTAATAATTGTCGTTGATATTTTATATTCTTTGTTGTTTCAATAATTATCATTACACGATTTTTCATTATCGGAGCAATAATTCATATTATCCTAATAATATTATTAGATATCAGCGAGACCCCGATTTTATCAATAAAGATTTAATTTTGTTGAAATAATTTTTAATATTATGGTGTGAATTTAAGATAATATTATAGTTGTGGGTAGTATTTATAAATTTTGCAAAGTACGCAGTGGTTATATTATATTCGATTGGTCTGGGAATATCTATTTAGCGAGGAATATTCGTACAACGACTCAATCATTGGTGGACCCCACAATGTAATTATTGTTTGATTGAGAAAACGATAAAAAATATTTTATTGAAATAACGGCGAAAGTTTTACCGTAGTTCTTGTTGAAATACTTTCGGTAGTAAAAGTAAAAAGTACAATGAATACGTGTGGTTGACAAGAAGAGCATACCAGATTGATTATCGATGCTTATGTGAAGTCACCATTTGATTCCATTATTTTCGATTAATAATATGAATTATTATAATGATAATGACGTTTTGTTTTATTCGTATTATTAACGTAATAAAATGTAAACATCTTTTTATATAAAATAAATACTTTATTAAAGTTATTCTATAAATAGAATATATTATATTTTATTATGCATAGTATTGCATAGTGTTTGCATAGTATTGCATAGTGTTTGATAAGAAAATGTTTTATATAAATAGAATATATTATATTTTATTTAAAAGATTTTCTTTTTTAAATATGGACCGTCGATTAAAGTAAATCAATCGACCGCTCATGGATTAGTTACTATGCATTCCATTTTCCTATAAATAAGCTCATTCCTTCATTATTTTCTTACGAATTCATTGAAACTCTGAGAGAGAAATTATAGAGAGAAGCTATAAAGAGAAAATTATATAAAGAAGAAGAAGAGTATTCGCTACTTCACTACTTCTATATTCAGCTTTTTTACTGTAAGGGGTGTTATTCTTTCTTCAAGAAGAGAACTTCATTATTCCATTCATTATCATTCTTTGAATAACTTTGTAAAAGTGGCATACCCTATACATAACTCAGATATCTGCATATACCCTATACTTGGTGAAATCCTTATGTTATTCCATTGCTTATTATTCTGCTTGAATAACTCAGTATACGCCATTTACCACTATACTTGGTGACATTCTTCTATTATTCATTGGAACATCCTGTGCATGTGTTTTACACCGGACCGGTTCCGCTTTTATTATTCCGCTGGAACATCCGTCATCATGTGTTTTACACCCACCGGGTTCCGCTTTTTATCATTCTATCGAATATCCTATCTCGTGTGTTTTACACCGGATCCGTTCCATCTTTATTATTCTCATTGGAACATCCCGCTTGCGTGAATTTCACCGACCGGTTCCGTTATTATTATTCTACATTGAATAACTCGTTTATGCAAGACCGCATGCGTGGTGATTTCTTTTGTTATTCCATTCTTTATTATACCCAAATTGGTTAAAACTTTGACTTCTATACTCCATGAAATTAGTGGAATATCCTCGATATTTGCGTTTCATCCAAAGATTTTTCATGGAAATATTCTTCTCGATCATTCTTGAATTTTACTTCTACAAAAATAGTATCATGTCGATAATTTGACGCGTTAATAATTCATGGATTAAATAATTCTTGAACTTGTTTTATTGAATTATTATGTCATTGTCATCATCCTCACGATATATTATGTTATCTTTTGGCTTACGTGCATAGATGAACTTAGTATGATTATGACCGAGGATCATTCTAGATAATCACGGCTTGTTATAAATGATGTGATAAAAGTCCTCGATTGGTCAGAATGCAAGTTGATGGATAGTTTTTGGTATGATTATGACTGTGGGGATTCTTCGGATAGTCACGCTTACCATTGATAATTTGATGAAAATCCTTGACCGTGGTAGTACAGGATGATTATATGTGGTGGTTTATTTATTGTCGAGTCTCAAATAAATAAAAAAATTGATGAAAACCTTTTAAAACCTAAAAGATAGTAGACTTTATTCTCTACTCGACTCTTTTAATGAATTACAATTCCTACCGCAGCTTAAACCGGTTGTCTATTGTATTTTATCGCTTTAACATCATTGAAAGGCTAATGATAATTTATTCGCATTATCTTAGTCATAATATTTCATCGGGCTAGTTGAGCTCACCCTTTCTTTTCACCGTTTTCTTCAGAAATGAGAAATATATTTGACGAGTCGAGGAACGAAGTAATGGTCCAGAGGATAAGATTAGTAGTCCTCACTATTCTCGTGAAATAGTGTGATAATAGTTGTAATGAGGACTCCTTTTGAGTTTGTATAATATCTAGTAGACAATATTTGTATTCAAACTCACGATTTATGTCGATATGTATACGGCATGCTTATATTAGTAAGTTGTATTTGAATTTATGTACTGTGTAAGTGGCGACCCAAGATGGGTGACGATACCTAATTTTGGGGCGTCACGAGATAACATTATTAGCAATGTCTAGAAAGTTCGTCTAAGGAGAGGTTTGGTCACCTAATTGCACGCCCGATGAAGAAATTCTTATTGAAAGCCCCCTTTCCCTTGAACCTTTTGGTTGTCAATATTGTGATTCTCGTAATATTATTTGTGAATAATTAATTATTGATTTATATGATGAGGAAAATATTGATTTTATGTGGATATAGATGGAAAAATTTTTAAAATGACAATTGTTGAAAATTAATATTTTATCTTTTTCGATAAAATAATTCATTTAAATATATTATTTTAATAATATATTAACGGTGATATTTTTACAACGAATGTGGGATATATGAGTATCTGAGGAGGAAGAGTATTTTTGTTGCAATAAATGTTTAAAACATGTTAAACATGCTCAATTGGACCCCATTTATTGACCGAAATTTGATTATACCGTAAAATCGCCTGCTTTTGGATTTCGGTCCAATTTCTATTTGGAATTTGGAAAAACTTCCTTCCGCAAAGTTGTAGAGAATTGAAATTCCTATAAAAACTCGCGAGATTCGAATTTTCTGATGAAAGGGCTATTTATTATGAATTATCAAGTTCCTGATTAATTGATTATCATTTTTTGGAGTTTTAAGTAAGTTTTGCATGAAAAACGTTTTTGTCACTTATGGGACATGTGTTAGTGGTTGATTTCAACTGATGGTGTGCGTGGGAAGATGTGGAAAAATAATATTATTAATATATTAAATTTTCGCTTTGGTGTTCTAAGCAATTTCCTATAAATAGGTGCTTGGGTTAGAATTGAAAATCACACCGTAAACTCAAGTTTTCTCTCTATTATTATCGGCTTATTCTTGTGAGTATTTTGAGTATACTTTGAGTATTGCTATACGGTGCAAGTCCAAGTCATAGCCTATATCCTGTTTTTAATTTAAAGACTTGATCTTTTGAGGTAAGGGATGTTATTTTCTTCTCAAATGATATTATTTCTTCAATATCATTATGCTAAAATGTCGATCCAAGTTTTTATCAAATTTGGAACTTTTCCATGCTCAAGGGTTACTATTCATGAGTTACTATTCATAAGTTACTATTCACGAAGTTACTATTCATGAGTTACTATTCACGAAGTTACTATTCACGAGTACTATTCATGAAGCGTGAAGATGTTTTTGTGGAATTTCTATCTTTTGGTGTTTGAGTTACTATTCACGATACTGCCTTTATTCACGATACTGAAGACTATTCACGATATGGTACTATTCACCTTAAAATAAAATTTCTTCTTTCGTCTAAAACATCTATTCCGGATACTAACTCGATTGTATCCATGTTTTGATCATTCTTGAATTTTACACCACTATGATTATTTTGAGGTATTTTTGGACGTGGATAAAACCAAGTACTTAATCCTTAATCCTTAATCCTTGTCATTTTGTTTCACCGGATTCGCTTTTTTAAAAAAATATTTTCATCATCCTCGGTCTTAAATGATGATATTATGGAATATCTTTGGCCTGTAGTGCAAAGATGAATGATTTCTTAAGAATATCTTTTTCAGAGTGCAAAGATGAATGATTTCTCAAGAATATCTTTGGCGTGTAGTGCAAAGATGATGCAGTGTTTAAATGAACATGACTTAATCGATGAATATCTTTGGCCCAGTAGTGCAAAGATGAATATTTGATTCGGATGTATATTGATTGATGTTACGTGGATAAAAGATAGACGATGAACTTTTAAATTCATACATAGAAGATAGTAGTTTGCATTCTCTACTTAACTCTTCTAATGAATTATTATTTCATTGCGAATATTGATTTAAAATTTGTTGTCTATCAGTATTCTATTATATTTTTCCTCGTTGAAGACTAACGATAATTTGTTGTATATTATCTTAGTCATAATATTCTTTATCGAGCTAGTTGAGCTCACCCTTTTCCTTTTTGTTCCATTTTTTCTCGTGGAGGCGAGAATATAAGCGATATTTAAATGGTAATGGAATGAAGGTTTTAGAAAGGATTGTTTAGTAGTCCTCACCATTTTGTAAAATAATGTATCAATAAATGTGATGAGGATTTATTTGAGTATAGATATTGTCTAAGAAGATAATATTTGTATTCAAACTCACAGCTTTCTTGTTGTAATAATAAAGTTGTAGTTGTTTCGTACTACCATGATTGACAACTCGTAATAGGTGATGTATACCTATTTTGGGGGCGTCACATTAATGGTATCAAAGCTTAGGATATGATCTCTGGCGGAGATCCTGGAATAGAACTAGGAGGAGAGACGAGTAAATCCTTCGCTAGTGTGTCCTACCTAAGCTTATTTGTTAGTTGGTCAAGATATATAGGGATATTATGTGATATATTGATTTCCTTAATTAACCCTTGTTTTATGACAAAGATTTGAGAATGTCGAATGAGAATATTAATAATGGAAATGAGACCGTGGAGATGCTTGTACTCACCAACGAGGAGAACGCAACAGTCGGCAATGTTCCTCCCGTGAACAACACCATTGAAGCGGATGATGAACGAGGGATGTTTAGAAGTTTTTGCGATTCATGCAAAATCGATTTAGGAGACTCGTGTTCAAAATACTGAGGAGAAATGATAGCAATTCACGGGTTGTCACAAACCAAGCGATTCAAAGAGTCAGGGACCACTGAATTTAAGGGAAAGCCGATCCGATCATGGGCGGAAACATGGGTCAAGCAAATTACCAAGATATTCGATGTCTTGGGGTGCGGAGAACAGAAGGTTCCATTCGCCACCTTTATGTTCCGTGGCGAAAGCGCATTCACTGGTGGAGTCTGTGAAGCGTACCCATCCAAATTAAGACTCAAAGATGTCTTGGGAAACGTTTGAGAAGCTATTTAATGACAAATACTTTCCCGAAGTGTTCGTCGTATATGAAGGAAGTGGAGTTCATCGATTGGAACAAAACAACGTGACGGTGTCTCAAAGACGAGGCAAAGTTTGCAGAGTTATCGTGTTTGCACCTCATTTGGTGGAGAATGAGGAGAACGATGACGCTGGATGTTTCTTAGAGGTTTGAAACCCAAGATACGCCAAGATATCTCATTTCTCATAAATTTTCTCTTTATTCGGATGTTGTAAATGTGGCTCAATTATTAGAGCGAGATAACGAGAGTACGGTCAACCGAGGACCACAACCGTGATCGTATCGTAGATAGCGATCAATGTAATAATGATAACTCATGGAGAAAAGCAAATGACGAAAATGGTAACCACTCTGGTGGTAATCATGGCCATGAAAATAGAAGAAGCGAGTGAGGAGGAGATTTTAAAAGAGGAGATTTAGCAACGACCATGTGAAGATGATAAAGTCTTAAAAGAATCGGGTTCTAAGGGAGGAGAAACGACCACCCCATTATATGCTACAAATGCGAAAAAGAGGGACATATCACCCAAACCGCCCACAACAGTTCAAGGTATGCTATAATTGTGGAAAGGAAGAAGGATATATCGCCGAGATCAGATGGCGAAACCTAGTTCAATGGGGACGGTGACTCAAAAGATCGTCCCGTAAAAGTCAAAGTCAACGATTCCGGAAGAGCGTTTGTTGTGACCGGTCATAATGAGAGGAATCCAAACGAGGTGATCACGGGTAGCTATTTATAAATTCTTGCAGAAGTTTATACCTTACTTGATAATGGTGCTACCCATTCATTTATCTCTCCGCTTGTGCTCAACGCTTAAACTTGACTCGGAGAAATTAGACTTTGACCTATCTGTGGAAACTCCGTTAGAGAAACTTTCATCACATCCAATCGCTTTATAAATCTTGTTTGATTCAAGTTGGCACCATTACTTACCTTTGACCTTATCTCTTTAAAAGATACTTGCTTTTGATGTGATTTTAGGGATTGATTGGTTAACTACTCATCATGCCAAAATTGATTGTTTTCGTAAGGTTGTTAGTTTTCATATTCCTAACCAACCCGTTGTATTTAATTCAAGCAACTAAACCATTAAAATCAATCACTATCATATATCTAATCATAAAGCTATTCGCTTATTGAAAAAGCGGATGTCAAGCTTTCTTAGCCCATGTTATGGATTTGAATAAAGACACGCCAAATTTGAATAATATTCCGTTGTTATCGACTTTCCGATGTATTTCTCAAGAACTTCCCCTGTCTACCCCGAACGTGAAGTTGAATTCTTTATTGATCTTGAACCCGGTACAAAGCCCATTTCTAAAACCCCATATCGAATGGCTCCTATTGAACTTCGGGAGTTAAAGGTCCAACTACGAGAATTGTTGGACATCGGTTTCATCTCGCCCCAAGACATCTCCTCGGGGTGCTCCTGCTTTTATTCAGTAAAGAAGAAAGACTCGGGAGTATGCGACTTTTGTATTGACTATCGGAATTGAACCATGTCACCATCAAGAATAGGTATCCTCACCTCGTATTGATGACTTGTTTGACCACCAATTAGAAAGGCACAATTCTTTTCAAAATCGATCTTCGCTCGGATATCATCAATGAAGATTAGAATCGAGGATATTCCAAAGACCCGCTTTAGAACTCCGGTATGGGCATTATGAATTCTTAGTCATGTCTTTCTGACTAACTAATGCTCCTATGCGCTTTCATGGATATGATGAACCGAGTATTCAAGGAATATTTGGACTCGATTCGTTGTTATTTTATTGATGACATCCTCATATATTCCAAAAGTCGTGAAGATCATGAGCACCATTTAAGTCGGTACTCCAAAGGCTTCCGTGAAAACAAACTATATGCCAAATTGAAGAAATGCGAAGTTAAAGCGAGGAAGTAGCATTCCTTGGGCACGTAATTGTCGAAACATGGAGTATCTGCTGATCCGTGAAGATTGAAGCAATACAAAGTTAGAGCAACCAAGTCGGTGGATCAAGTCACGTAGCTTTTTGGGCTTAGTCGGTTATTATCGGAGATTCGTGGAAGGGTTTTCTAATCGCTACTCCATTAACTCATTAACTTTCGGAAGGATACAAAATTCGCTTTGGAGCGAAGAATGCGAGAAAAGTTTCCAAGAGCTTAAGAGGAGACTTATTTCGACACTGCTCTAACAATACCATCCGGTTCGGATGGATTTGTTATCTACAAATGATGCTTCGAGCAAAGGGTTAGGATGTGTTCTCATGCAACGGGGAAAGTCATAGCTTATGCCTCGCGACAACTTAAAAGAGTATGAGAGGAATTATCCTACTTCATGATCTAGAGTTAGCGGCCCGATCGTTTTCAAGCTAAAAATATGGAGGCACTATCTATATATGGGAGAAAGTGGAGATATATTCGCACCATAAAAGCCTTAAATATTTCTTCACTCAAAAGAACTCAACACGCGTGCGGACGACGTTGGCTCGAGCTATTGAAAGACTACGACCCACACTATTCATTACCATCCCGGTAAAGCGAATGTAGTAGCTGACGATTGAGTAGAAGATCATATCGACGAAAAGGCGATGATGTCAAGTATACGACAGAGCCAACTTTAATAGAAAAAGTTAAGGTTTGCTCAAGCCACCGACCCCGAGTCGATGCGTATGAAGAAGAAAGTACAAGAAGGAGCTATTCCGGAAGAGAGAATTGATGAAGAAGGAATACTTCGAGTCCACTCTAGACTTTGTGTTCCTAATGACTCGATTTGAAGTACAAGATTATGATGGAGGCACACAATACACCATTTGCAATCCATCTCGGAAGTACTAAAATGTATCGTGATCTTCGACATACATTTTGGTGGAACAATATGAAGAGAGAGATTGCAAAGTTTATCTCAATGTGTTTAACTTGTCAACGTGTAAAGGTGGAGCATCTTGTACCTAAGGGTCCGCTTGCACCACTTGAGATTCCTAATGGAAGTGGGAACACATTACTATGGATTTCATATTCACGGGTCTTCCTACGGTTTCTCAAGGCATCAATGCTATTTGGGTTATTGTTGATAGATTAACCAAGTTCCGCTCATTTCTTGCCGATACGGAGACTTATTCCTTGAACGCCTTGCTAGTATGTGACGTGAATGAGATTGTGAGGTTGCATGGCATGCCTCAGATCCATAGTTTGGGATCGTGACCAAGATTCACTTCAAGATTTTGGGTTAGCTTGCAAAAAGCTATGGGCACGGATTTGCGATTTAGTTCGCATACCATCCCCAAACCATTTGAGACAATCGAGAGAGGACTATTCAAACTCTTGAAGATCTATTAAGACTCGTGTCCTAGACTTCAAGGGTAGTTGGGATAAGTATTTACCATTGGTGGAATTCTCCTACAACAACAGCTTATCGTGCAAGTATAGGTGTGGCTCCATTCAAGCATTATATGGACGAAAATGTCGCTTCTCCAATATGTTGGGATGAGGTGGGTGAAGCAACATTGTTGGGACCCGAAGTTAGTACGTATGATCACCGAAAAGATCCAAATGATTCGACAACGTATACAAAGCGGCACAAGATCGACAAAAGAGTTATGCGGATCTTCATCGAAAGGATGTGGAATTTAATGTAGGGGATCATGTATTGTCATGCGAGTTGCTCCATGGAAGGAGTTACAAGATTTGGGAAGAGAGGAAAGCTCAATCCACAATTTATCGGTCCATTTCAAATTCTTGACCGAGTAGGAAATGTAGCTTATAGACTTGCGTTACCTCCGAGTATGTCTCGTGTTCGTAATGTGTTTCACATATTTGTACTTCGTAAATATGTGAAAGACCCGAACCACGTTATTGAGTTAGAACCCCATTTCGAGATAGTCAAGACTTAACGTATGAGGAGGTACCACAAGATCTTGGATAGGAAGGAGCATGTCCTACGCCAAGAAAGGTCATACCACAAGTTAAAGTTTTGTGGAGGAATCATGCTATAGAGGAAATGACACGGAATTGAAACGGAAATGAAAGCGAGGTATCCTCACCTTTTCAAACACCAGTATCGCGTCGTCCAATTTCGAGGACGAAATTTCATAAGGAGGGAGGTTGTAAGACCGAAATTTTTAAATAAAAAGGAATTTCCTTTATTTATTATTTTGAAATAGTAAGGGTTGATTTGATTAATGTGGATAGTTAAGGGTTAAATACGCAAATATTTCAAAATAAGCAAAGTGGTTATAAAATATTCATTATCGTCGGGGAATATTCGTTTGGTCGTGGAATATTAAATCATTTGTCGGGGAATATTCGATGACGACAAGCAACCATATGTGGGCCCCATAACCTGAAAGCGATTGGATAAAGAAACGCGACAAATATAAGTTGTTTAAAAATAACAGCGTAGTTGTTATCGTTAACACTATTGAATACCCGGTGGTTAAAACACAATGTCTACGCGTTGTTGCACAAGAAGTTATTTCAGTATTGCACCAATTATTGATTCTTACGTAGAAGGCACTACTACTACTCAATAATGGTTACACAATAATTCTTGTTCGAGATTTTATCGAGTTAATAATTCTTTGCGTTGATATTTTATATTGGTTTGTTTTTCAATAATTGTCATTACACGGTATTTTTCATTATCGAGCGATAATTCATATTATCCTCAATAATATTATTAGATAACATTATTGGCAATGTCTAGAAAGTTCTGTCTAAGGAGAGGTTTGGTCACCTAATTGCGCGCCAGTAAGAAGAAATTCTTATTGGAAAGCCCCCTCTTTCCTGAACCTGCCTGGTTGTCAATATTGTGATTCTGTAATATTATTTGTGAATAATTAATTATTAATTTATATGATGAGGAAAATATTGATTTTATGTGGATATAGATGGAGAAAATTTTAAAATGACAATTGTTGAAAATTAATATTTTATCTTTTTCTCGATAAAATAATTCATTTAAATATATTATTTTAATAATATATTAACGGTGATATTTTTACAAATGAATGTGGGATATATGAGTATACGAGGAGGAGAGTATTTTTGTTGCAATAAATGTTTAAAACATGTTAAACATGTCTGGTGGACCCCATTTATTGATCAAATTTGATTATAACGTAAAAAATCGCCTCGTTTGTGGATTTCGGTCAATTTCTATTTGGAATTTGGAAAAACTTCCTTCCATGAAAGTTGTAGAGAATTGAAATTCCTATAAAACTCATGAGATTCAATTTTCTGATGAAAGGGCTATTTATTATGAATTATCAAGTTCCGATTAATTGATTATCATTTTTGGAGTTTTAAGTAAGTTTTGCATGAAAACGTTTTTGTCACTTATGGGACATGTGTTAGTGGTTGATTTCAGCTGATGGTGTGCGTGGGAAGATGTGGAAAATAATATTATTAATATATTAAATTTTCTGCTTTGGTGTTCTAAGCAATTTCCTATAAATAGGTGTCTTGGGTTAGAATTGAAAATCACACCGTAAATCTGAAGTTTTCCTCTCTATATTATCGAGCGTATTCTTGTGAGTATTTTGAGTATACTTTGAGTATTGCTATACTGGTGCAAGTCCAAGTCATAGCCTATATCCCAGTTTCAAATTTAAAGTATTGATCTTTTGAGGTAAGGGATGTTATTTTCTTCTCAAATGATATTATTTCTTCAATATCATTATGCTGAAATGTTGATCTGAAGTTTTTATCAAATTTGGAACTTTTCCATGTATCCGGGTTACTATTCATGAGTTACTATTCATAAGTTACTATTCACGAGTTACTATTCATGAGTTACTTATTCACGATTACTATTCACGAGTACTATTCACGGAAGCGTGAAGATGTTTTTGTGGAATTTCTATCTTTTGGTGTCTGAAGTTACTATTCACGATACCGGCACTATTCACGATACTGACACTATTCACGATATGGTAATATTCATTCAGAAAAATAAAATTTCTTCTTTTCGTCTAAAATATCTATTCCGGATACAAACTCGATTGTATCCATGTTTTTTGATCATTCTTGAATTTTACACCACTATGATTATTTTTGAGGTATTTTTGGACGTGGATAAAACCAAGTACGAATCCTTAATTCTTAATCCTTGTCATTTTGTTTCACCGGATTCGCTTTTTAAAAAAAATATTTTCATCATCCTCGATCTTAAATGATGATATTATGGAATATCTTTGGCACCGTAGTGCAAAGATGAATGATTTCTTAAGAATATCTTTGGCCCAGTAGTGCAAAGATGAATGATTTCTCAAGAATATCTTTGGCCCGTAAAGTAAAAAGATGAACAGTGTTTAAATGAACATGACCAATCGATGAATATCTTTGGCCCGTGAAATGCAAAAGATGAATATTTGATTCCGATGTATATCGATTGATGTTACAGGATAAAAGATGAGCGATGAACTTTTAAATTCATACATGTAAGATAGTAGTTTGCATTCTCTACTTAACTCTTCTAATGAATTATTATTTCCACCGCGAATATTGATTTAAAATTTATTGTCTATCAGTATTCTATTATATTTTTCCTCATTGAAGACTAACGATAATTTGTTGTATATTATCTTAGTCATAATATTCTTTTATCGAGCTAGTTGAGCTCACCCTTTTCCTTTTGTTCCATTTTTCTCGTGGAGGCTAGAATATAATGAAACGAGTCTGGGGTATGGAATGAAGGTTTTAGAAAGGATTGTTTAGTAGTCCTCACCATTTTGTAAAATAATGTATCAATAAATGTGATGAGGATTTATTTGAGTATAGATATTGTCTGAAGATAATATTTGTATTCAAACTCACAGCTTTTATGTTGTAATAATAAAGTTGTAGTTGTTTACGTATGCGTGTATTGACAACTCGTAATAGGTGATGTATACCTATTTTGGGGGCGCGCCACATCATCCATTACTACCACAAATTGTTATTGTGATTTAAGGTTGATTTAGTCCGTAAATTAAAAGGAGAAAAGATAAATTTTAGTGCGGTTGGTATCCAAATATTTATACAAAGGTAACAATTTTAGTTTTATGGGTAACCAAGAGAAATTTCAAAGCATTGGTAACCAAAACTTTCAAAGGTAACAATTTTAGTTTTTGTTGGTTACATTTGTATTAAAGTTTGGCTACTAATCAAGATTATAAAAAAAAAATCTATAATAGATTTTTATAATTAATTGGTAACCCAATAAATTAAAACTAAATTGGTTACCTTTGTATTAAGGTTTATTTACTAATCGCATTATAAAAAAAATCTACAATATTTTTTTAATTAATTGCAAACCCAATAAAAAGCGAATTGGTTACATTTGTATAAAGTGTTAGCCACCAACTGCACTATTAAATAAAAAAAGCTATAATAGATTTTTTAAAAATAAATTAGAAACCTAATAACACTAAATTGGTTACCTTAGTATGAATGTTTGGCTACCAACTGTACTATAAAAAATAATCGCAGGTGGAGGATGGCGTTAACAAGTTGGGACTGTCTAGGTATTAGGTAGATGATGGCGTTAATGGTGGAGGAGAGCGGAGGAGAAGGGCGTTAATGGTGGAGGAGGACGGAGGATGTGGACTGTCTAGGTTAATGGTGGAGGATGGCGTTAATGGTGGAGGAGGACGGAGGAGGGCGGAGGATGGCGTTAACAAGTTGGGACTGTTAATGGTGGAGGAGGAGAAAATTGACAAAGGGAAAGGAAACGTGATTTTTATTAAAGAAAGAGAAGGACGTGCTATATAATTAACTTATTAATTACTTAATTTAATAAGTAAATCAATATTAATCCCCCTAAATTAAGGAATCCTAATTGCATACTAATTCCCTAAATTAAGGATTCTTAATTGCACTAATATTATAAATAAATATAAAAATATATTAATTGTATAAATATTTTATGAGTAAACTATTATTGTAATTATTTTTAAAAATATAATAGAATATATAATTGTTCCTTAATTAGACTTTTATTGATTACCCATTTAATCAACCCATTAACCACCTCTACCACCAACCAATACGGCAATACATAACCATAAAGTACTAGTCTACTAATTACAGAAATGAAATGTATGTTATTTTTAGTATGATCAAAAGTTAAATATATATATTTTATCTTAAGATTATTAAATGCTATGATATAATATATAAAAAATACCAACAATGTGTTGCTCTCTCTCTCTCTCTCTCTATCTATCTATCTTCTTAATATTAAAACCAATGTGTATTGGAAATCATTTTTCTACTGATATATAAGCCTAATGTTAACCGAAATTAAATCAGCACTAAGCCCCTCATGATAAAAAAAATTACTCATATTATTTTAAGAGTTTTTCATATATATATATATATATATATATATATATGGGAAAATATAGTGTCAGCGTGTCATATTATTTTAAGAGTTTTTATTAATGACAGTTTTAATAGTTCACTATTTTCATTAATGACTCTTTGACATTTCACCATTTTTTTAAAATCAAAACTAGTCGAATTAAGTGCAGGACACAAACAAGATTGTGTGTGCCTAAGACACATGTGTCCCTTTTTCCATAAATATTTTGGTGTTTTTTGATTTCAAACATGAATTATGGGATTCCCAAGTACAGAAAAAAACTACTACTAGTAACTATTACCTTCAATAAATTTGCATGTTTACTTGTACTACAATTTAAAGCAGTCTTGAATACCCCGTGATATATAAGGGTCAGACTCAATAAGTGAGTAAGCAGCTACCGATGGATAACCCCATCTAGCGGTGAACCTCACATGAACCATACCATTAATTACTTGAAGCATCACTTTCCAAATCTCAATATATATTTCAACTTTTCCAAACATATATATATATATATATATATATATATATATAGAACCGATCAGATGAGGGCTCTCTTACTTTGTTAAAATGCGGACCTTTTTTTTTGTTTTTTTTAAAACAACTAAAAAAAATATTTAATATTTTATGGAACTGATATTTTTCCATAATATAATATTTTGGGCGTGATTTGAATACCTATACCAAAAAATGGTGGTACAAACGATGCGCACGCATCGCATGCACTGCTTTTGTTATAATGATCCAAATCACATCCAAAACACCGTATTATGAAAAAATTTGAGTTCCATAAAATATTAAACTTTTTTTTATAGTTATTTTAAAAAAAAAGTCCGCATTTTAACAAAGTAAAGGAGTCCTTACCTGATCCTGACCTATATATATATATATATATATATATATATATTATTCGATCATGCAAAAAATTAATTCATCTTCAACCCCAGGCCACTTTCTATTATTAGAATCCTCTCAATCTCCTCTACACACAAATCTATTTGACTGCTACACAAATTAAAGAAAGCCAAAAAAAAACAATGGAAGCTTTGTGGAATTTAGTAGACAAATGGAATTTATCAACCAAACAAGCCATTCTAGTGTTTTTCTGCACTGCTGCTCTTGTTATTGTACTATGCATTGTCATGGCTCTTAGGGTCAAGAGGGCTAGGAAAAACCGGTTGGTTAATCATGACCCGGGGTTGGCACATATCGAGCTTGCCGGGCCGATACCAAGGGCGGCCCGGTGGGGCTCAGTGAAGAAGGTGTTGATGGGGTCTGTACGATGGAGTAGTGCAAGTAAGTGGGAGGAGAGTAGAAATTGTGCGAGCCGGAGAGAGAAGGTGAAGCCTTTGCTTGCTCGAGAAGGGGTGGGTGAGGGCTGGCGGACCCGGCGGGACATGGTTGCGCCGGTGTGGCAAAGGCCGATACTTATGGGAGAGAAGTGTGAGCTGCCGAGATTTAGTGGGCTTATTTTGTATGATGAAAGAGGGCGGCCACTTGATGATCACTCCTCCCTTACAGGACCTACTCCTACTCCTACTCATCAAGATCAGGTACATGGTTATTGGCTAATTACAAAGAAATTCGTAATCTATGATTTTTAGTATGTACGTAGTAGTAACATTAGTTTCTAGAACACAACACAAATCCATACCCTCCACTCTTTTCATCCCGACAACTAAAAAATCTTCTTTAAAAAATATATATATAGTGATGGCATGAGTAATCAATCAACTAAAAATAAAAATAATGATCTAATGGGAATTCAATGTCCCTTTATAATCTAACATAAAAATGTATATTTTTAACTTTTATTTTAGAAGGAAATATACATCTAATTAGAAAAGTGGGATTAAAAGTATGGGTTTGGGGGTACACATGATATATGTCCTATCTTTCGGGCGTGGACCTTAGCTGCTAAGATCCTACTCAAACTTTTTCACGATGGTTAACGGCGTTGGAACGTCTCCTATAAGTGTTAATAAATGAGGGGAAAAAATAAAAAATCAATTTAGAGTTTCAACTTTCAAGTATGTAATCTTACATATATTGTAGGAGGTGGTTGGTGGAGTATGTACGTCCATTCAATATGTCCTATTAGTGGATAGTTGACGGAAGTGGTTAGCATGAAGTTAACTTTGGTCAATTGACCACTACAGTGTCGACAACACATGCCGGGAGGTAATCTCTCTGCGTGTCAGCATTGTATTGGTCAATTGACCAACTTACCATGAAGTTAACTTCATAATAACCGGATCCGTAGTTGAGACCAACCCATGTGGGGCGTGCAGAGACGTCCCATTAGGGAAACTGCATTGCCCCATGCCTTGTGCAGGCGGCTGACATGACCTCCTAAGGCCTGTGTTTGTCGTTGTTTACCCGGTCGCAAGTGGAAAATTATGTGTGCTTAGTTCTGTATTAGTATACTTTCTTTTGGTATGATAATAAATGTTGGAGGCAGGGCGTTACTGATATCAATTTACATCTTGTTTTGGTGTTTTTCAGGAACAAACTGCAGTGAGAACAACTCTGAGGGAATTGCTATAGTACTTTTTGGCCATGGACATATTTCTGTTAGTTGTAGGGGGGAAACGTGAGGCTCTCAGTCCACATCGTTCACTCACTTTGTAAACACCTCTATAATGAACACTTTATCTAGGAAGTTGATGACCTGCTTTTTGATGCATATTAATCAAGTGAGCCCTATATCATACATCTTTGTTTAAGATTACAGAGTTCAAGGTGAACGAAAAAATGGGTACATTCAAACAGAATGCGCCAACTCATACAATCAAAAAGGAAATAGATGGTGCTCTTTTGACCTTTATTCTGGTTACTATGAACAAACACAGAGAGAGAAATCATCTCTAGCCTGCGTGCCGACTGTATTAGTCAATTGACCAAAATTAACTTCATGTTAACCACTCCCCTCTAAACATCATCTTCGCTCCTCTTTATATTTCACACATTCCATAAGAATGCAAAAAATAATTATAAAAAAGAAGAAGAAGATAACATAATTTTCTTCTTCTTAATACTACAAAAGTAGTGAAAACAAGAGCAGAGGTGAATGACCGGAAAGACGAGCATTTGGAGCTGAGTTCCACAATCTGCACAAGTCTTCAAGTTGATTTCTTCTGTGTATATATTAAAAGTATGCTTCTTCCGGTCTTACCTACCAAATTGAACAGAGAAAACAGTTGCAGCGAAAAATGTGAAATAGCAACTATAAATAATCAATCCAAATTGACCATATAACGCAAAATGGGAAAACTACTACCTTTTAGGCATTAAACACAAGGCACTACGCAAACAAATCCAAATGATAATACTTATGCAGTCTCGTTGATATGCCATATATGGAGTATAACATAATGGAACAGAAACAAATAAATTACTGAACAGGTCCATGGAAGATAGTAGATATATGTTTGTACCAATCAAATACAGTACCTCTTTATGGAAATGACTCGATAAAGGGTTCTGTCGTGTAATCCCTAGTTTTGCTTTTCATAGTAGAAGAACAATGCCAGTTGCACAACTCCCAGAATAGTTCCTATCCCATTTGGAACCTGAAATTAAAACAAAGAATTAACATTTAAAGTGAAGCACAAAAGAAAGAGCGACTAAACTAAAGCTTTATATGAATAGTCAACATGGATAAGAAAGCTCACATATATGAAGAGGTCAAAATTAAAGATCCCATACAAGAAAAAGGATGCGCTCATAAGGAAGGTCGAAAGGGAGAGATAAAAAGGCATGAATTCAACACTACCGGTCCGGATCACCAATTTCTGGCAACATATGAATGTGATTAATACAACAATACAAGGGAAAAAAGAGAAAAAGGTATGGCTGTATAATTCAAAAGCTAAGCAATGAAAACAAATATGCTCTCTACACATAAATACGTACAATTATAAACAATGGGGAAGCAAACATGGATATGAGAGAAGCACAAGTTAAAAACCCAACGACAGTATGCCGTGTTTGGCGGTCGAGTAAAAACAAGCTCCCAAATAATATGATTGCAAATACGCCAAAAACTGCCAGCAGCAACCCAAACATCCTCAACTGTCAGCAACATCCAATCAGCAAACAAATCAAAATTTCAGACAAACCAAAAGGTTATCAGAAACCACAGTCAATGAAGAATACGAGTGGATATAGGGAGATAAATAACCTTTTTGGCTTTTTCGGCATAAGCAATAAAAATGATCATGTAGGTTAACTGGAACACTGCACCGATTGAATTGACTGTGGTAACCAATACATTATCATCAGACATGAAAGGTGTGCCATACCAGGCACAGATCAAGCAGTTCAAGAGGGCATATAGATATGGAAATCCTGAGAAGTCTTCAGTCGACTGGTTTCTGATAATTCTCCTAAAAGCAGGTCTGAAAATAATAAAATAAAGAAAATGTGAAGGGGCCGGAGGAGTCATAAATGTTTGTTTGCTAATACATTTATGAATTTCCTAAGACTTTTGTGTCCTTCTCTTTTGATTTGAAATATGCAAGTGTAGGAAGTCCAACCAATAAACCGAAATACTATAATGGAGTTAACTTACATCGGTGACAAAAAGAGCCCAAAAGCAAAGATGTTCCCTGCACAAAGCGGAAATTTTTGCATTGTGAAGATTCTTAATTTATGCTCAAGATCAATTCAAGTAAACTGAATAAAGCTAAATAAAGCTAAAAATGACCTCATACGATTCTAAGATCAATACATAAACCTCAGAACCATTAGCAAATCTCATTTAGTTTTTTATCTTTTGTTCATGCTTGTTTTTTTGGATCACAATTTGACTTTAATATATCCTGAAGGCAAAGAACTTCAAATACTCACTACATATCCATCCCAAGAAGTTTGCATGACTGCAACTGTAAAATCTTCTTGGCTCAACACATACAAATATCCACATCAAGGCATCTCCAATGTAGAAAATATTCAAATTTTCAGATTCCACATGCACACACAAGTAGTTTATGACCACATAATTCAGTATGGGTACAGAGGATAATTTCAATATCTATAATTTTTGCGGGGGTATATTTAAGAAACCGTATTCCCCCCTCCCCCCTCCCCCCCCCCCCCCCTCCCCCACCCCCAGCTAGCTAGCACCCCTCCCTACAACAATCTACTCATTGCCAACACTTTGAAAGTTCCAACTGGCAAGGGGAATTTGAACCCCCACCTCATGGATACCATGGGTGGGGTTGGTACCATTGGAGCTAACATCTGCTGGTTCCATGTCTATAACTGGTTGTGATCTATCTTCTAACATTTGTTTAGTGGTTATCAGGTGAATTAACCCTATGGCTTAAATCCTCCCAGCTATTTCAGTATTTCACAATGGGCACAAAGGGACTTCTCTTATCTCTTCCGTCACCTAAATAAGACTGTTGCAGTTGCAACAATCAAGAAACCAAAGAGCCATACAACACAACGTCCAGACCAATTTAATAGAATTACAATCCAATCGAAGAAATAAACCAACAACTAAATAAAGTAGCCTTATAATATAAAAACTGCAAAACTGTGTATAATTAAAAACTAGCCCTGTATTCATCCGTGCATAACCAAACAAACCCAAGAAACACCAATATTCAAACACAATGATAATAAAAAGACGAATCAAGCTAAACAACACAAAACCCATCAAATTCATGATATTCCAATTCTCAATTAATGGGTCTTTTTCAATTGTAGTCCACAAGATATCACATAAGTTTTAGCCATCACCATAACATTTACAAAAACATGCATACATATATATATATATATATATATATATATATATATATATAGTTATATAGGCAGATATATAAAGAGAGAGATATGGAGCATACCTGCGACTCCAGCTGCATCCTTGAAAATTGTGAACGTCTGAACAAAAACCAAAGAAACCATTAAAAGATTCATAGTCAACTCCCCCAAAAAAAGAAAAAGAAGAATCAATTTTTTTAAAACCCCAGAAATCTCTCTGCTAGCTCTGTAAAAAATCTTAAGTACTACGACTACCACTATTTGCCTCGTCAGTTCCTAATCTGTATTTCTTAAAACCTTCTCTCAAATAGTAAATTGCATAACCTTTTTTATTGCTAAATTCTTGCTCTCTTTTTATTTCCAAGATTGCTAAATTTGGGGATTCGACTTGTGGGATCTTTGTAATTGTAATATGTCCACTCTACACATATATACATAATCATACATTCATACGACTCTTTACAAGTTGTCTATTTTCTTTTTCCTCTGTTTTTTATTAAAAAAAATAATATATATTGGGATTAACTTTTTAATTGGAGTGAGATGTAAACAAAAAATTAATAATAATTTTTTGAACAAATGTATAATAAGTGGAGCTTTTTTATAATTTATATTAATTTTATATATTAATAAAAATTAATATTTTTATAAATAAATTTGATATGAGGTGTAACTACTCACTATTCATATAAAAAAAACTTGTAAAAATATTAAATTTACATGTATAAATATCGATAATAAATTTCACCATTATAATTCAGCCTAAATTTATTCAAGATTTTTTTTTATTTAACGTGGTACCAAGTTGTCATCTTTAGCGACTCATTCCGTGATTGAATAGTCGTTGGTCGAACGAATATAATAAATGGCAACTGCTTTGATTATAATCAACCGTTTTGACGAGAATTTTGTTCTTTTTATATGTAGTTCGTAGATTTTAAGAATTTTTTTTAAAAGTTAACATTAATATTTTATAAACTTAATTTGATCAATTAAATATAATACTATTAAGTATATTTTTTCTTAAAACGTTAATTAAAAAGTATCATATTATCTTCTGTGTTAATATTATATTTATTTATGACATCAGATTATATAATACTCTCTCTCATGATAAAAATTCTTATTACTATTTTGGGTAGTCCCATGTTAAATGTCCACTTTCTTTTAATAACAAAATTTTTACACATTTTTTACTATTATGTCCGTAACATTAAATATCTCATACTTTTTTTATTCTAATTCTCTCTCCATATTTAATAAGTATGGAGAGATAATATTTTGAATTGAATAGTTAGAAAGTCACTCTCTCACCTACATTAAAAATAATTAATGAAATTATTATGGGCAATTTTGTCATTTCATTCATCTTCTTAATATGTTTGAAAAATTCATCAGAACTTTTATCCTGAGACGGAAGAAATAAAATAATACTCGTATTAAAATATTGAATTAGGACGATACCCCAAGTTTTAAAAATGAGACTATTTTATTTTAGGGAATTGTTAAATCCACAACATAAATTATTATTTTTACAACAAAAGTGTTGCTATAGATCCTATAGCAACGGTTTTCACCGTCGTTATGCATCTATAGCGACACTTTTATTGTAAAAATAATAAAAAAATATTGTGAATTTAACAATTACCTTTATTTAATTGTCGCAATACATGTGGAATAATCCATACCATACGTACCTTGAATTATTATTTTATTTTTATGACGATGTGGTATTTGTATGTCTAATATTGCATCTTGTCCACTGAATATTCGAATAGGACATGTGAAATATACTCCATGCTCTCCAATCTCTATCCATTTGACAAATTTGTTTATTTATCATCTACCTAGAAAATTAATTGATTTATTTATTATCTACCTAGAAAATTAGTTGAATAAATCAATTAGCCAAATGTTCAAATCATCATAATATATATAGGGTGGTGATGAGACGATGTACTAGCAAGCGAACCTGGATATTGAGAAGTAAATGGATATTTTCAAATGTATTTTTAATAATTTTATACATTTTTTTTTACACGAGAAGAAAGTGAATCTCATCTTCATGTGAAGAGAGACCATGTAAAAATATTAAAAACTTATGTAAAAATAATATTTCTCTATTGAGAAATCTCTATCTCATAGTGGTCAGATTTAAACGCTAAAAATTAAATCACAAATATATATATATATATATATATATATATATATATATATAGTCTGTCTCTCCAGCGAACCGAATTAAAAACGAACCGATTATATCGACGGTTTTATCCGTCACTATAGCATAGAAAAACGATTTTCTATTTTATAGCGACGGATAAAATCGTCGATATAGTCAGTTCGTGTCTAGTTCGCTTTTTATGACTAACTGAAAATAGACAGAATATATATATATATATATATATATATATATAAAGACACGGGTCATTGACAGATCCGGGTCTGAACCAAAGAAACTCGCGAATGCTTAGAGAACAGAACCCCTCCTTCTCTCTTATTCAGACCCGTTTCCTACATATCGAAAACCCTCTCTTCCATTCGAACCCATCCCTTTCTGCCATTCGAACCCATCTGAAAACCCTCTCTTCCATTCGCGAAGTCGCCGGACATAGAACAGAACGAAGTCGTAAGGTACGTAGTTTGGAAACCGTTTTCGTTTTATCTCTCCTAAAATTTCTGATATCACCATACTTTGATAGTTTTAAACATAGTTTTTCTCAATATTTTTTTAATTAGAATTGTTTATTGGATTGTGGCTGATAGCCTTGTATCTGTGTTTTTTTTTTTTGCATTTTGGGTGTCTGCTATGAAGCAAGTTAACTGCTATGAAGCAAGTTAATATAAATATCAAATTGGTTTTAACCTATGTATGTTAGGTGTTTGTAAAAATGTCTCAATAAGGTTATTTTGATTAAAACATGAAAAATTAGTTTGTTTTCTCTGTAAAATTGTTGAGAATATAATGAGTTATAGATTAACTCAGTTGTTTATAATAGCATGATTAATGGAGTCATTTTGTGATTCCAGAGGAGGATGTATAGACTGAGAAGTATAGAGTGTGGTCAATATTGTTATAGGTTCTAATTTCTTGAGCTGCAGACTTTGGCAGATATAATTGTGCATACATACTTTGCTCAACTGTGATGCCTTCTTTTATTTGCTTTTGTGTTTCCTGCTACTTAATCACTAAAGAATTCATTCATTCGTATATTCTTGCACATGCTCTTTTTGAAGACTGAGCATTGTTTGTTTCCTCGATTCAGAGTGTTTATTTGAATGTGTTTTTCTCAGTGGCTGCAGAGTACAGTATTCCAGTGTGGTTTGAGCCTGTATCAGTGACAAAATTCAAAAGAATTGTTTCAGTTGCCAAGTATGTGAGTGCTATAATTTTCTCATAAGATTTATCTAGTCGTGTTCAGCTACAAAATTTATGTTTGCATAAAATGTATATGACCATTTGTTTTAGTTCCACGCCACATTAAAGGGCATTTCGTGTATCAAGTTATGTCCAGATTGTATCTGTGAAAAACAATTAATGACTTTGAACATATTTTCAGATTGTAAACAGTCGAGGAGATGTTCTTCAGTGTAGCCATTACATATCCATTGTTCATCCTGAAGATAAAGCCATTACAGCCACGCATCATGTATTTTTTATGTAACTTTGAGGATGTGATTTTGGATGTAGTTTGATGAATTTGGATATTAGACTATGTATTTTGTTACTTTTGTATGACATTACTTTGCTTGGAATGTACCAATATTTTGCTTTGCTTGGAATGTACCAATACATTACTTTATAATTATCAGGACATGTGAGCACCAGATTTATCTTGTTCTGCCACAAGGATAAGCATCTCAAGGCGCTGGTCAATAAACTGATCTTCAATCTATAAATGACCACAAAACTCAGTCTATATAATGTGCATGTTGAGAACCCTTCTACTCTATTTTATTCTCTTCATTCCATATTATCCAACTGGGCATGCCATCAGCCAAAGGAACTAGAGCTAAACAAGCAACAAGACTTTGGAGCTATGCGATATTGGAAAAGTAGTAGCAGACAACAAAACAATTTTAGAACAATTATCCAAATGAATTAGGAAGAATAATACAATTACTCGCAATATTTCAATACAGCCAGTAAGAGCAATATAATAATACTAGTCTAGTCTCAGTTTGATGTACAGACCAATAAAAATTTTCTAAATTTCGGGCCAAATTTATTAGCCTCACTTAAATGAAAGAGTTACTCTCTTTCCCTCCACTGCAAACTTCTGACTGCCTTCAAGCTGTTCATCCATAAGAGCTTTTTGCTGTTTCAGCTGTAATGACTCTCCAGGAACCTATAAACAAGAAATTAATCAGGGGAAGAGAAAGAAAATATAAATTTTAGAGAAGCTCACAAGATCAGAGAACACACTTGACGAAGAACTGAAGAAGCTGTCTACACAGTTTTTTTAGCTTTACTTTTGGTTCATCTCTCTTACACTTCTCTGACGTGAATTGTCGCACATCTTATTTAACAGAACAAAAAATGCATTAAAAACTGGAATAAGAAATAGTGAAGTACACAAGAAGAGATTCAGAAACTTAGAAGTGTAGACACAAGAAAAGAAGCACAGATCTGAGATCTTCGTCCCCAAAAAAAAAGTAATACAAATACTACAATACGAAAATGGATATAAAAAATGTAAATGCCTTACTAATGGAGTGTAGAGTCCCATCACAATGTACTGATAAAATTGTATCCTCACAAAAGGGGCAAAGAACACATAGAAAGAAAATCCCAATGCCAGAAATCCCAATGACACTGAGCCGGAATAAGCTCAATCTTAAGTATGCCAAGTCAATGCAAATTGTTCCATAAGTATAACAAGGCACATAAAAAAAGCAGATAGAGACTTGAGTTAGATGGTTTCAGCTTGTAACTTTTGTAGTTTGTGTCCATAACTTACTCTATTGTTTTAACTTCTTGGATTGTTTTTCCCCTTTTTTTTTTTTTTGTTTTTTTGCTTATATTTATGAGATTTCCAGTGGAAATCTAAGACCTGCCAAAGTGTGATGGAGACCGGTTATCTTCAACTATTGTTAGCAGCATAGAAAATGCTAGTGTCATATGAATGAATACACAGAGATATATTGCAACCATTATTTTTATATATTTTACTGTTTGTTATTTGGTGAAGGTTAGTAAATAGTAACATATATAATTAGAGTTGTGGATCCTGAGATGAAATTGAATTTAGATGACACAGGTGATTAATAGAGAAAATAGGTGACAGTAATAGGCTAAAAAATACTGCAGATTCAAAATAGATGCCCAAATTAACAATAGGAACATACCAAAAAATAGGAACACACCAAAAAATTCCAAAACAATCAAACACAAAATAACATAAAAACGAGAAAAAAAATAAGAGCCAAAAGCAAAGATTAAAAAACTATAACTTCCAAATCAAATTCACATAATAATATAAAAAAAAAACTCAGAAAATTATGATTGTAAACAGAGCACAAAATCACCAATACACTTCCCCCCAAAACAAACCCTAGATATTTGTAGCAAAACAAACCCCAAAACAGAAATTACAAATTAAGTAGCAATCTTTACCTTCCGATTCTCTCTATAGGAACCTTCCGCTTCCGATTTGTAACAGAACCTATTCGAATTCCTTCTTGCCTTCCGATTTGCTTTAGGCTCGCTTTGAGAGAGGGGGAGGGAAAGGTAGCTTTGAGAGAGAATCGGAAGATTGGGTTTGCGAGAGGGAGTCTTCTGAATCGACTATTTTGAAACGCGAGTGAGGGAGTTTTCTGCTCGCTTTGAGAGGGGGAGGGAAAGGTTGCTTTGAGAGAGAGAGAGAGGAAGAGTGAGAGAGAAAGCGTGACCCGAGTCTTTGCTTCATATTGTTTTCTCCTTTTTGACCCGGATCTTTTCTTTTGACCCGCGTGTATGTTTTTTCCTTCAGTCCGTTTGGCAGTCCGTCCAATTGGTCCGCGGGAGATCGTTCCTCATATATATATATATATATATATATATATATATATATATATATATAGAAATCATCCGTAATGACGTTTCTTCAAAGACTCGCTTCAAAGAAAAGTTTTACATCCGTTGATCCATACATTTAAAGAGTGAGATTGGTCAAATTTTATCCTCGCCACACGACATGAATGGCAATGATCCACATCCCCAAATATATAGCTAAGTTCTTAGAACTCATGGCGCCCCCAAAATTGGGTATCATCACCCATCTTGGGTTGCCACTTACACTAGTGCGTAATTTAAATACAACTTACTAACATAACCATAGGTATATAATACGACATAAAGCGTGAGTTTAAATACAAATATCGCTCTCTTAGATATTATACAAACTCAAAAGAAGTCCTCATTACAATTATTATCACACTATTTCACGTAATAGTGAGGACTACTAATCTTATCTTCGGGACCATCACTGCTTCCGACTCGTCTCAAATTATATTCTCATTTCACAGAGAATAGTGAAAGAAAAGGTAAAATCAACTCAGCCTAAAGAAGAAATATTATGACTAAGATAATGCAGAATAAATTATCAATAGTCTTCAACAATATTAAACCGATAAAATACAATAGACAACCAGGTTTATCTGCGGTGAATATGCAATCCATTAAAAGAGTCAAGTAGAAAATAAAAAGTCTACTATCTTTTAGGTTTTAAAAGGTTTTTCATCATTTATTATAAATGAGACTCAAACTTTAATAAATATTCCACATCATCGAATCACCCCCGCACTACTGGCCAGAGGATATTCTTTAGTATCACGACCACAATTATTCATGCACTACGGACCAAAATATTTGTGTATTCATTAATAATCGTGATCAATGCCAATTTTGTCCATCAATGCATTCTGACTAATCGAGGATTTTTACCACATCATTTGTAATATTACGGTTAAGCTGATTACACCGAATAGTCTCTCTGTCATAATCATACCAAGTCCATCTATGCACCATTCTGCCATGAGATGACTTTAAAAAATATAAACATGAGGATGATGACAATGATATAAGAATTCAATAAAACAAGTTCAAGAATTATTTTATCTAGAATTATTAACATCCAAATTATCAACATGATACTAATTGTAGAGTAAAATTCAAGAATGATCGGAAGAATATGAAAAATATCTTTGGATGAAACGCAAATATCGAGGATATTCCACTAATTTCATGGAGTATAGAAGTCAAAGTTTTAACCAACCGGGTATAATAAAGAATGGAATAACAAAAGAAATCACCACGCAATGCGATGTATCGCATGCATGCGAGTTATTCTAACGTAATAATAAAGAATCGGAACCGAGTCGTGTGAAATTCACAAGCGGGATGTTCCAATGAGAATAATAAAGATGGAACTGGATCCGGTGTAAAACACACGAGATAGGATATTCCAATGTAATAATAAAGATTTTAACCAGGTCCTGGTGTAAAACACATGCATGGATGTTCCAACGGAATAATAAAGATTTTAACCAGTCCTGTAAAACACACGATGTGGATGTTCCAATGAGAATAATAATAAAGACAAAACCAGATCCGGTGTAAAACACACGATAGATGTTCCAATGAAATAATAGAAGAATGTCACCAAGTATAGGGTAAACCACTTATACAAAGTTATTCCAATGAATAATAAGCAATGGAATAACAACAGTTCTCTTCATGAATAAGAAAGAATAACACCCCTTACATTTGGTAGGAGATTGAATATCGCAAAGAAGCAGTAGTAACAAAATACTCTTCTTCTTTCTCTTATTCTCTCTATACTTTCTCTCTATAAATAATGAATTAAGTGAAAAATAATGAAGCCTCAGCCTCTATTTATAGAAGATTTCTAGCTTAGCACTTAGATGTGAAAAGCGCAAGTGGCTTGACGACTAATGATGTGAAAAGAAAAGTGGTTTGGCGCTTTGTAATGTGAAACGACAAGTGGTTCGACGTCTGGTAAAGGTAATTACTATTAACGAAGGTAAATACTATTGACGAAGGTAAATACTATTCACAAGGGTAATTACTATTGACAAAGGTAATTACTATTGACGAAGAGACTCTTAGATGATGACATATGAGCCCCCCCATAAAATAATCAAACTTACCACAAATCATTTTTTTTTTCATCAACACATATTTAATCTTTCAACAATTATTAATCATTTATAACTTGTCGTCTCAATTATTGATTTAATACCATAACATATTATACGATGATAATCTTGTAACAATAATTGAATCAATAATATAAGAGATATGATCGCAAAGAATTCTCGTAGCAATAATTGAAAGCATAAATTTGAGTCACTTCTCGTAAGATCAATAATCAATACCGTATGCTCTACTACGCAACTACGCCAGACATCGTATGCTTTTACCACCGGGTAGTTCAACAGTTTTAACGGTAACACCTCCGTAGTTATTTTTATAAAATATTTTTGTCGCTTTTCTCAATCCGATAATAATTACATTGTGGGGTCCACCAATGATTGAGCCATTGTCATTTAATATTCCCTAACAAAAAGAATATTCCCAGACCAAACGAATATTTTATAACAACTCAGCATACTTTGCAAAATTTATAAATATTACCCACAACTATAACATTATATCAAATTTATTCCATAATATTCAAAATAATATTTATAGAAAAATTCATCTTTATTTATAAAAGTGGGGTCTTACAACCTCCCTTCTTATGAAATTTAATCCCTCGAAATTAGGGTGCGTACTGGTATGTCAAGAGGTAAGGATACCTTGATTTCATTTCGATTCTAACTCCCAAGTCATTTCCTCAACATCGTGGTTCCTCCACAAAAACTTTGACTTGAGGTATAACCTTGGACGTAGAATATGTTCCTTCTTATCCAAAATTTGAACAGAACCTCTTCATATCGTCCAAATCTTCCGCTATTTCGTCCTGGTTCTAACTTTCAATAATATGGTTCGGTCTTTCACATATTTACGTAACATAGATATGTGAAAAACGTTATGAACACGAGACATATTTGGCGAGAAAGCGAGTCTATAGCCACGAGCTCCTACTCGATCGAGGATTAAAATGGACCGATGAATCGAGGATTAAGTTTTCCTCTCTTTCCAAATCTTGTAACTCCTTTCCACGGAGCGAACTCTTAACAACACATGATCTCTATATCGAATTCCACGTCCTTTCGATGAAGATCAAGATAACTCTTTTATCGATTTTGTGAGGTTTTTATATACGTTGTCGATTGTGGCGCCTCAAAATAGGTATACACAACACCCATTCCGAAGTCGCCAAATACATGGTACAAGAAGCAAACTACAACTTCAATAATACAAATGTCGTGTGAAATACGACATATATCTTGAGTTTAAATACAAATATTATCTTCAGATAATATCTATACTCAAATAAATCCTCATCACATTTATTGATACATTATTTTACAAAATGGTGAGGACTACTAAACAACTCTCTACAGAACCTTCATTCCATACCCGACTAAGTACTCGCTACATTCTCGCCTCCCGAGAAGAAAAATGGAACAACAAGGAAAAGGGTGAGCTCAACTAGCCCGAAGAAAGAATGTTATGACTAAGATAATATACAACAAATTATCGTTAGTCTGCAATGTGGAAAAATCGATATAGAATACAATAGACAACAAGTTTCGGATCAATATTCGCAGTGAAATAATAATAATTCATAGAAGAGTTACGTAGAGAATGAAATCTACTATAATCTATGAATTTAATAGGTCCATCATCAATATTTTATCCTCAGAACATCAATCAATATTCATCTCAAATCAAACATTCATCTTTGCCTTCTACAGCCAAAGATATTCATCGATCGGTCATATTCATCTCAACACTGTTCATCTTTTTACGTGCCAAAGAAAGATATTCATCGATTAGTCATGTTCATTTAAACACTGCTTCATCTTTGCACTACTGAAAGCCAAAGATATTCTTCAGAAATCATTCATCTTTGCACTTCTGGCCAAAGATATTCAATAATATCATCATTTAAGACCGAGGATGATGAAAAATATTTTTAAAGAACGAATCCAAAGAAACAAAATGACAAGGATTAAGGATTAATGATTCGTACTTTGTTTTATCCATGTCCAACAATACCTCAAAAAAATAATCATAGTGGTGTAAAATTCAAGAATGATCAAAACATGGATACAATCAAAGCTAGTATCCGAATAGATGTTTTGGACAAAAGAAAAATTTTCATTTTTCTATTGAATAGTGCCATATATCATGAATAGTGCAGATATCGTGAATAAGTCTCGATATCGTAAATAGTAACTCAGACACCAAAAGATAGAAATTCCACAAAAAAAAATATTTTCACGCTTACATGAATAGTACTCGTGAATAAGTAACTCGTGAATAAGAACTCATGAATAGTAACTCGTGAATAAGAACTCATGAATAAGAACCCCATATGAAAAAGTTCCAAATTTGATAAAAACTTCAGATCAACATTTCAAAGATAATGATATTGAAGAAATAATATCATTACGAAAAAAAAATAATATCCCTTACCTCAAAGAATTAGTACTTCCAAGGAAAGGTTCAAGTGATCTTTGAATGAAACTTGTCTTTGAACAAAGAACTCTCAAAGTATCTAAATACTCACAAAATACGCTCAATAATATAGAGAGAAGAGAGAAACTTTGTTTCGGTGTGATTTTCAATTCTAACTTAGCCCTCTATTTATAGGAAAATGTTAGCCGTAAAGGCAGACTTGACTTCCACACGATGGCTTTACCCTCGCTACTATTGCCACCCACCACATTTGAAATAAAATTCAGCACATTTCTTCACCAACCACAAGTGGGGCCCACTCAATTCTAGAATTTTCCACCAAAATCAATTATAACCCTAATTTCCTAATCGTACACCTCTTAAAATTCATAACAAATCATTCGTGCATTTTTAACGTTCAAAATTTGTGGACATATACTCAACTTATGTATGTATAACATACCCAAAATTACCACAATTCAATGGTCCTGATTAAAAATTATAACCCCATGAATATATCTCAAACCCCGATTTAATTTTTAATACCTCCAATCGATAAAATACCGATAAAACACCTCAACATTAATTTCTTCATTTATAACCACATAAATAAATCCATCATTTATATCCACATAAAATAAATATTTCTTTATCATATGAATCAATAATTAATTATTCACAAATAATATTACGTAATCACAATTATGACAACCAAAGTAGCTCCTCAGAAAGAGGGGCTTTAGATAAGGATTTCTCCTTACTTGGCCGCCTTGATTAGGTGACCAAACCTCTCCTTGATGTAACTTTCTAGACATTGCCAATAATGCTATCTAATAATATTATTCAAATAATATGAATTATTGATCCGATAATGGAGATAATGTGCGGTGACAATTATTGAACAACAATAATATAAAATATCAAC
Organism: Panax quinquefolius; assembly: GCA_020205615.1. NCBI lineage: Eukaryota > Viridiplantae > Streptophyta > Magnoliopsida > Apiales > Araliaceae > Panax > Panax quinquefolius. Next base: position 126,263,124 of record CM035164.1, on the reverse strand, counting down.
GCAAAGATTATTGAATCAATAAAATAAAATATTGAATAAGAATTCATGTGAAAATTATTGAGTAGTGCCTTCTTTCACGTAAGGATCAATAATTCAACAATCTTGTGCATCTGCCGTCAAGTGCTACCCACGCCAGACATCAGTATTTTAACCAATTTGTATTCCAACAGCTTTTAACAAGAATAACTACGCTCCGTTATTTTTAACCAACTTATATTTGTCGCTTTCTTCATCCAATCGCTTTCATTATGGGGCCCACACATGGTACTACTTGTCGCATTTAATATTCTCGACAAAGATCTGAATATTCCACGACCAAACGAATATTCCCAACAAAAATGAATATTTTATAACCACTTGCTTATTTTGAAATATTTGCATATTTAACCCTTAACTATCCATATTAATCAAATCAACCTTACTATTTCAAAATAATAAATAAAGGAAATTCCTTTTATTTAAAAAAAAATTTGAAGTCTTCACAATCGGATCGTTTGAATCTTTTCCGTAGTCATACGTACCAACTCCCGTCCCAACAACGTTGCTTCACCCACCTCATCCCAAAGATACTGAGAATCGACACTTTCTTCCATACAACGCTCGAATGGAGCCATGCCAATACTTGCTTGATAACTGTTGTCAGTGGGAAAACTCCACCAATGGTAAGAACTTGTCCCAACTCCCTTGAAATCAAGGACACAGTAGTCTTAATAGATCTTCAAGAGTTTGAATAGTCCTCTCCGATCGTCCGTCTCGTCTCGAGGATGATATCGCCGAGCTAAATCGTAAGTTTGTGCCCATAGCTTTTTTGCAAACTAACCCAAAATCGTGAAGTGAATCTTGGGTCTCGATCGAAACTATGGATACCTGCAGATACCATGCGGTCTTACAATCTCGTTTATGTACATACGACCAAGACGTTCAAGTGTATAAGTTTCTCGTGTCGGTAAGAAATGAGCGGAACTTGGTCAATCTATCAACAATGACCCAAATCGCATCAATGCCTTGAGAAACCTTAGGAAGACCGTGAACGAAATCCATGGTAATGTGCTCCCACTTCCATTCGGAATTTTAAGTGGTTCAGATGGACCTTTTGGTACTTGATGCTCCGCTTTAACTCGTTGACAAGTTAGACACCTTGAGATAAATGGCGCTATCTCTCTCTTCATATTGCTCCCACCAAAATGTATGGCGAATATCATGATACATTTTGGTACTCCTGTGATGGATTGCAAATGGTGTGTTGTGCGCCTCCATCATGATATTATACTTTAAATCGTGGTCGTTAGGAACACAAAGTCCGGAGTTGACTCAAGTATTCCTTCTTCATCGATTCTTGCTTCCTGATAAAGCACCTTCTTGCACTTTCTTCCTCATACGCATCGCCTCAGGTGTCCGTAGCTTGGCAGCTTTTAACTTTATCGATTAAAGTCGGTTCTACTCGTATACTCGCTATCATCACATGCGTCCCTCGAGTCTTTAACTCTATCTCCATCCTTTGCAAGTCACACAAAATGGGCCTTTTGCGTTGACAATATCGCACTTCGTGATTGCATATGATTTTCTACTCAACGCGCCATTTACCACGTTCGTTATTCCAGGATGGTATTGGATGGTATGATCATAATCTTTCAATGATTCAAGCCAACGTCGTTGTCGCATGTTGAGTTCCTTTTGAGTGAAGAAATATTTGAGGCTTTTATGATCCGTAAAGATCTCCACTTTCTCCCCATACAAGTAATGCCTCCAAATTTTAAGTGCAAAGACAACAAATTTATAACTCTAGATCATGAGTAGGATAATTCCTCTCATATTATTTGAGTTGTCGCGAGGCATAAAGCTATAACTTTTCCATGTTGCATGAGAACACATCCCAATCCTTTGCAAAGCATCACCAGTAGATGACAAATCCTCCGAGCCGAGATGGTATTGTCGAGCAGTCTTTGAAATAAGTCTCCTCTTGAGTTCTTGAAAACTCCTCTCACATTCTTCGCTCAATAACCGAACTTTGTATCTTTCCGAGTCACCGAGTCAATGGAGTAGCGATTCGAGAAAATCCTTCAACGAATCTCCGATAATAACCACTTAAACCGAGAAAGCTACGATTTTGATCCATCGATTTAGGTTGTTCCCGACTTTGAATAGCTTCAATCTTTCTTTGGGTCAACAGATATTCCATGACTTGATACCACGTGCCCAAGGAATGCTACTTCTTCCGAACTCGCATTTCTTCAACTCGCATAAAGCTTATATTCACGAAGCTTTTGGAGTGTCGACCTCAAGTGTTGCTTTCATGATCTTCACGGCTTTTGGAATAAATAAGGATGTCATCAATAAAGACGACCACAAAGTGATCTAAATATTCCTTGAATACTTTTGGTTCATCATATCCATGAAGGCGGCAGGATCATTAGTCAATCCAAAGGACATGACTAGAATTCATAATGCCCGTCTCGAGTTCTGGAAGCCGCTTTGGAATGTCACGGTTCTAATCTTCAATTGGTGATATCCTAACGAAGATCAATCTTTGAAAAGAATTTGGCTCCTTGCAACCGGTCAAACAGGTCATCAATACGTGGCAATGGATACCTATTTTGATGGTGACATGATTCAACTCCCGATAATCAATACAAAAGTCGCATACTCCCATCTTTCTTCTTCACGAATAGAGCAGGAGCACCCCAAGGAGAAGTACTTAGGGACGAATAAAGCCAATGTCTAACAATTCCTGCAGGTTGGGTCTTTAACTCCTCGAGTTCAATAGAGCCATTCGATATGGGGCTTTGGAAATAGGTTTTGTATCTGGGTTCAAGGTCGATACAAAATTCAATTTCACGCCTACGGGGTAGGCTAGAAGTTCTTCTAGAATACGTCAGAAATTTATTAACAATAGAATATCGCTTAAAACCGCGTATTTTTATTTAAATCGTGACATGAGCTAAGAAAGCTTGACATCCGCTTTTTAATAAACGAATAGCTTTATGGCTTGAGATGACCGTGATTGATTTTAAGGGTTTGGTCGTTTGAATTCGCATAATAGGTTGATTAGAATATGAAAGCTAACAACCTTACGAAAACAATCAATTTTTGCATGATAAGTAGTTAACCAATCAATCCACAGAATCACGTCAAATGCAAGTATTTTTAATGAAATAAGATCGACGGTAATGTGAGGGTACCGATTTGAACCAAACAAGACTTATAAACAATGGATGTAATGAAGGTTTCTCCCAACGGAGTTTCCAAAGATAAGTCAAAGTCTAATTTCTCCGGAGTCAAATTTAATCGATGAGCGCAAGTAGGAGAAATAAAAGAATGGGTAGAACCGGTATCAAATAAAGTATAGACTTCATTAGAGTTTATGATAAGCTTACCCGTGATGACCTCATTCTGATTCCTTGCTCTTTGGGAGGTCACAACAAACGCTTCTCCCTCAGACTACTGGGTTTTGAATTTTCCGGGATGGCCTTTGGTGCCTCCATCCCACCGAAATTGTCTTGATGGCAATAAAATCGAGCTAAGTGACCTTCTTCCACAATTATAACATGCTTTGACTACGCATGACGCAGCTTTGATCGATGTGTCCTCTCCTCCGCATTTGAAGCATATGATAGGTGGTCCTTCTTCTTCCTTAACAATGGGTCTTTGGTCTTGACGTCTTTCCACCATTGTTGAATCTCCGCTTTTGAAATGTCCATTCTTATTGTTTTGGCCTCGATTACCACCAAAGTGGTTACCATATCTCGCCCGTTGATTCCCTCCACGCTTGTTGTCACCACTTGATGACTACTCTCGCCGGTATTATAATTTTGTCACCGCTTCTCTTTTAAGTTGTGTTGACTCATTATCGCGTTCCACTAACTGAGCCCTATTTACAACATCTGAATACAAACACAGTTTATGAGAAATAAGATGTTGACGTATCTCCGGCTTCAAACCTCTTAAAAATATTCGCGCCATTCTCTCTTCATTATCCACCAAGTGGGACGCAAACCGTGATAACTCCGTAAATTTTGCCTCGTATTGCGACACGGTCATATTGTTTTGTTCCAACTTGATAAATTCCACCTCCTTCATGTGGCGAATACTTTCAGGAAAGTATTTGTCGTTGAACAGCTCCTGGAACTTCTCCCAAGATATCTTCATCTGGCCGAAGTTGAATACGCTTCCGATTCCCACCAAGAATCCGCTCTCCGCCAAGACATAAAAGCGTGAAAGGGAACCTTTTCTCTCTCGGAGCATCCCAAGACATCAAATATCTTGGTAACTGCTTTTATCCATGCTTCCGCCGAAGTGGTTTTGGCTCTCCTTAAACTCCGGTGGTCCCAGCTCCTTGAATTGTTTAGCGGTGACCGCCTTGAGAGTTTTCGTGTTTCCACCCACGTTTTGGACAGAGTCGCTTCTCTTTCTTTGTTGCATAAATTGCATAAAGCCTCACGAACATTTGATCATTCATCATTTGGTCAGTGTTGTTGTTTGCATGAGGATTGTCGCCTTCTTGATGCACATTATCCTGATTATTGATATGTGGTGAATCAACGATCGCCTGCGCTCCATTGCTATTCTCAACATTCTCAGATGTCATTTTCAGATACTGCCACAAAACAAAAGGTTAATTGACATGTAACAAATTATCCCTATCTTCTAACCAACCAATAAAATAAAGACATAAACTTAGGTAGGTCATACTAGCGAAGGTATTCCCGCCTCCCCTCTCTAGTACTATTCTCACATCTTAGCCAGGATCATATCCTAAGCTCGATACCAACTGTGACGCCCCCAAAATTAGGTATACATCACCCATCTTGGGTCGCCACTTACATGGTACAGAATTTAAATACAACTTACTAACATAACTGTCGTGTACAATACGACATAAATTGTGAGTTTAAATACAAATATCGCTCACTAGATATTATACAAACTCAAAAAGGAGTCCTCGTTACAATTATTATCACACTATTTCACGAATAGTGAGGACTACTAATGCTATCTTCAGGACCATCACTGCTTTCCACTCGTCCCAGCTATATTCTCATTTCACGAAGAGAATGAAAGAAAGAAAGGGTGAGCTCAACTAGCCCAAAGAAGAAATATTATGACTAAGATAATGCGAATAAATTATCAATAGTCTTCAACAATGTTAAACCGATAAAATACAATAGACAACCAGGTTTAATCTGCGGTGGAATATCTGATCCATTAAAAGAGTCAAGTAGAAAATAAAGTCTACTATCTTTTAGGTTTTAAAGGTTTTTCATCATTTATAAATTTGAGACTCGGCTTTAATAAATATTCCACATCATCGAATCACCCCCGCACTACTGACCAAGGATATTCTTTAAGATCACGACCACAATTATTCATGCACTACGGGCCAAGAATATTTGTGTATTCATTAATAATCAGTGATCACGCCAACAACTCGTCCATCAATCGATGCATTCTGAATCGAGGATTTTTACCACATCATTTGTAATATTACTATTCATGATTACACCGAATAGTCTCTGGTCATAATCATACCAAGTCCATCTACGCACTTCAGAAGCCACGATGACTTTAAAAAATATAAACATGAGGATGATGACAATGATATAAGAATTCAATAAAACAAGTTCAAGAATTATTTTATCTAGAATTATTAACATCCAAATTATCAACATGATACTAATTTGTAGAGTAAAATTCAAGAATGATCGTAAGAATATGAAAAAATCTTTGGATGAAACGCAAATATCGAGGATATTCCACTAATTTCATGGAGTATAAGTCAAAGTTTTAACTAACCGGGTATAATAAAGAATGGAATAACAAAAGAAATCACCACGCATGCGATGAAGCCCTTGCGCAGACGAGTTATTCCAACGTAATAATAAAGAAGCGGAACCAGTCGTCGTGAAATTCACAATCCAAGCGGGATGTTCCAAAGAATAATAAAGATGGAACCAGATCCGGTGTAAAACACATGCAGATAGGATATTCCAATGAATAATAAAGATTTTAACCCGGTCCTGTAAAACACACGAGCATGTGATGTTCCAATGAGAATAATAAAGATTTTAACCAACCTCGTAAAACACATACGCATGTGGGATGTTCCAATGTAATAATAATAAAGATAAAACCGGATCCGGTAAAAAACACGCATGATAGGATGTTCCAACGTAATAATAGAAGAATGTCACCAAGTATAGGGTAAACCACTTATACAAAAGTATTCCAATGTAATAATAAGCAATGGAATAACAATGCTTCTCTTCATGAATAAGAAAGAATAACACCCCTTACATTTGGTAGGAGATTGAATCTCATGCGAAGTAGTAAGAATAAAATACTCTTCTTCTTTCTCTCTTTATTCTCTCTATACTTTCTCTCTACATAAGCTTGAATGAATTCGTGAAAAATAATGAAGCCCTAGGCCTCTATTTATAGAAGATTTCTAACACTTAAGACCGCCGCAGTGTGAAAAGGCAAGTGGCTCATCGACTAATGATGTGAAAAGAAAAGTGGTTTGACGCTCCAGAATGTGAAACGACAAGTGGTTCGACGTCTGGTAAAGGTAATTACTATTAACGAAGGTAAATACTATTGATTTAAGGTAAATACTATTCACAAGGGTAATTACTATCGACAAAGGTAATTACTATCGATTTAAGGTAAATACTATTCACAAGGGTAATTACTATTGACAAAAGGTAATTACTTATGACGAAGAGACTCTTAGATGATGACATATGAGCCCCCATAAAATAATCAAACTTACCACAAATCATTTTTTTTCATCAACACATATTTAATCTTTCAACAATTATTAATCATTTATAACTTGTCGTCTCAATTATTGATTTAATACCATAACATATTATACGGATGATCTTGTGACAATAATTGAATCAATAATATAAGAGATATGATCAAAGAATTATCGTAGTAATAATTGAGCATAAATGAGTGACTTCTCACGTAAAGCATCAATAATCAATCTGCGTGTCTTATTATGCTTATCACGCCAGACATCGTTTGTTCTTTTACCACCGGGTAGTTCAACAGTTTTAACGGTAACACCTCCGTAGTTATTTTTATAAAATATTTTTGTCGCTTTTCAATCAATCCGACAATAATTACATTAGTGGGGTCCACCAATGATTGAGCCATTGTATTTAATATTCCCTAACAAAAGAATATTCCCGACCAAACGAATATTTTATAAACAACTTGCATACTTTGCAAAATTTATAAATATTACCCACAACTATAACATTATATCAAATTTATTCCATAATATTCAAAAATAATATTTATAGAAAATTCATCTTTATTTATAAAAGTTTGAGGTCTTCAGTAATCGCCTCCTCCAAAATTTGACCATCCCACTATATGAGCTGTAAGGCAATGACATTACTTTGGAAAGATAACCACTAATGTAGTGCGATACACATTCAACTTTAGAGCCTTGATGAGACTCCAATATTTGTATGTTTAATAAGCTTATCAAATTAAGCTATTAAGACGCTTTGATAAGTATTATTATATATGTATTTGGAGAAAATAACATATTAATATTACAATTATTATTGTAAAAATATTAAACATATTAATATTTTTATTATTATTATTACATAATATTAAATTAATTATGTAATAATATTATTATTAATTTAATATTATGTAATAATAATAATAATAAAAATATTAATATTGAAATTAATATTACTTTGGAAAGCCTGTAGCGGCACCATTTCTTATAATTTCTTAGTTTGTAATATTAATATTAATATTAAATTAATAATAATATTAATTAATATTATAACATAATATTAAATTAATATTATGTAATAATAATAATAAATTATATAATATTATTAATTAATATTATTATTAATTTAATATTATGTAATAATAATAATAAAAATATTAATATATTTAATATTTTTACAATAATAATTTAATAAGCTTATTAAACATACAAATATTGGAGTCTCATCAAGGCTCTAAAGTTGAATGTGTACTGCAACTACATTAGTGGTCATCTTTCCAAAGTAATGTCAGTTGCCGCTACAGGCATACGGTAGGGTGGTCAAATTTTGGAGGGACAGTTCGATAACTTAGCTATATATTTGGGGATGTGGGACTTGCCGCTACTTCTATTTATGTGGCGTTGAGGATAAAATTATTAATCTCACCTTTTAAATGTATGGATCAACGGATGTAAACTTGTTTGTTGAGCAGTCTTTGACGAAACATTTGTCAAGAATGATTTCCCTATATATATATATATATATATATATAAAAGTAGTTGACTACACCTAATCTTCAGTCATTTTGAATGTTTTTTAATAAAAAGAAAACAAAGTAAACAAAGTCTTGAAATAAGTCAACTTAGCAGAGTTTGATTCGTGTTTGTCTAATTGTCTCCTTTGAGATTGATTGATAGGACAACTACGTTAAACATTTACCTAATTTACGCAGACAGTTGTATTTGTGCTACTAGTCTTTCTATTTCAAAATTATAGATGTAATTTTAAAATAAAATATTTTAAATATAATTTTATATTTCTAAATATTGATTAAAAAATTATTATTGCGAGATGATTCTGGAAACAAAAAATAAAAAAGTAATGATAAATTTAAAATATCATGTTGTTTTATAATTTTAAAATAATATCATCTTAAGTTAGGTGCATTTGAGGATTAAAATTGTCAAAAAAAAAAAAAAACTTTTTACCAAAACAAATTAATGATCCATTACATAATCAATCATATCATTAATTTGACCCATTGAGAAACCTAACTAATGCCAAGTCACCATTTGGAATACGTTGCTTCTGTCAGTACCAAAGAAATCATGCACCAGCACGCTACAATAAATATACCAAACAACCCATAAGTTAGTAAAAAACACATGCACATAATCTATTTTGTTATAAGCCATGTGATTCTCTCAGAATGAGGGAACTTTCTCCTGCCCATTTCTTTCTTTTTTTTTTCTCTAATTAGGATTACTCCCCCTGACTCCTCTCCTCTCCTCTCCTATATAAAAGAATAAAAATTGAAGGAAATAATAAAAATTCTCTCTGAATAATTTTTCTCTCTTTTTCTCTTACTTATTCTCTCTAAATTTATGCAGCAATTATAAGAATATATTTATACACTTTTACTAAAATTTCATAACACGTTATCAGCACGAAGTTCTAACCAACTGAGATGGTAAAATTAAATTTGAAAGTAAAAGGAATTCTGTTCGTATGTATTGCCTTGAACAATGTTCCTAATATACAACCCTGATCAACGTAATTCTAGGCTAGGATAATTACAATTACAAGATATTAGTTGCTACAAATTAAGAGAGCCAACTATACAAAAGATATGGTCAATTTAATTGTAAGACCCCAACTTATTATTAATGAAATTTAATTTTCTCTATTTATTATTTTGAAATAGTAAGAGTTGATTTGATTAATGTGGATAGTTATGGGTAAAATACGCAAATATTTCAAAATAAGCAAGTGGTTATAAAATATTTATTGTTGTCGGAGAATATTCGTTTGGTCGTGGAATATTCTTTTGTCTTTGGGAATATTCGAATATTAAATGCACGGTGCCCTTTTGATCTTTTTTATGGGCCCCATAACTAAAGCGATTGAATGAAGAAAAACGACAAATATAAGTTGTTTAAAAATAACTACGTAGTTGTTATTCTGAATTATCTTGTTAAAATACTCGGTGGTTAAAACACAAGAAGACTCAGATATTGCACCAATTATTGATTCTTACGTAAGAAGGCACTACTCAATAATGGTTATAGTAATTCTTGCTCAATATTTTATTGATTTAATAATTCTTTGCGTATTTTATATTCTTTGTTGTTTCAATAATTGTCATTACACGGTATTTTTCATTATCGAAGCAATAATTCATATTCTCCGAATAATATTATTAGATAACATTATTGGCAATGTCTAGAAAGTTACATCTAAGAGAGGTTTGGTCACCTAATTGCGCGCCAAGAAGGAGAGAATTTCTTATTGAAAGCCCTCTTTCTGAGGAGCTCACCTGTTTGTCGATATTGTGATTACAGTAATATTATTTGTGAATAATTAATTATTGATTCATATGATGAGGAAAATATTGATTTTATGTGGATATAGATGGAGAAAATTTTTAATGTGACAATTGTTGAAAATTAAAATTTTATCTTTTTCCGATAAAATAATTCATTTAAATATATTATTATATTTTAATAATATAATAATGGTGATATTTTTACAACGAATGTCGGATATATGAGTATACGAGGAGGAAGAGTATTTTTATTGCAATAAATGTTTAAAACATGTTAAACATGCTCGGTGGACCCCATTTATTGATCGAAATTTGATTATACCACAGAAAATCGTCCGCTTGTGGATTTCGGTCAATTTACATTTAGAATTCGGAAAAACTTTCTTCTCGCAAAGTTGTATAGAATTGAATTTTCTATAAAAAGTAGCGAGTTTCGAATTTTCTGACAAAAGGGCTATTTATTGTGAATTATTGAAGTTTCGAAGCTCAGAAATAATTGATTTTTGGAAGTATAAAATATTTAAAATGATAAAAACGTTTTTTGTCATTATTGTGGGTCTTGTATGTGTTAGAAGTGGTGAATTCAGATCTCTAAATGTGGGCGTAGGAATAAAAATTAATAAATTAATATTTTAATAAATTTTCTGCTTTGGTGTTCTAAGCATTTTCCTATAAATAAAGGTGCTTAGGTTAGAATTGAAAATCACACCGTAAATCAAGTTTTCTCTCTATATTATCGAGCGTATTCTTGTGAGTATTTTGAGTATATTTTGAGTATTGTTATACTAGTTCAAGTCATAGCTTATATCCTGTTTTAATTTAGAAGATCTTGATCTTTCGAGGTAAGGGATATTATTATTTTTCGTAATGATATTATTTCTTCAATATCATTATCTTTGAAATATTGATCTGAAGTTTTATCAAATTTGGAACTTTTGGTGTCTGATTACTATTCACGATATCACGACTATTCACGTATACTGATCTTATTCACGAATCATGAGCCTATTCATCGAAAAATGAAAATTTTCCTTTCGTCTAAAAATATCTATTGTGGATACTAGCTTTGATTGTATCCATGTTTTGATCATTCTTGAATTTTACACCACTATGATTATTTTTGAGGTATTTTTTGGACATGGATAAAACAAAGTACTAATCCTTAATCCTTAATCCTTGTCATTTTGTTTCAATTGGATTCGTTTCTTTAAAATATTTTCATCATCCTCGGTCTTAAATGATGATATTATTGAATATCTTTGGCACGTAGTGCAAAGATGAATGATTTCGATGAATATCTTTGGCGTGTAGTGCAAAGATGAACAGTGTTTAAATGAACATGACCAACCGATGAATATCTTTGGCTGTAGTGCAAAGATGAATATCTTTGGCCCGTGAATTGCTATCATTTCCTCCTCAGATTTTGAACACGAGTTTCCTCGTCGATTTTGCATGAATCGCTTCGCAAAAACTTCTAAACATCCCCTCGCTCATCATCTCGCTTTCAATGGTGTTGTTCACGGAGGAACATTGCCAAACTGTTGCGTTCTCCTCGTTGGTGAGTACAGCATCTCCACGGTCTCATTTCCATTGTTAATATTCTCGATCGACATTCTCAAATCTTGCCATAAAACAAGGGTTAATTAAGAAAATCAATATATCACATAATATCCCTATATACCGACCAACTAACAAATAAGCTTAGGTAGGACACACTAGCGAAGGATTTACTCTCTCCCTCCTAGTTCTATTCCCCGATCTCCGCCAGAGATCATATCCTAAGCTCGATACCAATCGTGGCGCCCCCAAAATAGGTATACATCACCTATTCCGAGTTGTCAATACATGGTACGTAAACAACTACAACTTTATTATTACAACGGTAAAATCTGTGAGTTTGAATACAAATATTATCTTCTGATAATATCTATACTCAAATAAATCCTCATCACATTTATTGATACATTATTTTACAAAATGGTGAGGACTACTAAACAATCCTTTCTAAAACCTTCATTCCATACCCAGACTGCATCTTCTTATATTCTCGCCTCCCAGAAAAAATGGAACAAAAAAAGGAAAAGGGTGAGCTCAACTAGCTCAATAAAAGAATATTATGACTAAGATAATATACAACAAATTATCGTTAGTCTTCAACAGGAAAAATCTAATAGAATCAATAGACAACAAATTTTAAATCAATATTCGCAATGAAATAATAATTCATTAGAAGAGTTAAGTAGAGAATGCAAACTACTATCTTCTATGTATGAATTTAAAAGTTCATCGTCTATCTTTTATCCTGTAACATCAATCAATATACATCTGGAATCAAATATTCATCTTTGCACTACAGCCAAAGATATTCATCGATTAGTCATGTTTCATTTAAACACCTATTCATCTTTGCTACTACGCCAAAGATATTCTTCAAAATCATTCATCTTTGCACTACTGCCAAAGATATTCAATAATATCATCATTTAAGACCGAGGATGATGAAAATATTTTTAAAGAAACGAATCCAAAGGAAACAAAATGACAAGGATTAAGGATTAAGGATTCGTACTTTGTTTTATCCATGTTCAAAAATACCTCAAAATAATCATAGTGGTGTAAAATTCAAGAATGATCAAAACATGGATACAATCGAGTTAGTATCCGTAATAGATGTTTTGAACGAAAAGAAGAAATTTTATTTTTCTTGAATAAGATCAGATATCGTGAATAGTGCCGATATCGTGAATAGTAACTCTGACACCAAAAGATAGAAATTCCACAAAACATCTTCACGCTTACTGAATAAGTACTCGTGAATAAGAACTCGTGAATAAGAACTCATGAATAAGAACTCGTGAATAAGTAACTCATGAATAAGAACTCATGAATAGTAACCCCGACATGAAAAAAAGTTCCAAATTTGATAAAACTTCGGATCAACATTTCAAAGATAATGATATTGAAGAAATAATATCATTTGAGAAGAAAATAACATCCCTTACCTCGAAAGATCAAGATTTAAATTTAAACACCTGATATAAAGCTATGACTTGACTTGCACCGTATAGCAATACTCAAAGTATACTCAAAATACTCACAAGAATACGCTCGATAATATAGAGAGAGAAAAACTTCAGGTTTAGGTGTGATTTTCAATTCTAACCTAAGCTCCTATTTATAGGAAAATCGCTAGAACACCAAAAGCGAAAAATTTAATAAAATAATAATATAATTAAACAAATTCAAGCCCACCTTAGACCAACTGAATTCAGCACATTTATGTCACATGTGGGATTCCAAAAACGTTTTTCTTAAATAAAACAATTAAAACTTCCAAAATTAATTATTTGAACTTGAGCTTCAAAAATTCATAATTAATAGCCCTTTCATCAGAAAATTCGAATCTCGCGAGTTTTTATAGGAAATTCAATTCTCTACAACTTTGTAGAAGAAAGTTTTCAAATTCCAAACAGAAATCGACCGAAATCCACAAACAGGCGATTTTACGTGCTATAATCAAATTTCGATCCAATAAATGGGGTCCACCGACATGTTTAAAATGTTTTAAACATTTATTGCAACAAAAATACTCTTCCTCCTCGATACTCATATATCCCACATTCATTGTAAAATATCACCATTATTATATTATTAAAATAATATATTTAAATGAATTATTTTATCGTAAAAAGATAAAATATTAATTTTCAACAATTGTCATTTTAAAAATTTTCTCCATCTATATCCACATAAAATCAATATTTTCCTCATCATATAAATCAATAATTAATTATTCACAAATAATATTACAGAATCACAATATCGATGACCAGCGCGCCTCCTTCGAAAGAGGGGGCTTTCCAATAAGAATTTCTCCTTATCTTGGCAAGCAATTAGGTGACCAAACCTCTCCTTAGATGAACTTTCTAGACATTGCCAATAATGTTATCTAATAATATTATTCGAGATAAGATGAATTATTGCTTCGATAATAAAAAATACCGTGTAATGACAATTATCAAAACAACAAAGAATATAAAATATCAACGCAAAGAATTATTAACTCAATAAAATAAAATATCGAATAAAGAATTATCGTAACCATTATTGAGTAGTGCCTTTAATAATTGGTGCAATACCGCAGTGCTTCTTGGCAACAACGCCGTATTACTATGTTTTTAATCACCGGGTATTCCAACAAGATAATTGCAAATAACTACGTAGTTATTTAAAAATAACTTATATTTGTGCTTTTCTTCATCCAATCGCTTTAAGTTATGGGCCCACACATTTGCACTACCGTCGCATTTAATATTCCCGACGATGCGAATATTCCACGACCAAACGAATATTCCCCGACGATAATGAATATTTTATAACCACTGCTTTATTTTAAAATATTTGCGTATTTAACCCTTAACTATCCACATTAATCAAATCAACCCTTACTATTTCAAAATAATAAATAAAGGAAATTCCTTTTATTTAAAAATTTCGGTCTTACACTTATTCCTTGAACGTCTTGCTAGTATATGCGTGAATGAGATTATGAGGTTGCATGGCATGCTGTATCCATTGTTTGGATCGTGACCCAAGATTCACTTCAAGATTTTGGGTTAGCTTGCAAAAAAGCTATGGGCGCAGATTTGATTGATTCGGCGTCGCATACCATCCTCAAACAGACGGACTATCGAAAGGACTATTCAAACTCTTGAAGATCTATTAAGACTACGTGTCCTGACTTCAAGGCGGTTAGGATAAGTATTTACCATTGGTGGAATTCTCCTACAACAACAGCTTATCGAGCAAGTATAGGTGTGGCTCCATTTGAAGCATTATATGGACGAAAGTGTCGCTCTCCAATATGTTGGGATGAGGTGGGTGAAGCAACATTGTTGGGACCCGAGTTAGTACGCATGACTACCGAAAAGATCCAAATGATTCGACAACGTATACAAACGGCACAAGATAGAAAAAAGAGTTATGCGGATCTTCATCGAAAGGACGTGGAATTTAGTATAGGGGATCATGTATTGTTGCGAGTTGCTCCATGGAAGGGAGTTACAAGATTTGGGAAGAGAGGAAAGCTCAATCCACGATTTATTGGTTCATTTCAAATTCTTGACCGAGTAGGAAATGTAGCCTATAGACTCACATTACCTCCGAGTATGTCTCGTGTTCATAATGTGTTTCACATATCTGTACTTCGTAAATATGTGAAAGACCCGAACCATGTTATAGAGTTAGAACCGGACGAGATAGCCGAAGACTTAACGTCTGAAGAGGTACTGTCAAGATTTTGGATAGGAAAGAAGCATGTCCCACGCCAAGAAAGGTCATACCACAAGTTAAAGTTTTGTGGAGGAATCATGCTATAGAGAAAATGACACGGGAATTGGAAACGAAAAAGAAAGCGAGGTATCCTCACCTTTTCAAAACACCCGAATACGTCGTCAATTTCAAGGACGAAATTTCATAAGGAGGGAGGTTGTAAGACCCCAACTTATTATTAATAAAATTTAATTTTCTATTTATTATTTTGAAATAGTAAGGGTTGATTTGATTAATGTGGATAGTTATGGGTAAAATACGCAAATATTTCAAAATAAGCAAGTGGTTATAAAATATTCATTGTTGTTTGGGGAATATTCGTTTGGTCGTGGAATATTCTTGCCGCTTGTGGGAATATTCAGATGACGGCATGCAGCGATTGTTAGGGCCCATAATGTAGAAAGCGATTGGATGGAAGAAAACGACAAATATAAGTTGTTTAAAAATAACGGCGTAGTTATACCACAGTATTATCTTGTTAAAATACTCTCATGGTTAAAACACAAGAAGACACCAGTATTGCACCAATTATTGATTCTTACGTGAAAGGCACTACTCAATAATGGTTATAGTAATTCTTCGCTCAATATTTTATTGATTTAATAATTCTTTGCGTTGATATTTTATATTCTTTGTTGTTTCATTAATTATCATTACACAAGATTTTTCATTATCGAAGCAATAATTCATATTATCTGAATAATATTATTAGATAACATTATTTGCAATGTCTAGAAAGTTACGTCTAAGGAGAGGTTTGGTCACCTAATTGCGCTACCAAGAAGTGAGAAATTCTTATTGAAAGCCCTCTTTCCTGAACCGCTGCACAATATCAATATTGTGATTACGTAATATTATTTGTGAATAATTAATTATTGATTCATATGATGAGGAAAATATTGATTTTATGTGGATATAGATGGAGAAAATTTTTAATGTGACAATTGTTGAAAATTAAAATTTTATCTTTTTCTCGATAAAATAATTCATTTAAATATATTATTATATTTTAATAATATAATAATGGTGATATTTTTACAACGAATGTGGGATATATGAGTATACGAGGAGGAAGAGTATTTTTGTTGCAATAAATGTTTAAAACATGTTAAACATGCTCGCGGACCCCATTTATTGATTTGAAATTTGATTATAACACAATAAAATCGCTGGTTTGTGGATTTTGGTCAATTTCATTTGGAATTGAAAAAACTTTCTTCTGCAAAGTTGTATAGAATTGAATTTCCTATAAAAAGTCTCGAGTTTCAATTTTCCGACAAAAGGGATATTTATTGTGAATTATTGAAATTTCAAGTTCAAAATAATTGATTTTTGGAAGTATAAAATATTTAAAATGACAAAACGTTTTTTGTCATTATTGTGGGTCTTGTATGTGTTAAGAAGTGGCTGAATTCAGATCTTCAAATGCGAGCGTAGGAATAAAAATTAATAAATTAATATTTTAATAAATTTTCGCTTTGGTGTTAAGCATTTTCCTATAAATAGGTGCTTAGGTTAGAATTGAAAATCACACCGTAAACTCAAGTTTTCTCTCTATATTATCGAGCGTATTCTTGTGAGTATTTTGAGTATATTTTGAGTATTGTTATACTGGTGCAAGTTCAAGTCATAGCTTTATATCCTGTGTTTAAATTTAGAAATCTTGATCTTTCGAGGTAAGGGATATTATTATTTTTTCGTAGTAATGATATTATTTATTCAATATCATTATCTTTGAAATATTGATCTAAAGTTTTATCAAATTTAGAACTTTTGGTGTTTGTCGAGTTACTATTCACGATATACGACCTTTATTCACGTATACTTGATCTTATTCACGAATACGGCCTTATTCATCGAAAATGAAAATTTTCCTTTTCGCCTAAAATATCTATTGTGGATACTAGCTTTGATTGTATCCATGTTTTGATCATTTTTAATTTTACACCACTATGATTATTTTTGAGGTATTTTTGGACATGGATAAAACAAAGTACTGATCCTTAATCCTTAATCCTTGTCATTTTGTTTCAATCGGATTCGCTTTAAAAATATTTTTCATCATCCTTAGTCTTAAATGATGATATTATTGAATATCTTTGGCTGTAGTGCAAAAAGATGAATGATTTCGATGAATATCTTTGGCCCTTAGTGCAAAAGATGAACAGTGTTTAGATGAAACATGACCAACTGATGAATATCTTTGGCCTGTAGTGCAAAGATGAATATTTGATTCTAGATGTATATTGATTGATTTTACAAGGATAAAAGATAGACGATGAACTTTTAAATTCATACATAGAAGATAGTAGTTTGCATTCTCTACTTAACTCTTCTAATGAATTATTATTTCATTGCGAATATTGATTTAAAACTTGTTGTCTATTGTATTCTATTAGATTTTTCCCTGTTGAAGACTAATGATAATTTGTTGTATATTATCTTAGTCATAATATTCTTCTACAAGGCTAGTTGAGCTCACCCTTTTCCTTTTTGTTCCATTTTTCTTCTCGGAGGCGAGAATATCTAGTAGTACGCAGTGGGGTATGGAATAAAGGTTCTAGAAAGAGTTGTTTAGTAGTCCTCACAATTTTGTGTAAAATAAAGTATCAATAAATGTGATGAGGATTTATTTGAGTATAGATATTGTCTAGAAGATAATATTTGTATTTAAACTCACAGTTTATATGTTGTAATAATAAAGTTGTAGTTGTTTCTGTACCATGTATTGACAACTCAAAATGGGTGATGTATACCTATTTTGGGGGCGTCACAAGAATCTACTATCTTTTATGATTTAAAAAGTTTTTCATCACTTTTATCACTGAGACTCAGCTTAATAAATAATCCACATCATCCCCGCAACTACTGACCAGGATATTCATTAGGGTCAATACCCACAAATTCCATGCACTCACGGGCCAATGATATTTATGTATTCATCAATGGTCATGATCATGCCAACAATCGTCCATCAATGCACTACGGGCCAATGAGGACTTTACCACATCATTTGTAACATTATGGTCATGATTACAATCAATAATCCCCGATCATAATCATACCAAGTCCATCCATGCTTTACAGGCCATAGATGACTTTCAAAAAAATATAAACATGAGGATGATGACAATGATATAAAAATTCAATAAAACAAGTTCAAGAATTAAGTTATTCAGAACTAATAACGTCCAAATTGTCAACATGATCTTTGCTTTGTAGAGTAAAATTCAAGATTTCTCGTAAGAATATTTCCACGAAAATATTGGATGAAGCCTTGAAATATCGAGGATATTCCACTAATTTCATGGAGTATAGAAGTCAAAATTTTAACCAACTAAGAATAATAAGGAATGGAATAACAACGAAATCACTATGTCGTGCGGTATTGCGATAGGCGGAGTTATTCCAACAGAATAATAATAATGGAACCAGTCGGTGAAAATCACACAAGCGGGATGTTCCAAGAATAATAAAGACACAATAATAAAATCTTAACCAGGTCCCACAGATACCTGATGGATGTTCCAACGGAATAATAAAGACGAGAATAATAGAAAGCGGAACCCGGTCCCACAGATAGCATGAGCAGGATGTTCCAACGGAATAATAAAGACAGAATAATAGAAGAATGTCACCACGTATAGGGTATTCTGCGTATACAGGTTATTCTAACAGAATAATAAAGAAATGGAATAACAGAAGTTCTCTTCTCAAATACAAAAGAATAATATCCCTTACCGTAAAAGAACTGGATGTAAGAGTAGGGAAGTAGCAATATAATTTTCTATAGCTTTTCTATAATTTCTCTCTCCGGAGTTTCAAAGTGAATTAAGTAAAAATAATGAAGGAATGAGCTTCTATTTATAGAAAAATGGAATGCATAAGAATTCTACTTATGAATCGGTCCGGATCGATTTACTTTAATCGGCGGTCCATATTTAAAGCAAAATCTTTTAAATAAAATATAATATATTATATATAATATATCCATAATAATACTCCTTCCGTCCATTTTTTCAACTTATATATATATATATATATATATATATCATAATAATACACCTTCCATCCACCCACAATTATAATAATACTCCCACTCAAAACCTTATTCCCCCACCAAAACCCACTACCTTACACACACTCCTACACATACGTAAATACACACACACAAGTCATTATTCTTCCAACATGTGGGCCTCCACCATTATAAAATAATTTTCTATCGATTATTTTGAAAAATGGGTAAAATAGGGATCCATAAAATAAGCAGACTTCATAAAAATTACCTTAATAATTTTAACAACATTTATCACCTTTATTACAATTCACAATATTAATTGACCAGGTCGTTCCCAGGAAAGAGGGGGTTTTCCAATAAGGATTTCTCCCTATTGGCGCGCAATTAGGTGACCAAACCTCTCCTTAACAGAACTTCTAGACATCGTTAATATTGAAAATAATAATATTAATAATTTTGTCGTCTCAATTATTGATTTTAACAATATATAAAATATCAACAATAATTGAATCAAATAACGTGAGATATTATGCAACAATTACTATAGCAATAATTGAACAAAACTGAATGACTTCTCACGTAAGCATCAATAATCAATACCGTGTGCTACTATGCAACCACGTGTGTAAGACCCTAGCTATTATAAATAAAGATGAATTTTCTATAAATATTATTTTTGAATATTATGGAATAAATTTGATATAATGTTATAGTTGTGGGTAATATTTATAAATTTTGCAAAGTATGCAAGTTGTTATAAAATATTCGTTTGGTCGGGGAATATTCTTTTTGTTAGGGAATATTCGTACAACGGCTCAATCATTGGTGGACCCCACAATGTAATTATTATCGGATTGAGAAAAACGACAAAATATTTTATAAAAATACTACGGCGGAGGTACCGTTAAAAAGCTGTTGAACTACCCGGGTAAAAGTAATGCGATGTCTGGCGTGGTTGCGTAGTAAGCACACAGTATTGATTATTGATGCTTAAGTGAGAAGTCACTCACCTATGCTCAATTATTCTTCACATAATTAACTTTGCGTCATATCTCTTATATTATTGATTCAATTATTGTCACAAAGATATCATCATATAATATGTTATATTATTAATTGAGACGACAAGTTATAAATGATTAATAATTGTTGAAAGATTAAAAATGTGTTGATTAAAAATAAAATGATTTGTGGTAATATTTATTCAATCCTTAATGTATATAAAGAGTCTCATTATGAGAGGCGTTTGTGGTAAGTTTGATTATTTTATGGGGGACCATATGTCATCATCTAAGAGTCTCTTCATCGATAGTAATTAACTTTGTGAATAGTAATTACCTTCGTCGATAGTATTTACCTTACAATCGATAGTAATTACCCTTGTGAATAGTAATTACCTTTGTCAATAGTAATTACCTTTACCAGACGTCAAACCACTTGCCGCTTCACATTACGGGCATCAAACCACTTGTCGTTTCACATTACGAGCGGCCGAACCACTTTTCTTTTTCATCACATCACCGTCAAAGCCCACTTTGCCTTTTCACATGGTAGGTGTTTAAGCTAGAAATCTTCTATAAATAGAGGCCTAGTGCTTCATTATTTTTCACTTAATTCATTCAAGCTTTAGAGAGAAAAGTATAGAGAGAATATGAGAGAAAGAAGAAGAGTATTTTGTTACTACACTACTTCGCAAAGATTCAATCTCCTACCAAAAGTAAGGGGTGTTAGTCTTTCTTATTCATGAAGAGAACTGTTGTTATTCCATTGCTTATTATTCATTGGAATAACTCAGTATCTGTGTTTACCCTATACTTGGTGACATTCTTCTATTATTCTCGTTGGAATATCCTGTCTCGCATGTGTTTTACACCGGACCGGTTCCGCCTTTTTATTATTATTTTGGAACATCACATGCGTGTGTTTTTACACCTAACTCGGGTTCCGCTCTTTATTATTATTCTCATTGAACATCCTGCTCATGTGTTTTTACACCGGACTGGTTCCGTCTTTTATTATTATTACTCGTTGGAACATCCTATCTCATGCGTTTTTACGCGGACTGGGTTCCGTTATTTATTATTCTCGCTGGAATAACTCACTTTGTAAGCGGCTCTATCGCATGCATGGTGATTTCTTTTGTTATTCCATTCTTTATTATACCCAGATAAGTTAAAACTTTGACTTCTATACTCCATGAAATTAGTGGAATATCCTTGATATTTCAAGTTTCATCCAAAGATCTTTTATGGAAATATTCTTCCGATCATTCTTGAATTTTACTCTATAAAACAAAGATCACGTTTATAATTTGGGCGTTAATAATTCTGGATAAAATAATTCTTGAACTTGTTTTATTGAATTCTTATATCATTGTCATCATCCTCATGTTTATATTATGTTGAAAGTCATCTGTGGCTTCAGAAGTGCATAGATGGACTTGGTATGATTATGACCGAGAGACTATTCTTGTAATCACGACCGTAATGTTACAAATGATGATGATAAAATCCTCGATGGGTCGTAGTGCATTGATGGATGATTGTTGGCATGATCATGACCATTAATGAATACACAACTATTCTTGGCCGTAGTGCATGAATAATTGTGGTCGTGATACTAAAGAATATCCTCGGCAGTAGTAAGGGTGATTCGATGATGTGGATTATTTATTAAAGCCGAGTCTCAAATATAACAAAGATGAAAAACCTTTTAAATCATAAAAGATAGTAGATTTTATTTTCTACTTGACTCTTTTAATGGATTGCTTGTTCAACTGCAGCTTAAACTTGATGTTTATTATATTTTATCGGTTTAACATCATTGTTGAAGGCTATTGATAATTTATTCGCATTATCTTAGTCATAATATTTCTTCTTGGGCTAGTTGAGCTCACCTTTTCTTTCACCGCTTCTCTTGAGTGAAATGAGAACATAGCCGGGACGAGTCGGGGAACGGAGTAATGGTCTAGAGGATAGCATTAGTAGTCCTCACTACTATTACGTGAAATAGTGTGATAATAATTGTAATGAGGGCTCTTTTGAGTTTGTATAATATCTAGTAGACAATATTTGTATTCAAACTCACGCTTTATGTCGTATTATTACCTACAGCTTATATTAGTAAGTTGTATTTAAATTACGTACCATGTATCTGACTACCCAAGATGGGTGATGTATACCTAATTTTGGGGGCGTCACAACGCGTATTACTGTACTTTTACTACCGAGTAGTTCAACAGTATCAACGGTAAAACTTTCGCCGTTATTTCAATAAAATATTTTTATCGTTTTCTCAATCCAAAAATAATTCTGTTGTGAGGTCCACCAATGATTGCTCCATTGTACGAATATTTCCTGCTAAAACGAATATTCCCCGACTAATCGAATATAATATAACAACTTGCATACTTTGCAAAATTTATAAATACTACCCACAACTATAACATTATATCAAATTTATTCCAAAAATGATAATTATAGAAAATTCATTTTTATTCAAAAAGTTGGGGTCTTACAGACTGCATAAGAAATATCTGGCCGTGTGAAAGTAAGATATTGCAGAGCACCAGCCAATCGACGATATTTCATAGGATTATCATAAGGGTCACCCGATTTTGTACTTAGCTTCCCCTTAGTGTTGACGGGTGTGGGGCAAGGTTTGCAAGCAGTCATTCCTGCCCGCTCTAATATCTCTTCGGCATAATTTTGTTGAGAGAGAAAAAGGCCATTTTTGGTACGAGTGACAGCAATACCCAGAAAATAACTCAACTGACCCAGATCTTTCATAGCAAATTCTGCACTGAGAAGAGATATAATAGAACATTGAAGAGCATCTGAAGAAGCTGTGAGTATAATGTCATCAACATACAATAAAATATATTCAATGTCAGTTCCACGACAATAAATGAAAAGTGAGTGATCTGATTTACTGTGAGTAAAACCAATAGTGGCAACAAAATCAGCAAACCGTTGATACCAGGCACGGGAGCTTATTTAAGACCATAAAGGATTTACGTAATGAATAAACATGATCGTGGATTTAGTGGTGTCTTTAAACCCCATAGGTTGGTGCATGTAAACAGTCTCATTTAAGTTCCCGTGCAAAAATGCATTCTTAACATCTAGCTGATGAATAGGCCAAGATTTGGACAATGCAATGCTAAGAACTGTTCGAATAGTTGTCGGTTTTAAAACCGGGCTAAATTTCTCTTCACAGTCAATCCCTTCTCGTTGCGACCGACCATCACCTACAAAACGGGATTTATGCCTCTCAAAAGAACCATCAAATTTCTTTTTATGACGAAAAATCCACATGGACCGAATTATATTCACATGAGATGGACGAGGTACTAATTCCCACGTCTTATTTTTAATTAAAGCATTATATTCATCTAACATAGCAGATTTCCAATTCGGGTCATTAAGTGCACTCACCGGGTTTCGAGGGATAGGGGAGATTTTAGGAGTTTCGACACTTAAGGCATGGTGGTATTTTCGGTTTGGCGTGAAGATGCTATGTTGACTATGAGGAGTCATTCGCTGGGCTGATGGTTGGTAGTGAGGTGTGGGCTGCGGAGGGGTGACTGCTGGGCTTGGAGAAGAGGGGGTTCTTTGTGGGGAAAAGCACCTGAAGGAGACATTATGAAGCAGACAGAGACCGGTAGGAGAAGGAGATTGAGGGAGTTGATTGTGTTTGGTTTTGGGCGTCATTTTGATGCAAGTTGTGAATTTGCAATGGAGACAAACCATCCTCTAAAAAATCATATGTATGAGTATTTGGAGTATGGATTGTTGAAAATGGAAATTGAGTTTCATCAAAATGCACATGACGTGAAATGATAATTTTTCGAGCTGACAAATCATAACACTTGTACCCCCTATGATTGGAAGGATAGCCTAAAAAGACACACGGAGTTGAACGGGCTTGGAGTTTATGAATTTTGGTGGATGGAAAGAGTGGGAAGCATAAACACCCGAAAACCCGAAGATGAGAATAGGAAGGATGCGTTTGATAAATAATTTGTGTAAGAGATTTGTAGCCTAAAACCTTTGTGGGGAGGATGTTTAAAAGGTAGGTAGCCATTTGTAGAGCGTGGTGCCAAAAGGAGGGAGGCATAGATGAATGTGCAAGCAGAGTACAGACAATATTATTTATGGATTTTATTTTTTGTTCTGCTTTTCCATTTTGAGGAGAAGTGCGAGGACACGAAAAACGGAATGACATGCCATTTTGTTCACAAAATTTATGAAAGGGGCCATTATCGTACTCACGACTATGATCACACTGAAATGATTTTATTTCTCTTTCAAATTGAGTTTTTATGAATGCTCAAAAATAAAGAAAAATGTTGTGAACCTGTGATTTTTGAGACAAAGGAAAAGTCCACAAAAAATTAGTATAATCATCAAGAAATAATGCATAATAACGATGGCCGGATGAGCTAAGAATAGGTGACGTCCATAAATCGCTATGAACAATATCAAAAGGCATAGTAGTGAAAGATAAAGAATCATAAAAAGGCAATTTAACAAACTTCCCAAGGGGACAAGATGAACAACAAAAGTTACGGGCTTTATTACAACTAATAAAATTGTTTTTGCGAAGATTACTAAAAATTACATCTCCCGGATGACCTAGACGGGAGTGCCAAATACTAGGAGAAAGGATTGGAAAAGCAGATGGTGTTGAAGATGAAATAGCCCGATTTTTGGTGGTGAAAAGGTAGAGCTCTCCCGTGCTCTCACATCTCAGAAGTTTGCTCCCCGTCTGTAGGTCCTTCACAGAAAATCCAAATGGGTCAAATTCAACGGAAACCATATTATTGTTAGTAAATTTACGTACCGAAATAAGGTTTTTAATCAAGTTAGGAGCATGTAAAACATTTTTGAGGTGTAATGGTGGATCTGTTTGGGTAAGGGAGGTATTACCATAACCACGAATTGGAATCATACTACTGTTACCAACAATTATGCCATTAGTTTTGCTCAAATTAAAATAAGGCGTGAGAGTACCTGGATTAGCGGTCATGTGAGACGTCGCTCCAGTGTCCATATACCAATTTTCGTCTAGCTGGTTCAAAGAGAGAGTGTGCATAGCTTGATCAATGTCAGTTGGAGCATAAACACTTGGAGCCGGAGTGACAGTGTAGAACGATTGAGAAGGGCGAGAACCAAGACACCTGTTTTTGCCGCTATTGAGGGACGGACACCCAGAATGATCGTAAGAATATGGGATAAGTGGGATAAGAACCTAACCGTCTGGGAATATTATAACATATTATCCCATAATCTTGTGTTATTCCAATAATTGAATCTAAACTGATCGTGAATTCATAAGAGATATGATGTTCAATTCTTAATAAAGCGGATCCTTCCGTATGCGGTGAAACATCACGACGAAATATTCCGTAAATATCGATAAAATCTGTAAAAAACACATGCTGTCATGTTCCAATAGTAACCATAAAGTATTCTCACATATATTTTTACAATACGTATTGAGGTTCCAGTATCTTAAAGATGGAACGGTTTTCGTGTATAACACGTATAGATGCGTTATTGTTTACAATAAAAAGATTTTATCGAAAGGTAAACACATCGCATAGATGTTCCAAATGATTAATGTTGTCACCAAGTATGAGAATAAACTCTTATACAATAGTTGATTCCAATGTCGTAAGGCTGATTAACAATATTCTTCTACAAAAAATATTAAATGACCAAGCTTTATATTTATAACGACTTCTGAATACTTTGCAAAGAGTTTAAAAATAAATATTCTTCCCTCTAATTCTATTTCATCTTTCTTATATCGAAATTTATTCGATAATATTCCAAATCCTCTCAGCCTCTATTTATGAAAATTTCGTAGCTTCTTTATGAAAAGGAATTGCTATTAATATCGACCCTGACCTCCTAACATGAAATTCACAGCCTCGAAATTGGAATGCATTACATGCTTGTTATAATCTAAGGTAAATACGATCATTCAAATTTTCACAAGAGGTACTTACTTATGGACGTATAACTCCTTATCACATCAATTTGTAACACGAAGGTAAATTACCACAAGATAATTTAGTTTCGACTTGGTGGTAACAATAGGCGTCACAAGTAATTATATCACCTAAGGTAAGATCCTTGATTAATTTGTAAGATAAAACCATTTGGTCGTCTTTCCGACGTATTTACGTAGAGTAATAATTCGATAATAGTGAGAAGAGCGTTTCCATGAGTCTGGATGAAGCGTATTTGAGCGGTAACTTCCAAAAGTTATCGGTCTAATACCGTGCCCACGTTCTACTTATCGCCAGATCGGTATATTAAAGAATGGAGTAGATAACAAGAAATCTCTCCTTCCAAGTCTGCCTTATAAATGTTTCCATGGGCAAAATGGCTAATAATGTCGGACATGGTCTCCAATGATCGAGATTCCATCGTCACGCCTCGATGAAGATGAAGTTCTCCGGTGTAAAACGTGATATTTTTATAACAACTGTCGGATTTGCAAAATTTGAATCTTAACCAGTAGTGATGTGTATCACCTTTAACTCGGTCCCAAAATAGAGTTGCTTCAACCACCTTTATCCGGGTCTTAAACACACTTGAAGCGAAAATAGCTTAATGGAACTCCAGATTCAAGAGTGAACCGGAGCCGTGATTTAGCGGCCCTAATGTCATTCTCAAAATCGCGGGAACCCGAATCGATAAAACTCCAAACTCAGCGGAATATGTAGAAGAACAACTTTCCGAAGTGAAATCAACTTGCTCTTCCGCTTATTCTTAATAGATCTTGACCGGTTTCTAGAATATAGATAATAACACCGCACATTCCGATCAAATTACGTCGATAGGCCACGATATCTGAGAGAGCTAAAATGGGTAAGGATTAAGTTGCCCTTCTTCTAAATCTACAGAAATAACCCCATCGTGAAGTGAATCTTAACAGTCTCGATCGATTCTAACTCCATTCTTTCTGCAAGATCACATAACCTACTTTGAGGTCTTATAATCGTTTATGTACAATCTGACCTAGGTCGTTCGTATCAACTCCGTATAAGTTTCTACCGTGTAATGGTAAGACAATGGTTGACGACTTCCATACAATGCTATCAACAATGCTCCATCATCGTAATCACCTTGAGAAAGAAATTAGGAAGGCCCTTAAATCCATGGTAATGTTCTTACTTCCAAGATCGGAATTTCAAGTAATTCTCTGATGAGACCTTTTGGTCGCTTGATGTCTTTTACTTTCGTAAATTAGACACTCATTGAGATTCTCGACAGTGTATCTCTCATAATGCGCTATTGCTTTTCCGCATGTATAATTATCATTTTACATAAACGAGCTTTGGTACTCCCGATGATGGATGGCAAATCGGTAAAATGGTGTCTGTATAGCCTCCATCATGATATTATACTTTCGAATCTTGGTCGATTAGGAACACTGAAATCTTGGAGTTGACTGAAGTTTCCTCGAGATAGCCGATTCTCTGAGGCGTCGCATGCACTTTGTCTTTTCTTGAATCACGCGCATATACCGACTCCCGAATGCATATGATGTCGGCGCTTCTTTAACTTTATCAATTAAAGTCGGTTCTACTTTCAATATACTCTCGATTGATAATCAATTCGTCCAGTCTTTAATTCTATCTCCGTCCTTTTACCATGAGTCACCTGAAAACGGGCACTTTTGTTTTGATAATTATAAACATTTTTACTTGCGTATGATTTCACAGTAATGTTCGATCGTCGATTCTAGTCAGCGTTGCTTTTTCACAATGGATGGTATAAAGGCACTTGGATGGTATATTTCATAATCAATACCAACGCTTATTTTGCAAAGATGGTAAGCGATTAGCGTCGTTTTCAACACCAAGCCAATTGATTCACGTAATGTTGAAAATAATATTTGAGGAAGAATTTATGATCAAGTAAAAGATCTCCAGATTTCTCCCTTCTGAAGTAATGCCTCCATTTTAATTTAAGTGCAGACAACCATTGTAACCTCTAGATCATCAGAGTAGGATAATTCCTCTCATATTCTTTGAGTTGTCGCGAGGCATAAGGATATAACTTTTCCATATTGCATTCGAACACATCCATCTTTCCCTTTGCAGAAGACATCGTCAGATGACAAATCCTCCGAGGCCGGATGGTATATAACCGAGCAGGTCTTTGGAATAAGTCTCTTCTTGAAACTCTTCTCCCCACATTCTTTCATTCGTACCGAACTTTGTATCTTCCGGAAGTCGGTGAGTCGATGGAATGGCGATTCGAGAAAATCCTTCCACGAATCTCGATAATAACCGACGATTTAAAGCGAAGAAGCACGTCACTTAGATCATTGATTTAGAGTTGTTCCTCTTTGAATAGCTAAATCTTTGCTGGGTCAGCAGATGACCGTGACTTGATTTACCGCGTTCCGAGGAATGCTACTTCTTCGAGCCGGAACTACGCATTTCTTCAACTTGGCATAAAGCTTATTCACGAAGCTTTTAGAAGTATGGAGTGTACTCAAGTGTTCTCATGTGGATAAGAACACGGGAATTAAGCCTGGAATATGAAATGCTAACAACCCTTACGTAAAACAATCAATTTTGCTTCCGTAGTGAATTAACCAATGAATCCCTAGAATCACGTCAAATGCAATGCCGCTTTTAATGAAATAAGATCCACGAAGGTTTCTCCCAATCTGAGTTTCCACAGATAGGGACCCACCCGCCCTGATAAGGTGGGAAATTCCAGTTCGCGTGGAGGCAAATCACGGTTTTCAGAAATTGGTTATTGTCGCCACCACTTCCTGTCCGATGGATGGCTGGGTTGTTTCCACCGTAATTTTTGCCATTGTTTTTCCTACCCTTATTGTGTGAAAAACCGCTGATACCCATCTCTGTTCTAGTCGCCCATTATTGTTCAAATTATCGCTTTGGAATTCATGATCTTCCGGCTTTGGAATAAATAAGGATGTCGCAGCGACCGTGCAGTGAATAGGTTCATCGTATCCATGAGCGGCGGATCGATCCAAGGGCAAGAATTCGTAATGCTTCTTAGGAAGACAGCCGTCTTTGGATTCGGCGGTTCTAATCTTCGAAAGCGATTAAGAGTCGAACCTTTCTGAATTCCTGAAAATTAAATTTCACGATCCCAGACATCGAAATATCTTGTTAGAGTCGAAACCGATTCGGTGTGAAGTCTTAGAGCTTGGTTTTGATCGACACTCGGTGGTTTCATCTCAACATTCTTCTGACATTGATGTCATTTTCGAGATCGTCATAAAGATCGACCTAGCATTTTATGAGCTTTAACGCTTTAGAGGTTTCACGTCCCAAATTTATATTATCATTTCAAGAATACGGAAGTGAAAATGTTCTCAACCACCGCCACAAAACCGCTATATGCCTCACTATGCTAGGAGAAGACGCAACACCATTCTTTTTGTCGTAGACTCATACGACTATCATTGGCCAACCGATTATTTTATCGGGAATTATTAACGTCAAAATATGATTTCGAGGCGGGGAAAATAACGCCTGCATCGTGAAAGTCACGAAAGTTATTCAAATGCGAGAATAATAAATAACGGAACCGAATTGTGTCGTGAAATTCGCGGATCAATTGTAAACACAGCGAGATAGGATATTCCAATGTCTCGAGTGGTCATGAACGCCTCGGTGGGATGGCCCCAAGAAATCTTATTATCCCGAATAATTCCGCCAAACGGCTCAAAGCATCAAGAACCGTGTCGTCGAGATCAATTATGGTGTTAAGGAGATCCTTGGAGATGGTTCCATAAATCCATTGATGAACAATGTTGTCAACGCAATCCCAATGAGCCTTTTCGGCCAGAAGTGCAGCCTCGATTTTTGTAGAGGCCGGAGTTATCGTCTTATCAGCGACCAGTGGTGGCACGATGTGCTCGTAGGTGAGCGTGGCTTTAGCATGGATTATGAATAAAGTCTTCCAATTAGTGTATTTGGCAGACTCGTAATCCAATTAATGAGGGAATGGTCGCTTGATGTTTGTTATGGTGGTGGCGAGATGAAACTTTTCAACCATTGATGAAGAAGAAGAGATGACGATGAAGAAGAAGAAGAAGAAGAAGAAAACGAAGAGGAAGAGGAAGAGGAAGGAGGAGAGGTTGCTTTTCTATGGCTTTGATACCATGAAAGTAAAAGGAATTCTGTTCGTATGTATTGCCTTGAACAATGTTCCTAATATACAACCCTGATCAACGTAATTCTAGGCTAGGATAATTACAATTACAAGATATTAGTTGCTACAAATTAGGAGAGCCAACTGTACAAAAGATATGGTCAATCAATCTAAAAGATAATTATGAAAATTAACTTAAATAAATTTATATTCTATCAAAATTCTTGTAATTTATTATTATATTGCCGGTTTGGCTATACCACCAATAATATAATTTTATTCTTATAATTGCCATTAAATTCTGTTATTTACAATGGTACCATCTATCCTTGTTAATCTTACAAGACTTGCTGGGAACCTTTTTCATTTAATATTCTCGTCGAATATCCTCATCGATGTAATTTCACGACTCGGTTCCATCATTTATTATTTCGCATTTAATATTACATCAATAATATCCTCGTAGTGTGAATTTCACTTTCGACTGGTTCCATCATTTATTATTTCGCATTTAATATTCTGTCGGAATATCATGTCGGTGTGAATTTCACTTGACCTGGTTCCATTAACTATTATTTCGCATTTATTATTCTGTTAGAAATAACCTGTCTGTGCGGTCGGTCTATCGCATGCATGGTGAAATTCTTTTGTTATTCCATTATTTATTATTCTATTGGAATAAACTGCCTACGCGGACTACCGTATGCATGGTGAAATTCTTATGTTATTCCATTATTTATTATTCTGTTGGAATAATCTGTCTATGCGAACTACCGCATGCCGGGTGAAGATCCATTTGCATTATGCTAATAACATAAATATAAGAATATTTATATTTGCATTTTATCACCACTTGAGATCGTGACATAGTTAATTTTCATATTTCATACATGCAATTATTTATTGTTTTAATAAATAATAAAATTGTGTTTTAACCCAGAATAGATGGCAAACTTGGAAAAAATAGAATTTTCTATTTTAAAAATTTCTAGAGACAACTATTTGGCTTGGGCACTTGATGCAGAATTGCACCTTAGTGCAAATGAGTTAGAAAAGACCATTGAATCGAGAAATACAGCTACTTCGGCACAAAATGCAAAACCCATAATCTTTCTTCGTCACCATATTGATGAAGATTAAAAGATCGAGTATTTAACGATCAAAGATCCTTTGTCTTTATGGACACAATGGCCAGGAAAGATTTGACCACCAAAATTTGTTGTTCTCCTAATGCCAAATTTGAGTGGCTTAATTTAAGGCTACAAGATTACAAATCAATTACGAAATATAGTTCCAATATTTATAGAATAACCTCTACTTTGGTTTTGTGCGGAGATCCAGTTTTTGAATCCCAAATGTTAGAGAAAACACTCTCAACTTTTCATCCCACCAACATGATTCTGTCACAACAATATAGACAGAGTAAGTTCACAAAATTCAGTGACTTGTTGTTATCCTCCTTGTTGCAGAAAAAAATAATGAATTGTTGTTGAAAAACCATCAAGTACGGCCAACGGGTGCTACCCCATTGCTAGATATTAATAGCACGTCATTCCAGCAGAATAAACGTGGCAATAGATGGTCATATAAAAAAAAGCCTTGGGGACGAAAGAATAAACGAGGTTATCATAACAACAAATTCCAGAACCGCGACAATTCAGGCCACCAGAAGTGGCAAGTGTATGAATCGGGTAAAAATAAAGAAAATGCAACACAGATAAAGAACAATCCATATGTTTGTTTTAGGTGTGGGATGAATGGGCATTGGTCGCGTACCTGTCGTACGCCGAGGCATCTGGTTGATTTATTCCAGGAGTCTCAAAAGAACAAAGTAATGGAGGAAGAAATAAACTTTGTTACTCATCAATTGAATATTGTTGATGATCCACCAATGACCCACAACGAGGAAAAGGTTGTTGATATTACTGAACCTTCTGAAAGTATCTTTTGGGATATCGTTTAATTTTTATTTTAATTAAACATCCTGCATGTATAATATTATTAGTTTTCATTCTATACGTGGTATATGTTTATCATGAATAAAATTATATATGAAATGTAACTTTTCTAATTTATGTTTTTACATGTGTCAGACCATCTTGAATGAAGATCTTCTCGTCAGTTCTACTATTTCTGAAAAATAGAATATCCTAAAAAAACTTCATTAAATTTCTTTTGGATTATATACTATGAAAATTAGAGAAATTGAGTCTCATACTCTTATGATTCCAAAAATCATAGATCCCAAATCCTTTATGCTTTGACATGAAAGACTTGGTCGTCATCCAGGTACTTCTATGATGCGTCGTATTATTGAAAATTCTACTAGTCATCCTCTCAAAAATAAAAAGGTTTTTCCTAGTAGTGAATTTCCTTGTGCTGCGTGTTCTCGAGGAAAGTTAATTGTTCGACCATCACCAGTAAAAGTTTATAAAGAATCCCCAAAATTCCTAGAGAGAATTCAAGGAGACATTTGTGGACCCCTTCACCCATTGTCTGGTCCATTTCGATATTTCCTTGTTTTTAATAAATACTTCAACTAATTGCACGCCCATTGATGTTAAGGGCTAACTTACCTACCTCAGTTTGGGGTCATGCAATTCTTCATGTTGAAGTCATCATTCAAGTAAGACCAACGACTCTTCATAAATTTTCTCCTCTATAGTTAGTTCTTGGATAGATACCCAACATATCACACTTTCGAGTTTTTAGAAGTGCATTATATGTTCTAATTGCACCTCCACAAAGAACTAAAATGGGAGCCCAACAAAGAATAGGTATTTATGTTGGTTTTGATTCTCCTTCTATTATCAGATTCTTGAGCCTTTAACTGGATATGTTTTTACTACATGTTATGTAGATTGTCATTTTTGATGAATCTGTATTTCCACCTTTAGGAGGAGGGAAAGTTTTAAATAAAAAACCCTCTGATATATCATGGAATGCATCAGAATTAAATTCACTTGATCCTGGTACAGGACAATGTGAAATTGAAGTTCAAAGAATTATTTGTTTATAAAATATTGCAAATCAAATGCCAGATGCATTTAATGATGCTAGAAAAGTGATAAAGTCATATACACCGCAAAGTGAATACTCCAAAGAGAGATAGAAATACCTATTGAAAAAAATCAATTCCTGAAGAATTGACAAATAAGGTAATAGAAGAATCTAAACCACACCAGAAGCGTGGAAGACAAGTTGGTGCAGAGACACTGTTCCACGATAATCAAAAGTAAATAAGGGAATCCTAGAAGGAATACCCGCTCCAGAAGAAGCACTTATTCCAAGAGTGAGAATAACCCCAGAAGAGGTACAAACCGCTCCAAAAGTAGCACTTATTCCAAGAGTGGGAATATCCCCAGAAGAGGTACAAACCGCTCCAAAAGCAGCACATATTCCAAGAGTGGGAATAGCCCCAGAAGAGGTTCAAAATCTCAGTAAAGGGATAAGAGATGAACACCAAGAGATCTCAATAAATTATGTACATAATGAGAAAATATGAGATCGAAGCAAAGTCATGATTGACGATATATTTGCTTTCTTTATAGCATAAGATATTACTTTGATTCCTGACACGGATCCTGAACCACAAAACGTGGAAGAATGTCGAAAAAGAAAAGATTGGCCAAAATATAAAGATGTTATTCAAACTGAGCTAAAATCTCTATTGAAAAGAGAAGTATTTGGACCAGTAGTTCAAACACCGATGGGTGTAATCCTGGTTGGAAACAAATGGATATTTGTACGAAAGCGAAATGAGAAAAATGAAATTGTGAGATATAAAGCCCGATTTGTAGCTCAAGGGTTTTCACAAAAATCTGATATTGATTATCAGGATACAGACTCTCCAGTACGTAATGGATGGAGTCACTTTTTGCTTTCTGATAGGTATAATAACCATGGAAGGTTTGGAAACACGTCTGATGGATGTTGTAACAACATACCTATATGACTCACTTGAAGTGAGATTTATATGAGAATCCCTGAAGGATTGAAAATGGCTGAATCACAAAGGCCCAGTCACATATATTAAATCGAGTTACAACGCTCATTATATGGATTGAAATAGTCTGGTCATATGTGGTATGTGACGCCCCCAATATTAGGTCCACACGATCCATTCTGAGTCGCCAGATATCACACTATAAAAATCAAATACCAACTTCATTTATATTAATCGTTGAATCGTCAGAAAGAATACGACCATTATTAGCTAATCGTGAGTTTTAATACAATATAGTCTCATAGACAGTATCCAAACTCAAATTATTACAATGCCATATATAATACAGCAGCAAATAACGCTTTCCAAGTCGGGTTCACTTCACCCTATTATAGTTCACCAAAATTAAATATTACGTGACGTATAAAATACGACTCCCACATCTTAGGTCCTCAATACAATTATTAATTGTATGTCATGCCGTTTTATAATGTATTGAAAAACTTCGACAGTCTCGAACCATCTCACTATTTCTCTGTTATCCCCGCTCGACCCAGCTACACTCTTATTACCTGAAAGGAATTGTGAAGCAAAAGGGTGAAACACAACTAACCCAATAAAGAATATCACGACTAAAGATAACTACATTATCAATAGTTCTCATCAATAATAAATCGTAGATTTATAACATATAGTAGATAATAAAACTTTTCAACCATAATTGCAGTGAATCAATAATCCATTAGAAGAGTCAAGTAGAACATAATGTCTACTATCTCCTCCAAATTAAAAGTCCATCGTTAATATTTCATTCCTATAATGCTCATCAACAGTTCTTCGTTGTACCCAAGACAAAGAGAACTTTCATCACCTGCCTTCACTTGAACCACTAAAGATTATAATTAAGTTCACAATTCATATTTACAATCATGTAAATCAACGGTTTCTCCTTGCAAAAGATTAATAGGATGTTTACTCAATATCCTTACCCCAAAGGTCAAGATATTCAAATGTAACAACAATGATCATACCAATCAGCTTGTCTATCTTTTGCACTATGGGCCAAAGATATTCAACTATAAAACCAATGGTCATGATCATACCAATCAATTACTGTCGATTGCTTACGGCCTGAAGACATTCAACTGTTAACTAATGGTCATGATCCTACCCATCATATCATCGAATTATCCATGCACTATGGCCAAGGATATTCGTTAGTATCACTAGTGGTAATGATCATGTCATACACCTGTCCATCTTTGCACTACGGGTCAAAGTTATTAAATAACAGATCATTTTTGCACTACAGGCCAAAGATATTCAACAACATATCATCTTTGCACTACATGCCAAAGACATACAACTGTAAAACCAATAACCAACAATATAATAAAGAATATATGAAATCAAGAATGGATTTTCACCACCATGCGGTAATCCACGACATGAGATCATTTCCACAATTTAATAAGGAATGAATACAAAGGATCATTCACCATGCATGTGGTAATCTACATGTACGCTTTATTCCAACAAAATAATAAAGAATGGAATAACAAAAGACATCACCATGCATGCGATAGAGACCGCATGCATAAAAGTTATTCCCGATAGTAATAATAAACGCTAATAATAATTAATGGAACCAGTCCGTGTAAAAACGTGCGCATGTGATATTCCGGACGAAATAATAAATACTAATAATAAATATTGCAACCAAAGTCGTGAAATTCACACCGCACAGGATATTCCGGCTGTAATAATAAATGCGAAATAATAAAAGAAGATCACCAAGTATTGGGTAAACCGCATATATGTGTCATTCCACCAAGTATAGGTAAACCGCATTATACAAGTTATTCCAATGTAATAATAAATAATTGAATAACAATAGACTTTACCGTGTATACTAGAATTTGCGAGTATAAAGTTATTCCAACGTAATAATAAAGAATGGAATAACAATAGACTTCACCGTATACTGATGAATCACAGAAATGTTTATTCCAACAGAATAATAAAGAATGGAATAACAGAAGTTCTTTTCATGAATAAGAAGGAATAACACCCCTTACAGGTACAATAAATAATATCCCTTACGATAACAATATCCCTTTACCTTTCAAAGAAGAGTATTCCGACTAGTAGGGCGAGGATATACTCGAAGGAAACTTATACTACGCTCAAAGCTTTCTTAAACTCTAAAGAAATACTCTCAAGATTATAGAAGAAGAATTCTCTCTATAGTTTCTCTCTCTAGAGTTTCAATGAATTCGTAAGAAAATAATGAATTCGCCATAATTTATGACATCATCATTTACATCATCGATCATATGACATCATTGCTTACATCATCGATCAAATGACATCATTGCTTACATCATCCTTCTGATGACATCATTGCTTACCTCATCGTTCCGATGACATCATCGCTTACATCATCGTAATTCAAATTCAAATTGTTCTCTTTTCACCTCATTTTACTTTTATACCATGAATTTACTATAATAATGTTACCATTCAAATTATAAAAAACATACTATCATATAATCACATTATACTACTATAATATAATATTATAATAATATATTTAAATGAATTATTGATTTACTAATATAATTTCAACCAACTATTCGAAAAATTAAGACATCTCCTCATGGAATAATATTGTACCCAAAAATGATTTGGACCGAAAATAAATATATTGCTCGAGTGAATAGTAACTCATGAAT